>CAMRHE010000587.1:0-600000 GCA_947044405.1 Leptodactylus fallax
ATGTACATAGGAGCAGTATTATAGTAGTTATATTCTTGTACATAGGGAGCAGTATTATAGTAGTTATATTCTTGTGCATAGGAGGCAGTATTATAGTAGTTATATTCTTGTACATAGGAGCAGTATTATAGTAGTTATATTCTTGTACATAGGGAGCAGTATTATAGTAGTTATATTCTTGTACATAGGAGGCAGTATTATAGTAGTTATATTCTTGTACATAGGAGGCAGTATTATAGTAGTTATATTCTTGTGCATAGGGGGCAGTATTATAGTAGTTATATTCTTGTACATAGGAGCAGTATTATAGTAGTTATATTCTTGTACATAGGAGGCAGTATTATAGTAGTTATATTCTTGTACATAGGGGGCAGTATTATAGTAGTTATATTCTTGTACATAGGAGCAGTATTATAGTAGTTATATTCTTGTACATAGGAGCAGTATTATAGTAGTTATATTCTTGTACATAGGAGGCAGTATTATAGTAGTTATAATCCCTCAAAAGAGCAGTATTATAGTAGTTATATTCTTGTACATAGGAGGCAGTATTATAGTAGTTATATTCTTGTACATAGGAGCAGTATTATAGTAGTTATATTCTTGTACATAGGAGGAGCAGTATTATAGTAGTTATATTCTTGTACATAGGAGCAGTATTATAGTAGTTATATTCTTGTACATAGGAGATAGTATTATAGTAGTTATATTCTTGTACATAGGAGCAGTATTATAGTAGTTATATTCTTGTACATAGGAGCAGTATTATAGTAGTTATATTCTTGTACATAGCAGCAGTATTATAGTAGTTATATTCTTGTACATAGGAGTAGTATTATAGTAGTTATATTCTTGTATATAGGAGCAGTATTATAGTAGTTATATTCTTGTACATAGGAGGTAGTATTATAGTAGTTATAGTGTTGTACATAGGAGCAGTATTATAGTAGTTATATTCTTGTACATAGGAGGCAGTATTATAGTAGTTATATTCTTGTACATAGGAGCAGTATTATAGTAGTTATATTCTTGTACATAGGAGCAGTATTATAGTAGTTATATTCTTGTACATAGGAGCAGTATTATAGTAGTTATATTCTTGTACATAGGAGCAGTATTATAGTAGTTATATTCTTGTACATAGGAGCAGTATTATAGTAGTTATATTCTTGTACATAGGAGCAGTATTATAGTAGGTATATTCTTGTACATAGGAGCAGTATTATAGTAGTTATATTCTTGTACATAGGAGCAGTATTATAGTAGTTATATTCTTGTACATAGGAGCAGTATTATAGTAGTTATATTCTTGTACATAGGAGTAGTATTATAGTAGTTATATTCTTGTACATAGGGGGCAGTATTATAGTAGTTATATTCTTGTACATAGGAGCAGTATTATAGTAGTTATATTCTTGTACATAGGAGCAGTATTATAGTAGTTATATTCTTGTGCATAGGAAGCAGTATTATAGTAGTTATATTCTTGTACATAGGAGCAGTATTATAGTAGTTATATTCTTGTACATAGGAGCAGTATTATAGTAGTTATATTCTTGTACATAGGAGCAGTATTATAGTAGTTATATTCTTGTGCATAGGAGCAGTATTATAGTAGTTATATTCTTGTACATAGGAGCAGTATTATAGTAGTTATATTCTTGTGCATAGGAGCAGTATTATAGTAGTTATATTCTTGTACATAGGAGCAGTATTATAGTAGCTATATTCTTGTGCATAGGGGGCAGTATTATAGTAGTTATATTCTTGTACATAGGAGCAGTATTATAGTAGCTATATTCATGTACATAGGAGTAGTATTATAGTAGCTATATTCTTGTACATAGGGGGCAGTATTATAGTAGTTATATTCTTGTACATAGGGGGCAGTATTATAGTAGTTATATTCTTGTGCATAGGGAGCAGTATTATAGTAGTTATATTCATGTACATAGGAGTAGTATTATAGTAGTTATATTCTTGTACATAGGGGGCAGTATTATAGTAGTTATATTCTTGTACATAGGGGTAGTATTATAGTAGTTATATTCTTGTACATAGGGGGCAGTATTATAGTGGTTATATTCTTGTACATAGGAGGGTAGTATTATAGTAGTTATATTCTTGTACATAGGAGCAGTATTACAGTAGTTATATTCTTGTACGTAGGGGCAGTATTATAGTAGTTATATTCTTGTACATAGGAGTAGTATTATAGTAGTTATATTCTTGTACATAGGAGGCAGTATTATAGTAGTTATATTCTTGTACATAGGGGTAGTATTATAGTAGTTATATTCTTGTGCATAGGAGGCAGTATTATAGTGGTTATATTCTTGTACATAGGAGTAGTATTATAGTAGTTATATTCTTGTACATAGGGGGCAGTATTATAGTAGTTATATTCTTGTACATAGGGGCAGTATTATAGTAGTTATATTCTTGTACATAGGAGTAGTATTATAGTAGTTATATTCTTGTACATAGGGGGCAGTATTATAGTAGTTATATTCTTGTACATAGGGGCAGTATTATAGTAGTTATATTCTTGTACATAGGAAGTAGTATTATAGTAGTTATATTCTTGTACATAGGAGGTAGTATTATAATAGTTATATTCTTGTACATAGGAGTAGTATTATAGTAGTTATATTCTTGTACATAGGAGCAGTATTATAGTAGTTATATTCTTGTACATAGGACAGTATTATAGTAGTTATATTCTTGTACATAGGAGCAGTATTATAGTAGTTATATTCTTGTACATAGGAGCAGTATTATAGTAGTTATATTCTTGTACATAGGAGCAGTATTATAGTAGTTATATTCTAGTACATAGGAGCAGTATTATAGTAGTTATATTCTTGTACATAGAAACAGTATTATAGTAGTTATATTCTTGTACATAGGGGCAGTATTATAGTAGTTATATTCTTGTACATAGGAGCAGTATTATAGTAGTTATATTCTTGTACATAGGAGTAGTAGTATAGTAGTTATATTCTTGTACATAAGAGGCAGTATTATAGTAGTTATATTCTTGTACATAGGAGGCAGTATTATAGTAGTTATATTCTTGTACATAGGAGGCAGTATTATAGTAGTTATATTCTTGTACATAGGAGCAGTATTATAGTAGTTATATTCTTGTACATAGGGGCAGTATTATAGTAGTTATATTCTTGTACATAGGAGCAGTATTATAGTAGTTATATTCTTGTACATAGGAGCAGTATTATAGTAGTTATATTCTTGTACATAGGAGGCAGTATTATAGTAGTTATATTCTTGTACATAGGGGCAGTATTATAGTAGTTATATTCTTGTACATAGGGGTAGTATTATAGTAGTTATATTCTTGTACATAGGGGTAGTATTATAGTAGTTATATTCTTGTGCATAGGAGCAGTATTATAGTAGTTATATTCATGTACATAGGAGTAGTATTATAGTAGTTATATTCATGTACATAGGAGCAGTATTATAGTAGTTATATTCTTGTACATAGGAGCAGTATTATAGTAGTTATATTCTTGTACATAGGAGCAGTATTATAGTAGTTATATTCTTGTACATAGGAGCAGTATTATAGTAGTTATATTCTTGTACATAGGAGCAGTATTATAGTAGTTATATTCTTGTACATAGGAGCAGTATTATAGTAGTTATATTCTTGTACATAGGGGGCAGTATTATAGTAGTTATATTCTTGTACATAGGAGCAGTATTATAGTAGTTATATTCTTGTACATAGGAGCAGTATTATAGTAGTTATATTCTTGTACATAGGAGCAGTATTATAGTAGTTATATTCTTGTACATAGGAGGTAGTATTATAGTAGATATCTTCTTGTACATAGGAGTAGTATTATAGCAGTTATATTCTTGTACATAGGAGCAGTATTATAGTAGTTATATTCTTGTACATAGGAGCAGTATTATAGTAGTTATATTCTTGTACATAGGAGTAGTATTATAGTAGTTATATTCTTGTACATAGGAGCAGTATTATAGTAGTTGTATTCTTGTACATAGGGGCAGTATTATAGTAGTTATATTCTTGTACATAGGAGCAGTATTATAGCAGTTATATTCTTGTACATAGGAGTAGTAGTATAGTAGTTATATTCTTGTACATAGGGACAATATTATAGTAGTTATATTCTTGTACATAGGGGCAGTATTATAGTAGTTATTTTCGTCCCTCTGTAGTGCCTCCTGATAATAAGACCAGAAATGGAATCAAATGTCCGGCTTGTTTATCAGAAACCAATAAACCATGTGTGCCAAAAAGTACAATGGAGTGCACAGGGCAGGAGAAAGATTGCATCTCCTATTATGAATCCTCAGGTATGTCCTGCTAGGACTATACACTATCCTCATAATGTTCATGTGAACCTTTGCTTATAAGTAAAAGATCCTTTAAAAATTTCACACTAGAAGCATTGATAAAATCCCTTCCTTATTTAATGTCTCCCTTCTGTTCCTATTCTCATTGATATAAAATGGCCAACAATGTTCTCTCTTCACGATGTGGACACTTACCTGCTCTTGGACGGAGTAGCTGACAGTATTTTTTGCCATTCAGTCCTTTATCTGTGGTATTTTTCCCTATAGAGCAGAGTTTTTACTCCTACGGCTGTTCTACAGAAAACCTCTGCAAAAAGATCTTACCAGCTCTCTCCAAGTCGTTGAGAAAGGAAATGTCTTGTGATGTAGTTGGCAGCAACAACTCTCTTCCTGTAGGTGAGTCCCGGACACGGACACTGGAGAGGTGATGGAAGGAGATACAGCAAAGCTGAGCTTTATAGAGCTGGAAGTTTATAAGTATGGGCAGGAATGTGACCTCCAACCCTGTTAAATAAGAATCCACTGTATGGCGACATTTACATACACGGCTCCTGCCTTAAGATTACTCTCATTTCTAATCAAACTATTGCAATACATGACCAGGGTATCGTCCAGTCGCACAAGCACTTCTTGCCCAGTACCTGAAATAAAAACCCCACACCAACTTTGGATTAAATTGGCCACAGCAGCCATTTTATTAAATAAAATAAATAACCATTTTAAAGTGCAAACAAAACCAACAACCCCACCCCAACACTGTCAGTAACCCTGACCCGACGACGGAGGTCCTCGAGGCCCAAAACCCAAGTTTTTACCACCGGTCCCCTGAGCACCAGCTCTGTTACCCCTAGCCTTTCCACACCAGCTCAGGGGCACCAATTTAATTAAGCTCCACGGTGCTCACTATCCCAGAGGGCCCTAAAGCCCTTAATACCCCTTTAACCATAACCAAAACAAAGCCCAAATGGTCTGGGGAGTCCAGCCCCTACCGTGGGGCCCTCCCAACCACAACCATTTCCGATACCCAGCCTTGAGGACCCCCACCGCCATAGCCACTGTGACAGATAAAACTCCCCCACAGACCCCTAAACCAGAGAGGGTAGGTGAAACAAAAGGCGGGTGGGCGGGTTCTTCTCCTGTGCTCTGAAGCGAGAACTGGCGGGAATATTCCCGCCTTTACTTTAAATACCCCCCCTCCTCTCATGTTCCCTCCCCTACCCCTCCCCATCCGTTACCCACTCCTCTATGGAGGAGACCATATCTATGGTGATGCCCAGAAAACTAATAACCGTGGATGGACCCTCTGTCTTGCCCTGTGCCAACGGAACCCCGAAATCCGCCGCCACCCGTTCTACCAAATGCAACAACACCGAACAAATGGAGGAACCCCCAGGACCGATACAAAGAAAGTCATCCAAGTAATGGATGACCGAAGCACAACCAGAGATATCCTTAACCACCCATTCCAGGAACGAACTAAATGTCTCAAAATACGCGCATGACAATGAACAGCCCATCGGCAAACAGCAATCCACAAAAAACAGCCCATCCCAGCAACAACCCAACAAATGTAGGATGTATAGGCAGCAGTCGAAACGCCACCTCTATATCCGTTTTCGCCAGCAACGCCCTTTGCCCAAAACGCCGGACCCAATATATCGCCGCATCAAACGAGGTATATTCCACCAAGTATAACAATTCCATCATTCACAGAAGACCCTTTAGGGAATGAAAGATGATGGATTAGCCGAAACTTATTCGGCTCTTTCTTTGGAACCACCCCCAGCGGTGATATCCTCAAGTTTGAAAAGGGGGGCTCCGAAAAAGGGCCTGCCATTCTCCCCAAAGCCACCTCTTTACCCAACTGGTCCACCACAACCTCCGGATGCTCCCGTGCCGACCTCAAATTCCTCCCCCCACCCCTAACTCCCCCACTTCAACAAAAGGAATCCTGAACCCCACGCTAAAACCTTCCGTCAATAATTCCGCCGCCGCCCTATCCGGGTATCTACTTAGGAACAGCGCCATCCTTTCCAGCCGAACCGGAGTCGCCCCCTTTCTCAACCCCTTCTGTACCCTTGGATTTTGACTTGAAGCAACGATTGGCTCCATGAGTGCCCCCGCAAGAGGAGCACTCATGCTTGAATTTACATTTTGCTCCAAATTTACACCCCCCTTCATTAAACAGGAAGCATAATCCTTTCTGCGCTGCAACCGAGCGCCTGATGACTCGGAACCCCCGGTCCCCCCTGGAAAGGACGACCCCGACTTCGCCTGCGCCATAATCCTCAGCCACAAGCCAATATCCTTATGGTCCCAGCGTATGCTGGACCGCACCGCCTTCCACTGACGAAATTGCTCGTCATAGCGGAGCCAAGCCTGGCCCCCATAAACCCTATACGCCTCCCCGATCACATCCAGATAGCAGAAAAGTGCCGAGCAATTCTCCAGCGACTTTTCCCCTATCACACTTGCTAAAATAGCAAATTCTTGAAGCCAGTTAGCAAATGTCCTAGGAATCAGCCTATACCGCCGCTTCTCCTCCTCCTCCTCCTTTTTCTCCTCTTTCCGCGCCTTATCCAAGTTAAAACGCTCGAGCGGCAAAAGTGAGAATATGTCTACATATTCGCCCTTCCATATCCGATCCCTAACCTCCTGCTTTAAATGGGCCCCCAATGGGCCCTCAAAGCAGACATAAACCTCGCTTTTTGCCGCGTCATCTAAACGCGGCGCATCCCCTTTGTCCTCCCCTTGAGTCTGAACCGACACTGACACACCCTGCGCGGGGGAAGGAGATGCCACCAACGCCGCCGGCGAACCCCCCCCCCCCCACGCTAACGCCAGGAACGGTAAACCTAAACCACTACCGCTACCTACCCCCCCCGAACTGCATCCGCCAACGCCCCCCATAACCGCTAACAAACCCCTGCCTAACTCCCCGGGGTGACCGCCCAGCCCCCCCCCCCCCAGGGACAGCTAACAAGGGCCCCATCAAAGGGAAAGAAGCCTCACCTGGTTGCCTGGGCGCTGTGAACCCAGCAACTGCAGAGTCCTGCTCCTGCCGTCCTGATGCTCCAGCCGACGCTGCACCGCTGCCATCTTCATCAGCAGAGCGGATACACGGCAGAAAGGCTCAGAATGCACACCTGCGGATAACCGTAAAAATCCATTGAAGTTAATGGGTTTTTAAACAAACCGTTTCCAATCAGTTTTTCTGATCTTAAGGCGGATTCACGACGGATGGATAAGTGTGTGAACGAACCCTGAGCCGTCTCATAGTGCAACATTGTCAGAGGAGACATATATAATAATAATCCTCAATATAATAAAGAATATACAACAAAAAACATAATTGCATTTGACACAAAAAGAAACGGTGAAAATAATAAAATATTAGAAAAACAAAAACAGGAATAATCAAGCATATCATAGATCATGGAAAAATATATGAACCTACTTGTGGCAGTCTCTGAAGATCTGATTTCCATCTAGATCCGCCGCATGTCCCACAGATAGAAATGAAATAACATGGCTGACAACAAACAAAAGCAATCTCACATGTATCCTGTGAAAAACAGGAAGTGAAACGGGTCACTTTTTTATTTTTTATTAACATAGAAATATATGGGGTGTTTTTCTTTCTTGCCATTTGGCAGACTGTTGGTGTGTTTCCTTATATTCCCCGTGCATGTTTTTGGGTCCTGTTGTGTGGCTTGGTTGCAGCATAGGATTTTGATCTGTATTTGCCGCTACACAAGGTCATGGGTTTTATCATGTGACCTGTTTCACTTCCTGTTTTCTCCAGGATACATGTGAGATTGCGTTTGTTTGCTGTCAGCCATGTTATTTCTTCTTCTATCTGTGGGACATACGGCAGATCTATATGGAAATCAGATCTTCAGAGACTGCGAACAAGTAGGTTCGTATATTTTTCCATGATCTATGATATGCTTAATTATTCCTTTTTTTTTCTCGTTTTTTTAATATATTATTATCACGTTTCTTTTTGTGTCATATGAAATTATGTTTTTTTCTTGTATATTATTTCTTATATTCATGGTTATTATTATTAATATTATTATATTTGTCTCCTCTGATAATGCTGCAATATGTGATGGGTCATTGGTAGTAATTTCTGGACTTTTTTGCTTTCTTTTATGCTTTTTGTTTGTATATTCATGTGTCATGTGATTATGGGGGGCGTGGTCTTTTGTGGTTATATATTCCTGGTACTAATATGCCATGACTAAGAGACGTGTCTCGAAACGTGTAGGAGTTTTTCAGGATTACTGGACCAATGGATGTACTTTTATAATATGAAAACTAAAAGTTATATTTTATATTGGCTATAATTTTTTGTAATAATACTATAACATTCTATAACACTATAACATTCTATAACACTATAACATTGTATAATACTATAACATTCTATAACACTTTAACATTCTATAATACTATAACATTCTATAACATTCTATAACACTATAACATTCTATAACACTATAACATTGTATAACACTATAACATTCTATAACACTATAACATTCTATATTACTATAACATTCTATATTACTATAACATTCTATAACATTCTATAATACCCTGCTCTATTTCTGCACTATTTTTGCCATTAGTGATATGTGATCCTCACAAAATTCTTGAGTGGATGCAAATTTAGTTTTGGACCGAACTTGTTTAGTCCAAACCAGAAGTGCTATTATATAATATGGAGACTCTTCAGTCTCCACAGTATAATAATTGGAGGCCTATGGAAGGTGTGAAAAAAATAAAAAACTTTCATACTTACTTTCCTCACTTCTCCTAGTCTCTGCCACGACATCCAGTTTTCTTTCCCAGGCAAATTATGACCTCTTCTGTGATGTCAATTGCCCTGAGTCACTGCTGAAACCTGTGATTGGACTTCATTAGTCACATGGGAGGTGTCCATGTCATGATGCTTTGGTCAAAACTTGATGACATCGACACCCCCCAACTGACCACTGAGGCTCAATCACAGCCCGCAGCAGTGATCCGGGCCCATTGACATCACCGATGCCATAAGATGCTGGAAGACCTCTGGGAAACAACTCCGGATGCTACAGACGAAGCCCAAGAAAAGGTAAGAATGACTATTTTTTATTATTCTGCACCTCCCATGGGGTCTAAAGAAGTTAAACTGTAGTAGTCAGAAATACAACCGTATCCCTGATCTGTGCCACTGTGGTAGCTGACACCCGCTGCTTATGGTGTCCCCACAATGTAAATGTTGTAAGTGTACAGAATGCCATACATGTGTGACACAGGGTGGAAAGCAATCTACTCTGCCCCAGGTTCATGATCGGAAGATAACATTGGATAAGACGTGTGCAGGGTTACAGGGGTGCAAATGTCTTCTAGGTGGGATAGCGGAGTCAATGCAATCTGAGTTATTTATTTTTTTTAACTTAAAAACACTGTTATACACTCTTATATATTGCAGGGAATTTTCTATGGTGTGTTGTTAGCACTCTGAAAATTATACGTAGGAATGAATCTTACTTGTGTGCCGATGATGAGGACGTCTGCGTGACTGAAGTGATTCGAACCTTGTATGGTAATTCTGACTTTTATTCTGTAACTATAAAAAGGTTGAAAAATTCAGGTGCCCAACTGAGGAAAGCGCAAAAACCTCCTATTTGTTAGTCTGCAGAAATCAGAGGTTATTCAGCCTACTCCGTATTTAAGGGGTTTTCCTATGAACATAATGATATTTACATCTGTAGACAATTAAAAGTTAAATATTTTTGCAAATGTAAGAGATTTTTTTTAAAAAGATTTACTCTAACCATCGCAGTGGTGACAGTCTTTTAACTTGATCGGTTGCCAATGGATTCAACCATGAATGTATAAACAGTCTATGGTCTGAAACATCTTAGAAACCCAGCCAAGATTTCCTTATTGCGGACAGATTATAAGGCAGGGACACTACATGTATGAGAAGATAACCTGACCACAATAAGTGGAAGAGTGAAGAAATCAGGCGATACCTTTTAGAGGCTAACTGAGTATATTTATAAGTAAGCTTTCAGGAGTACTAGCTAGCTCCCTTCATCAGACATGGTGTGATACAAGAACTGAAAATTAACAGATTTTTATACACATGGTTTTCAAAGCATTTTAGAGTCCTTAAAAAAAAATTGCAATCTAAGTAGAGAAGTTATTTACAACAGGTCAAAAAAAACAGTCTGGAAACTTGTGGTGCGTGACGGAGGGATCAGTAATTCTTGCTGTTATCTGTTTGCTATCAGGAGGTGATTTGTGACCCTCACAGGTCACACATAGTGTGATTTGAAGCTGGCATGAATAACCATGTGTATAAAAATCTGTTAATTTTCAGTTCTTGTATCACACCATGTCTGATGAAGGGAGCGAGTACTCCTGAAAGCTTACTTATAAATATACTCAGCCTCTAAAAGGTATCGCCTGATTTCTTCACTCTTCCACTACTTTCAATGGCTAACACGGTACAACATTATACTACTGACCACAATAAGGACATCATGGCTGGTTATCAGGAGGACACTACATGTATGAGAAGATAACCCGACCACAATAAGGACATCATGGCTGGTTATCAGGAGGGACACTACATGTATGAGAAGATAACCTGACCACAATAAGGACATCATGGCTGGTTATCAGGAGGGGACACTACATGTATGAGAAGATAACCTGACCACAATAAAGACATGATGGCTGGTTATCAGGAGGACACTACATGTATGAGAAGATAACCTGACCACAATAAGGAAATCATGGCTGGTTATCAGGAGGGACACTACATGTATGAGAAGATAACCTGACCACAATAAGGACATCATGGCTGGTTATCAGGAGGACACTACATGTATGAGAAGATAACCCGACCACAATAAGGACATCATGGCTGGTTATCAGGAGGGACACTACATGTATGAGAAGATAACCTGACCACAATAAGGACATCATGGCTGGTTATCAGGGGGGACACTACATGTATGAGAAGATAACCTGACCACAATAAGGACATCATGGCTGGTTATCAGGAGGACACTACATGTATGAGAAGATAACCCGACCACAATAAGGACATCATGGCTGGTTATCAGGAGGGACACTACATGTATGAGAAGATAACCTGACCACAATAAGGACATCATGGCTGGTTATCAGGAGGGGACACTACATGTATGAGAAGATAACCTGACCACAATAAGGACATCATGGCTGGTTATCAGGAGGACACTACATGTATGAGAAGATAACCTGACCACAATAAGGACATCATGGCTGGTTATCAGGAGGACACTACATGTATGAGAAGATAACCTGACCACAATAAGGAAATCATGGCTGGTTATCAGGAGGACACTACATGTATGAACATTGAATTCATGGTCATATCCATTAGTAATCGATCAAAACAAATTACTGTCACCACTAAGATGGGTCAGATGACTTCATACAGACCATGAAGTTTTGAGAGCATTTTTTTTTCATTTTTTTATCAATTCCAGAGATTTTTCCATTGTTCTACACTCATATCTTCTAAGTTTTAATTCTCCTCAACTTTGTAATTCCAAAACCAAAAAATAAAAGTTTTAGAATTCTGGAAATCTCAAGATGGATAGACATGTTACTGATATGCAAATGATAAAAACATGGAAGCAAAATATTGAACACATCTAGAATTATTCAGTGTAGAGTATGATCTCCCCGCAGGAATCCCCGCAGTTACACTCCTTGGCCTGCAATCCGTGAGGATATTAATAGTTACTGGAAGGAATGTTATGTCACACTAAATACCTTTGGGCCACAAATCATCGAGATTGGCTGCTGGCCCCCTCCCTTTGCAACTGCTGGCCGGTGATGTCCCAGATGTGCTTGATTGGAGACAAGTCCAGAGACGCTGCAGGCCATAGTTGCCCGTTTGGGTCTCGCAGGCTGCTCACAGTAGCAGGAGAAACACACGGCCTGATGTTCTCCTGTTGAAAAATGTGTCATAAGAAAGTTTGAAAAAAAGGCCGTACCATTGATTCCGCCACCAAATCCATGTAACAGCTGTTGCCTGAAATGAACTTGAAATAAATACTAGATGGGACTGGCTAACATACATTATGCCGCCCACACCCCATAATTCCGCTAGTGTAACGTTCTATTGCGAAGGCCTCCATGAAGAGGACAGACCTCCATCTCAGGACCCATCACTATAGAGGATAGACCTCCATTCCAGGACACATCACTATAGAGGATAGACCTCCATTCCAGGACACATCACTATAGAGGATAAACCTCCATTCCAGGACACATCACTATGGAGGATAGACCTCCATTCCAGGACACATCACTATAGAGGATAGACCTCCATTCCAGGACTCCTCACTATAGAGGATAGACCTCCATTCCAGGACTCCTCACTATAGAGGATAGACCTCCATTCCAGGACTCATCACTATAGAGGATAGACCTCCATTCCAGGACTCATCACTATAGAGGATAGACCTCCATTCCAGGACACATCACTATAGAGGATAGACCTCCATTCCAGGACACATCACTATAGAGGATAGACCTCCATTCCAGGACACATCACTATAGAGGATAAACCTCCATTCCAGGACACATCACTATAGAGGATAGACCTCCATTCCAGGACTCATCACTATAGAGGATAGACCTCCATTCCAGGACTCCTCACTATAGAGGATAGACCTCCATTCCAGGACACATCACTATAGAGGATAGACCTCCATTCCAGGACTCCTCACTATACAGGATAGACCTCCATTCCAGGACACATCACTATAGAGGGTAGACCTCCATTCCAGGACTCATCACTATAGAGAATAGACCTCCATTACAGGACACATCACTATAGAGGATAGACCTCCATTCCAGGACACCTCACTATAGAGGATAGACCTCCATTCCAGGACACATCACTATAGAGGATAGACCTCCATTCCAGGACTCCTCACTATACAGGATAGACCTCCATTCCAGGACACATCACTATAGAGGATAGACCTCCATTCCAGGACACATCACTATAGAGGGTAGACCTCCATTCCAGGACTCATCACTATAGAGGATAGACCTCCATTCCAGGACTCCTCACTATAGAGGATAGACCTCCATTCCAGGACACATCACTATAGAGGATAGACCTCCATTCCAGGACACATCACTATAGAGGATAGACCTCCATTCCAGGACTCCTCACTATACAGGATAGACCTCCATTCCAGGACACATCACTATAGAGGATAGACCCCCATTCCAGGACCCCCCACTATAGAGGAAGACCCCCATTCCCGGACCCCCCCCATAGAGACCCCCAGCTATAGAGGATAGACCTCCATTCCAGGACTCCTCACTATAGAGGATAGACCTCCATTCCAGGACTCCTCACTATAGAGGATAGACCTCCATTCCAGGACACATCACTATAGAGGATAGACCTCCATTCCAGTCTCCATTGCCATCTTGCTGCTTGCCATGACAGCTTTTGAGAGTGGTGATGAAGGTTATTTATAATTTCAGATTGAATAACCAGTAAGAAGACGCATTTAAAAAAAATTTTGCAGGAAAATAATGCTGCTAAATGCTGTTAAAAATACCAAAATGCTGAAATACTGCTTTATGTGAATTCAGCCAATCAGCCTTACAACCAGCACCATGAAATGTACAAAATCTCCTCAATGTGCGGCTTCTCTGCACTGTTTGTATCCTGTCTGTCATAAACATACAGCAGGTCCCTGATATGACATATAAGCTGCCCTCTATACCTGCCACTAATCCTCTGTATTATCCCTGATGTACTGACCTTCTATATCCCTGACCATCCTTTCAGCAGATGACCCTCAACATCCAAGTTACGCTGCATTAAGTAGAACTTCTACAGTGGGGAAAAAAAGTATTTAGTCAGCCACCAATTGTGCAAGTTCTCCCACTTAAAAAGATGAGGCCGGCCTGTAATTGTCATCATAGGTAGACCTCAACTATGAGAGACAAAATGAGAAAACAAATCCAGAAAATCACATTGTCTGATTTTTTTAAGATTTTTTTGCAAATTATGTTGGAAAATAAGTATTTGGTCAATAACAAAAGTTCATCTCAATCCTTTGTTCTATCTCCTTTGTTGGCAATGACAGAGGTGAAACGTTTCCAGTAAGTCTTCACAAGGTTGGCACACACTGTTGCTGGTATGTTGGCCCATTCCTCCATGCAGATTTCCTCTAGAGCAGGGATGTTTTGGGGCTGTCGCTGGGCAACACGGACTTTCAACTCCCTCCAAAGGTTTTCTATGGGGTTGAGATCTGGAGACTGGCTAGGCCACTCCAGGACCTTGAAATGCTTCTTACGAAGCCGCTCCTTCATTGCCCTGGCGGTGTGCTTGGGATCATTGTCATGCTGAAAGACCCAGCCACGTTTCATCTTCAATGCCCTTGCTGATGGAAGGAGGTTTGCACTCAGAATCTCACCATACATGGCCCCATTCATTCTTTCATGTACACGGATCAGTCGTCCTGGTCCCGTTGTAGAGAAACAGCCCCATACATGATGTTGCCCCCCCATGCTTCACAGTAGGTATGGTGTTCTCTGGATACAACTCAGCATTCACTCTCCTCCAAACACCACGAGTTGTGTTTCTACCAAACAGTTCTACTTTGGTTTCATCTGACCATATGACATTCTCCCAATACTCTTCTGGAACATCCAAATGCTCTCTAGCAAACTTCAGACGGGCCTGGATATGTACTGGCTTAAGCAGGGGGACACGTCTGGCACTGCAGGATCTGAGTCCCTGGCGGCGTAGTGTGTTACTGACGGTAGCCTTTGTTACGTTAGTCCCAGCTTTCTGCAGGTCAGTCACTAGGTCCCTCCGGGTGGTTCTGGGATTTTTGCTCACCGTTCTTGTGATCATTTTGACCCCATGAAGTGAGATCTCATGTGGAGTCCCTGATGGAGGGAGATTATCAGTGGTCTTGTATGTCTTCCATTTTCTAATTATTGCTCCGACAGGTGATTTCTTCACACCAAGCTGCTTGCCTATTGCAGAGAAAGAGTGAAGAAATCAGGCGATACCTTTTAGAGGCTAACTGAGTATATTTGATAAGTAAGCTTTCGGAAGTACTAGCTTCCTTCATCAGACATGGTGTAATACAAGAACTGAAAATTCAAAGATTTTTTATATACCCTATACACATGATCTTCAAAGGATTTTAGAGTCCTTAAAAAACCAAAACAAAATGCAATCTAAGTAGAGAAGTTATTTACAAGTGGTCAAAAAACAATCTGGAAAGTTGTGATGTGTGACAGAGGGATCTGTTATCTGTTTGCTATCAGGAGGTGATTTGTGACCCTCACAGGTCATACATAGTGTGACATGAAGCTGGCATGAATATTTAGTCCAAATTGCAGAGTTTTAAATTTTTGCATAAACTTGTACTCCCATTGTTTTCTCTCCTCTTGCGTCTTAAACTGTCCCATTAAAACCACAACCCGCAAATCTTCAATAGAGTGGTTTTCTCCGAGAGAAATGTGCGGCCACTGGGAGATCGGTTCTGCTGTTATTAATGGTGGATCTATGTGAGTTCATGCGCTGACTGAGTCTCTGCCCTGTTTCCCCCACATAGAGGCCTGTGGTGGGACATTGCACACACATTATGAGGTACACCACATTGGAAGACCTGCAGGAAAATGTCCCCCTAATTCTGTGCACCTGTTGTGACTGTGAGACAGGTACACTGTCAGCGGTGTGGATGTGCCTGCAGGTCATGCAGCTTTTTTGTAGGCAAGGTGAGGAGCCATTTTCAGTTGGGGCCCTCAGGGCACTCCGGACAATAATACGCCTCAGGTTTGGTGGTTGCTGAAAGGAAAGGAGAGGAGAGGGGGACTGGAAATATGTCCTTGAGTCTGTTGTCCCTATGTAGCACAGGTTGGAGCTCCTTGGCAATCCTTCATAGGATTTCCAGCTGTGGGTTGTAGGTGACAACTAGGGGCACTCTGCAATTATGACTTAATATTCCTGCCAGCTTCATGTCACACTATGCATGACCTGTGAGGGTCACAAATCACCTCCTGATAGCAAAAAGATAACAGATCCCTCTGTCACGCACCACAACTTTCCAGATTGTTTTTTGACCTGTTGTAAATAACTTCTCTACTTAGATTGCATTTTATTTTGGTTTTTTAAAGGACTCTAAAATCCTTTGAAGATCATGTGTATAAGGTATAAAAAAATCTGTGAATTTTCAGTTCTTGTATAACACCATGTCTGATGAAGGCAGCTAGTCTTCTGAAAGCTTACTATCAAATATACTCAGTTAGCCTCTAAAAGGTATTGCCTGATTTCTTCACTCTTCCACTACTTTCAGTGGCTAACACGGTACAACATTATACTACTATATGCCTATTGCAGATTCAGACTTCCCAGCCTGGTGCAGGGCTACCATTTTGTTTCTGGTCCTTCCACAGCTCTTTGGTCTTCACCATAGTGGAGTTTGGAGTGTGACTGTTTGAGGTTGTGGACAGGTGTCTTTTATACTGATAACAATGTCACACAGGAGCCATTACTACAGGTAATGAGTGGAGGACAGAGGAGCCTCTTAAAGAAGAAGTTACAGGTCTGTGAGAGACAGAAATCTTGCTTGTTTGTAGGTGACCAAATACTTATTTTCCACCATAATTTGCAAATAAATTCTTCAAAAATCAGACAATGTTATTTTCTGGATTAGTTTTCTCATTTTGTCTCTCATAGTTGAGGTCTACCTATGATGACAATTACAGGCCGGCCTCATCTTTATAAGTGGGTGAACTTGCACAATTGGTGGCTGACTAAATACTTGTTTTCCCCACTGTATGTCAGGGGTCAGTGTTCATATTTACTTTTTTTTCTCTTCATGTTCTAGGTGGAAAAACAATTGTAGAATATTTACACAGATGTGGAAAATCCCACGAATGCGGCAGGAGAGGGACTATAAGTAGCAGCAAGAAGACCATCTCTATCAATACCACCTGCTGTGACCATCACCTGTGCAAAAGTGCAGAACCCATCCTGTGTATGAGCAGTCACATCTATCTATCTATCTATCTATCTATCTATCTATCTATCTATCTATCAATCTCATATATATCTAATATCCATCTATCTACAAAAAAGGAACACATGGACAGCACTCCAGTAAAGTGGGTTTATTCCATGCTGTCCTTTTTGTGGTTATAAGGGTTTGTATACATGGTGCTGCTCTACACTTCTTTTTTTATCTATCTATCTAAAAATCCAAATATAGAGCAGCACCAAAATAAAACCTTACCAGGTTTATGGGTGCAATTTCCAATAGATCCGGCATATGATCTCTAGCAAACAATACAAAAATGGACAGCACTCCACTATTGAAAATTAAAAGGG
Source organism: Leptodactylus fallax (assembly GCA_947044405.1). NCBI lineage: Eukaryota > Metazoa > Chordata > Amphibia > Anura > Leptodactylidae > Leptodactylus > Leptodactylus fallax. Next base: position 17,786 of record CAMRHE010000587.1, read on the forward strand.
TGAAGATTTATTCCAGTGCAATGTTTCGGTCCCAAATACAATGGACCTTTCTCAAGCAGTAACACAGTGAAAATGTGCAAGCATTTATAATGAAAAACCGATCACTCATCTAATTATCAATAATAAATAGATAGATATACGTCCCCCCTTATTTTTTGGGGCATTACCTTTAATTAAGTGCTGTCGCGACATATACAGTCATATGAAAAAGTTTGGGCACCCCTATTAATCTTAATCATTTTTAGTTCTAAATATTTGGGTGTTTGCAACAGCCATTTCAATTTGATATATCTAATAACTGATGGACACAGTAATATTTCAGGATTGAAATGAGGTTTATTGTACTAACAGAAAATGTGCAATATGCATTAAACCAAAATTTGACCGGTGCAAAAATTTGGGTACCCTTATCATTTTATTGATTTGAATACTCCTAACTACTTTTTACTGACTTACTGAAGCACAAAATTGGTTTTGTAACCTCACTGAGCTTTGAACTTCATAGCCAGGTGTATCCAATCATGACAAAAGGTATTTAAGGTGGCCAATTGCAAGTTGTTCTCCTATTTGAATCTCCTCTGAAGAGTGGCATCATGGGCTCCTCAAAACAACTCTCAAATGATCTGAAAACAAAGATTGTTCAACATAGTTGTTCAGGGGAAGGATACAAAAAGTTGTCTCAGAGATTTAACCTGTCAGTTTCCACTGTGAGGAACATAGTAAGGAAATGGAAGACCACAGGGACAGTTCTTGTTAAGCCCAGAAGTGGCAGGCCAAGAAAAATATCAGAAAGGCAGAGAAGAAGAATGGTGAGAACAGTCAAGGACAATCCACAGACCACCTCCAAAGAGCTGCAGCATCATCTTGCTGCAGATGGTGTCACTGTGCATCGGTCAACAATACAGCACACTTTGCACAAGGAGAAGCTGTATGGGAGAGTGATGCGAAAGAAGCCGTTTCTGAAAGCACGCCACAAACAGAGTCGCCTGAGGTATGCAAAAGCACATTTGGACAAGCCAGCTTCATTTTGGAAGAAGGTCCTGTGGACTGATGAAACAAAGATTAAGTTGTTTGGTCATACAAAAAGACGTTATGCATGGCATCAAAAAAACACAGCATTCCAAGAAAAACACTTGCTACCCACTGTAAAATTTGGTGGAGGTTCCATCATGTTTTGGGGCTGTGTGGCCAATGCCGGCACCAGGAATCTTGTTAAAGTTGAGGGTCGCATGGATTCAACTCAGTATCAGCAGATTCTTGAGAATAATGTACAAGAATCAGTGACGAATTTGAAGTTACGCCGGGGATGGATATTTCAGCAAAACAATGATCCAAAACACAGCTCCAAATCTACTCAGGCATTCATGCAGAGGAACAATTACAATGTTCTGGAATGGCCATCCCATTCCCCAAACCTGAATATCATTGAACATCTGTGGGATAATTTGAAGCGGGCTGTCCATGCTCGGCGACCATCAAACTTAACTGAACTGGAATTGTTTTGTAAAGAGGAATGGTCAAAAATACCTTCATCCAGGATCCAGGAACTGATTAAAAGCTACAGGAAGCGACTAGAGGCTGTTATTTTTGCAAAAGGAGGATCTACTAAATATTATTGTCACTTTTCTGTTGAGGTGCCCATACTTTTGCACCGGTCAAATTTTGGTTTAATGCATATTGCACATTTTCTGTTAGTACAATAAACCTCATTTCAATCCTGAAATATTACTGTGTCCATCAGTTATTAGATATATAAAATTGAAATGGCTGTTGCAAACACCCAAATATTTAGAACTAAAAATGATTAAGATTAATAGGGGTGCCCAAACTTTTTCATATGACTGTATAATGCTTTATTATGATTTAAATCCAAAATATGTTTAGGATATCCACGTAGTAAAAACTTTTTAGTCATCTTTTCTAATTGCGTATCTAGATCTGAATCTTGGCTAACTATCCGTTTCACCCTAATATATTGACTAAATGGCAAAGATTTTACCATAGAACGTGGATGTCCGCTATCATAATGTAAAATGTTATTCCTATCTGTAGGTTTAACATAAAGATTGGTAACCAACACATTATCGGCATTTCTCACCAAAACATCCAAAAACTGAATCTCTTGTTCAGAACACACCAAAGTGAACTTAATGTCATCATCAATTGTATAAAGAAAAGCATGGAAAGAATGTAAAGAATCCATATCCCCAGTCCAAAGAAGGAAGACGTCGTCTATGTATCGCCACCACGCCATAATATATCTGGTGTGGTGGGACACACAGACGAAGTCCTCCTCCAAAACATTCATTACAATATTTGCATATGTGGGTGCCATTTTAGCGCCCATAGCAGTTCCATGTAACTTTAAAAACAATTCATCCCCAAACATAAAATAATTATTTCTGAGGACAAACTCCAAAAAATTCAGTATCAAAGTTTGAGCCTCTTTGTTTTTTCCTCTTTTATATACAATAAGGAGACCTTGTAATCCACTTTTGACAATTAGCGCTGTATTATTCGTACTGCGCATGCACAAAGTTTCGCCTTTCGCTACTACTATATGGATATGTTTTTGCCAACACTTTCTGGCTTCATTTTCACACTGCGCATGCGCGCACAGTCATAGTTCCGGTCAGGTCCATTTCCCTTCTCTCTTAGCGTGGTAATGGCGATTTTTTTGAAAAGGGTGAGTGTTTAATCCCATAACACTGTGTTTTCTTGCAACAAATGTGATTTTAATATGGATAAGTGGCATAATAATCACTGTATATGTCTTATACTTGTGTTTTTATAATTGATGATTGATATGTACATTGTATGCACTTTTTATTATCTATCTATCTATCTCATATCTATCTATCTATCTCATATCTATCTATCTCATATCTATCTATCTATCTCATATCTATCTATCTATCTATCTATCTCCTATCTATCTATCTATCTACCTATCTATCTATCTCATATCTATCTGTCTCATATCTATCTATCTATCTCATATCTATCTATCTCATATCTATCTATCTATCTCATATCTATCTATCTCATATCTATCTATCTATCTCATAACTATCTAACTATCTATCTATCTATCTATCTCCTATCTATCTCATATCTATCTATCTCATATCTATCTATCTATCTATCTATCTATCTATCTATCTATCTATCCCAACACTCTATCTATCTATCATATCTATCTATCTATCTATCTCTCTATCTAATATCTCATATGTATCTATCTCATATGTATAATAGCTCTCAATCCTTACTTCAATATTGTTTCCTTAGTAATAATTATATTATACTGTCATGTTGGTTTCTACCCCTTAAGTAAGAGGCCTGTAGGTTGGTGGAAGAGCGATGCAGACGGTCAGTGATCCCCTGGTTAGATGTGGGGGCATCTGTTATGTGGCTCCTTGTAGTAAGTGCTCTTTGTGGCAGTAGTTAGTAAGCTAAGCATAAGTAGCGCTTACAACTTGGTGCAACACCCAAGGGGAAAAGAAGTGCGAAATATTAGCACATCACCTGAGACAGAAGTGAGGGGTAACACAGGAGTTGGGGTCCTGAGACTAGGCACCTGGGCACCTGAATGCACCCTGAAAATCCAAGAGGATGACAGAATCCACACCCAAGATACCTAAGACTACAGATGAACCGCACTCCAAAGTTGCTTATGCTTCTTAATGATTTAATTGTGTTATCATAATTACAATGTTTCGGGTTAGACGCCCTTCGTCAGGTAAATGCAAACAAGTTAGAAGTTTTTCGGTAGCAATCGATCAGTGGTTATCTGATAAGAATTTCTCAGTGTAATCTCAACACACGGCCCGGAACTAAGATGAAACAGACACTGTCACGGGTCAGTACCTGAAAACACATAATGCCTCAACAAACTCCAGGATAATCAGCCTAAGACTACGAACTGATGGAAAAAAATACTTGGCACGCTGGAGTGACCTTGTGTGGCCCTGGGGTTACCTACACTAGTGAGAGATCAAGACTGACTACATTAGGCTACTGTGACTGTTCAGACATACCAGGTCCCTAGTGCCCGAGACTGCATGATGAGACCGCTTATGATTGGCCTGAGACCAAGTCCTGTGACAGTGACCCATATAGTGACCAGCCAGACTGTGGACTTGAGGGAAAACTGAGATGTGGCCATATTGTGCCTTGCCGAGAGAGAAGGAAATTTTGTGTGAGACTACTAGAGATGATCAGGCTTCATTGCGAATCTCCCAAAATTTTAGGTTCTTTTTTGTTTTTTTTTACCCTAATGTCTGCTCACCACACATGTGTGCTGAGGCCAAATCACTCAGTGGTAACCCCTGGGACTCGCAATGTCAAAAAAGATACCAGAAGAGACTGTGGGTAAAGACTGGACACCAGGAAAGTAGACCAGATGCCCGGGAGAGTTGAGTATCTGTGTTTTTCATTTTGTCGGCACCTTCCCCAGGCCTCTTATTTTGAAGAGACCCACGAGTATAATATCATTTTCAGTTTGGACCAAACTGAAATTTCTGGGCGAACCTCATCAATATTCAATAAAAAAATCTTGCAAATTTCTCCCAAAACTAGAGACTACTACGGCACAGGTGAGAAGGGCATCAGAGGGAGCACTGCTCCTATTGTCAGGCCAGTTGGAATTTGCTCTTGCCACCTTGTGTGCCTCTATAAGGAGTGAAACCGCCAAGATCTGACCCTGTGCAAAGACGCGGAGCTGCCAATCCTGTCCTTTCGCTGTAGGACGACATCTTCTAACCACCAAACTAGTTGCTTCTTGTAAGACTGATGTAACCACTAAAGCCACCTGTATATTCCATTGCTGTAGCTGAGAGTCTTTTTATAATTAATCTTGGCTGTTTTTGTCACATTGTTTATTGCTTTCTGTTTCTTTTTCCTATCTTTAGTGCCCCCTACCAGTAATCAGGTAAATGGTCGGATATGTCCGGATTGTTACATCTCCAACTCTCACCTATGCTTATCAAAACGTGTTACACATTGCACTGGAGATGAAGATGTCTGCATACAATACAGCAAAACCACTAAAGAAGGTACCCACTGCTCATGTTTACACCTCACCCTTATAATCCCAGGGAATATGACAGATAGCATATTACATCACATATTGGAAATGGAGTATGGAAATTATTTATTTTAAGTAAAATACAACTTCATCTCCTCACTCTGTGGACCAAACAAGTGATTACAACAATAACTAGAGGGGGGCACAATAAACATTTACATCCAGAGACTGAGGGGTCATGTCTGGAGAGAGTCTCATGTTTTTTCTCATCTCAATCATCCCAGACCACTATGATGACTTCTCCCAGTCACAGCTCTTCTCTGCAGGCTTTACTTGGATGTTCTCGGAACCCGATGTATGCATATTGTCTATACTGTGGCCCCTAAATATAATCGCTCCACACACTGTGCCCCCAAACTATATCAGCACCACACACTGTGCCCCCAAACTATATCGGCACCACACACTGTGCCCCTAAACTATATCAGCACCACACACTGTGCCCCTAAACTATATCAGCACCACACACTGTGCCCCCAGACTATATCAGCACAACACACTGTGCCCCCAAACTATATCAGCACCACACACTGTGCCCCCAAACTATATCAGCACCACACACTGTGCCCCCAAACTATATCAGCACCACACACTGTGCCCCCAAACTATATCAGCACTACACACTGTGCCCCCAAACTATATCAGCACCACACACTGTGCCCCTAAACTATATCAGCACCACACACTGTGCCCCCAGACTATATCAGCACAACACACTGTGCCCCCAAACTATATCAGCACCACACACTGTGCCCCCAAACTATATCAACACCACACACTGCGCCCCCAAACTATATCAGCACCACACACTGCGCCCCCAAACTATATCAGCACCACACACTAACCCCAAACTATATCAGCACCACACACTGCGCCCCCAAACTATATCAGCACCACACACAGTGCCCCCAAACTATATCAGCACAACACACTGTGCCCCAAACTATATCAGCACCACACACTGCACCCCCAAACTATATCAGCACCACACACAGTGCCCCCAAACTATACCAGCACCACACACTGTGCCCCCCCAAACTATATCGACACCACACACTGTGCCCCCAAACTATATCAACACCACACACTGCGCCCCCAAACTATATCAGCACCACACACTGCGCCCCCAAACTATATCAGCACCACACACAGTGCCCCCAAACTATATCAGCACCACACACTGCGCCCCAAACTATATCAGCACCTCACACTGTGCCCCCAAACTATATCAGCACCTCACACTGTGCCCCCAAACTATATCAGCACCACACACTGTGCCCCCAAACTATATCAGCACCACACACTGTGCCCCCAAACTATATCAGCACCACACACTGTGCCCCCAAACTATATCAGCGCCACACACTGTGCCCCCAAACTATATCAGCGCCACACACAGTGCCCCCAAACTATATCAGCACCACACACTAACCCCAAACTATATCAGCACAACACACTGCGCCCCCAAACTATACCAGCACCACACACTGTGCCCCAAACTATATCAGCACCACACACAGTGCCCCCAAACTATTCCAGCACCACACACTGTGCCCCAAACTATATCAGCACCACACACTGTGCCCCCAAACTATATCAGCACAACACACTGCTCCCCCAAACTATTCCAGCACCACACACTGTGCCCCAAACTATACCAGCACCACACACTGTGCCCCCAAACTATATCAGCACCTCACACTGCGCCTCCAAACTATATCAGCACCACACACTGTGCCCCCAAACTATATCAGCAACACACACTGTGTCCCCATCTATCAGCACCACACACTGTGCCCCCAAACTATATCAGCACCACACACAGTGCCCCCAAACTATATCAGCACAACACACTGTGCCCCAAACTATATCAGCACCACACACAGTGCCCCCAAACTATACCAGCACCACACACTGTGCCCCAAACTATATCAGCACAACACACTGCGCCCCCAAACTATACCAGCACCACACACTGTGCCCCAAACTATATCAGCACCACACACTAACCCCAAACTATATCAGCACCACACACTGCGCCTCCAAACTATATCAGCACCACACACTGCGCCTCCAAACTATATCAGCACCACACACTGTACCCCCAAACTATATCAGCACCACACACTGTGCCCCCAAACTATATCAGCAACACACACTGTGTCCCCATCTATCAGTACCACACACTGTGCCCCCAAACTATATCAGCACCACACACAGTGCCCCCAAACTATATCAGCACCACACACTGCGCCCCCAAACTATATCAGCACCACACACTGCGCCCCCAAACTATATCAGCACCACACACTGTGCCCCCAAACTATATCAGCACCACACACTGCGCCCCCAAACTATATCAGCACCACACACTGTGCCCCCAAACTATATCAGCACCACACACTAACCCCAAACTATATCAGCGCCACACACTGTGCCCCCAAACTATATCAGCACCACACACTAACCCCAAACTATATCAGCACCACACACTGTGCCCCAAACTATATCAGCACCACACACTGCGCCCCCAAACTATATCAGCACCACACACTGCGCCCCCAAACTATATCAGCACCTCACACTGTGCCCCCAAACTATATCAGCACCACACACTGTGCCCCCAAACTATATCAGCACCTCACACTGTGCCCCCAAACTATATCAGCACCTCACACTGCGCCTCCAAACTATATCAGCACCACACACTGTGCCCCCAAACTATATCAGCAACACACACTGTGTCCCCATCTATCAGCACCACACACAGTGCCCCCAAACTATATCAGCACAACACACTGTGCCCCAAACTATATCAGCACCACACACAGTGCCCCCAAACTATACCAGCACCACACACTGTGCCCCAAACTATATCAGCACAACACACTGCGCCCCCAAACTATACCAGCACCACACACTGTGCCCCAAACTATACCAGCACCACACACTGCGCCTCCAAACTATATCAGCACCACACACTGCGCCTCCAAACTATATCAGCACCACACACTGTACCCCCAAACTATATCAGCACCACACACTGTGCCCCCAAACTATATCAGCAACACACACTGTGTCCCCATCTATCAGTACCACACACTGTGCCCCCAAACTATATCAGCACCACACACTGCGCCCCCAAACTATATCAGCACCACACACTGCGCCCCCAAACTATATCAGCACCACACACTGTGCCCCCAAACTATATCAGCACCACACACTGCGCCCCCAAACTATATCAGCACCACACACTGTGCCCCCAAACTATATCAGCACCACACACTAACCCCAAACTATATCAGCGCCACACACTGTGCCCCCAAACTATATCAGCACCACACACTAACCCCAAACTATATCAGCACCACACACTGTGCCCCAAACTATATCAGCACCACACACTGCGCCCCCAAACTATATCAGCACCACACACTGCGCCCCCAAACTATATCAGCACCACACATTGCGCCCCTTGAATATACAAAAACTTTGGATTTAAAAAAAATGCATGCAATGTGTCTTGAAAATGCAAATAAGTACAACAAGGCCCAGACTGGACAGGTCATGTAACCTACTTCACCTATCGAAGAGCTTGCTGAGCGCCCATTGGTTTTATATGTCTGTGCAGGGTTAGGCAGTGATACAAGATTGTGCAGCTGCAGGAGCAGGGAGTCGGCTGTTAGTAACTGGACAATAAACCGTCCCTGCCTTCCCGATCACTGTCTACATAGCACTCAATGACCACTGTGTCTACACCTAAGGGAGTCTCCATGATGCAGCTTCCTCCTGACCCGACAACGGCTCCGCAGTGATCCAGCTCATCTCTGCATTGATACTAGGAGGCTAATGTGACCGGGACTAATGTATCATTACAGCAAAAATAGATCAATAAATAATAATGGTAAAATGACCCCAAAGGCATATTATGGGGGGTGGGCACAATGGGTTAACATTAATTAATTAAAAAAGTGCCACTACCACACCCACATCACAGCTTCTAGCCCCGCCCCTGTGACTCAAAACTTTGTGTCAACTAAATAAAAATCATAATAAAAATTTAGAATTACTTTGTGCTATATTTTTCTACAGATAGATAGATAGATAGATAGATAGATAGATATAGAGATATATATTAGATAAACAAATATATATGAGATATATTTATATGCAAAGATAAAAATAATATAACAGAACATCAGAAAAATATTTTAAAGAACTGGAATCAAAAAAAAAAAAAAAAAATTACACCCATTGTTACCTCATGTACCAAAAACGGAAAATGTGTCTGATCATGAGGTGGTTAAGAAAAAAGTATAAATGGTGTCCCCGATGATAAATGTGCCCCATATGATGTGGGCTCCTGAGAAAATAAAGGGAATGCGTCACCAAAATGGTCTATTTTGTAAACCAAGTTTTTATGTGAGTCACAATTTTAAAGAATTTTTGATGATTTTATTTTTAATTTTCCATGTCTGTATTTTAGAAAAGTATTCTATCCTGCAATATGCACTTTGGCCACTAAGACTAATAACAGACTGCCACTTGCCAATTCTGTAGCAGTTGTCTTAGGAGAAGTCTCTGACATTACAGGCAGGATTATGGTAGAAGATAACACCTCTAAAGACCAGATTAAGATAACACCACTGAGGCATCATTACATCACTACTGACAATAGATGACGTCACGGTTTATCTCCGCCCCCTCCCTGCACAGAGCATGTCTACAAAACTCTCCTATAGACTTCAATGAGTCAGGCAAGATGGCCGCCCCTATAATCATTGTAGCATGGTAGTCTGTTTCTATGATTTGCAACTCTATTGTTCTGGTATTACATTAATGAACCAGGTGGATCAGGCTGAACAGCTGAACTATTACCTGTAACTATTGCCCACCTTTCAATATATATATATCTTTTTTCTATACAGAGTTTTCCATTACAAAAGAAGTCCTACATGGCTGTGCGAGTAGTAAGATCTGTGAAGCCGGACCCTACAGGGTGTTGCCGACCGAAGCCTTTCCACAGCATATCCTTGCTGAGGTCATATGCAACAAAGGAGCCGTCCCTTTAATACTCAGCAAGCTCTACCAGATCCTAGCGCTCCTCGTGCTCAGTCTTCACTATTAAGCTGCTAATATCATGTAGACATCTAGACTTATATCATCTCTGCACTAATAAAATCTATTTGGTCACTGCAATTGTAACACATTGGTCGTGTCATTTTGAATCCCCCATCCCCCATGCTCCACATGTCAATGTCCCAAAGAAGAGGGAGATCTTCACAGGGATGGGGGGAGTCACAGGCAGATAAAAGCTGCTGATTCTGAATACAGCTTCAATATCAAATTATTATTTTTAGTTATATTTAGAGCTGGGTGAACCTCTCAAGATTTGTGTCGGGTTCGGCAGCTTGGGTCCCCGGTTCTTTTTGGGACCAACAAGTTTGGTAAGAACCACACCTTAAATTGCTTAAAACATAGTGTAAAATACTCTTAGGACTTCTAGGACTATATATCTATAAAACATAGTGTAGAATACTCTTAGGACTCCTAGGACTATATATCTATAAAACATAGTGTAGAATACTCTTAGGACTCCTAGGACTATATATCTATAAAACATAGTGTAGAACACTCTTAGGGTTCCTAGGAACCTATCTATAAAACATAGTGTAGAATACTCTTAGGGCTCCTAGGACTATATATCTATAAAACATAGTGTAGAATACTCTTAGGGCTCCTAGGACTATATATCTATAAAACATAGTGTAGAATACTCTTAGGGCTCCTAGGACTATATACAGTCATATGAAAAAGTTTGGGCACCCCTATTAATCTTAATCATTTTTAGTTCTAAATATTTGGGTGTTTGCAACAGCCATTTCAATTTGATATATCTAATAACTGATGGACACAGTAATATTTCAGGATTGAAATGAGGTTTATTGTACTAACAGAAAATGTGCAATATGCATTAAACCAAAATTTGACCGGTGCAAAAATTTGGGTACCCTTATCATTTTATTGATTTGAATACTCCTAACTACTTTTTACTGACTTACTGAAGCACAAAATTGGTTTTGTAACCTCACTGAGCTTTGAACTTCATAGCCAGGTGTATCCAATCATGAGAAAAGGTATTTAAGGTGGCCAATTGCAAGTTGTTCTCCTATTTGAATCTCCTCTGAAGAGTGGCATCATGGGCTCCTCAAAACAACTCTCAAATGATCTGAAAACAAAGATTGTTCAACATAGTTGTTCAGGGGAAGGATACAAAAAGTTGTCTCAGAGATTTAACCTGTCAGTTTCCACTGTGAGGAACATAGTAAGGAAATGGAAGACCACAGGGACAGTTCTTGTTAAGCCCAGAAGTGGCAGGCCAAGAAATATATCAGAAAGGCAGAGAAGAAGAATGGTGAGAACAGTCAAGGACAATCCACAGACCACCTCCAAAGAGCTGCAGCATCATCTTGCTGCAGATGGTGTCACTGGGCATCGGTCAACAATACAGCACACTTTTGCACAAGGAGAAGCTGTATGGGAGAGTGATGCGAAAGAAGCCGTTTCTGAAAGCACGCCACAAACAGAGTCGCCTGAGGTATGCAAAAGCACATTTGGACAAGCCAGCTTCATTTTGGAAGAAGGTCCTGTGGACTGATGAAACAAAGATTGAGTTGTTTGGTCATACAAAAAGGCGTTATGCATGGCGTCAAAAAAACACAGCATTCCAAGAAAAACACTTGCTACCCACTGTAAAATTTGGTGGAGGTTCCATCATGCTTTGGGGCTGTGTGGCCAATGCCGGCACCGGGAATCTTGTTAAAGTTGAGGGTCGCATGGATTCAACTCAGTATCAGCAGATTCTTGAGAATAATGTACAAGAATCAGTGACGAATTTGAAGTTACGCCGGGGATGGATATTTCAGCAAGACAATGATCCAAAACACAGCTCCAAATCTACTCAGGCATTCATGCAGAGTAACAATTACAATGTTCTGGAATGGCCATCCCAGTCCCCAGACCTGAATATCATTGAACATCTGTGGGATAATTTGAAGCGGGCTGTCCATGCTCGGCGACCATCAAACTTAACTGAACTGGAATTGTTTTGTAAAGAGGAATGGTCAAAAATACCTTCATCCAGGATCCAGGAACTGATTAAAAGCTACAGGAAGCGACTAGAGGCTGTTATTTTTGCAAAAGGAGGATCTACTAAATATTAATGTCACTTTTCTGTTGAGGTGCCCATACTTTTGCACCGGTCAAATTTTGGTTTAATGCATATTGCACATTTTCTGTTAGTACAATAAACCTCATTTCAATCCTGAAATATTACTGTGTCCATCAGTTATTAGATATATCAAATTGAAATGGCTGTTGCAAACACCCAAATATTTAGAACTAAAAATGATTAAGATTTTAATAGGGGTGCCCAAACTTTTTCATATGACTGTATCTATAAAACATAGTGTAGAATACTCTTAGGACTCCTAGGACTATATATCTATAAAACATAGTGTAGAATACTCTTAGGGCTCCTAGGACTATATATCTATAAAACATAGTGTAGAATACTCTCAGCGCTCCTAGGAATCTATCTATCTAATTTCTAGCTCTCTTAGGCACACACAACCACAGTGACAGTGACTTGTATGTTTATGGTAAAACGGGTGGTGAGCAGAGGACACAAACTCCTAGTTTAACCCTACACTGCGCTGACACTCGCTTTTACACATTTAACATTTAAAACGCTCCAAAAATTACCCTTTTATCGGGCAAATGTGCGTGCCCAGGATGTTTTAGACACACATATGGTGGTTATATTGTATAAAGTAATGGTTTTGTAGAAAAATTAGCCCGTTTTGATGACTTGTAAGTGCTACAGGGGCTTATTGTGTTTTGGGAGAGAAATTTGTGTCTGTGAGCCACATGAAATGGGACGTAGAATTGACTTTAAAAAAAAAAAAAGAAAACTTAAAAATTAACCCATGATTGGAGAAGATGTGAAATCAATTTTTTTTTTTTTTTTTTATAGCAACACTACAGTGACACCAACAATATGTTATACTGTAATGTGATGATGGAGCAGGCGGCAGGACATGTCTGGTGAGTGCTGGCAGTGCTGGTCACTATTTAGGAGCAGCAGCAGTACAGTAAATGGAAGATGATGATACAGGGAGACGGTGACATCAGTATTCGGAGGCATCAGCCGGAGCTGTGTGACAACCTCACGGATCCATGCCTGATTCATTTTGATAAAAGTAATTTTTTCCGCACTAACTGTGGACATTTTCATCCATTTAAGTGTTACAACACCACCGGCAGCACAGAACACCCTCTTGGCCATTACACCTGCAGACGGACAAAATAAAACTCCCATGTCAAACTGGACCAGGTCCTTCCACTGCGCTAACCTATTGTCTCTGAATTCAATGGGGTCAGAGATATCTGCTGGGCTATAGGTGCATTCAGAATTCCCCCATTTTGTCTTTATAGCAAGGGTCTAAGAGCCCTGCCACCCAGTACTCATCCCTCTGCTTGATGCTAATAATACTGCTGTGTAAGGAGCAGAGCATACATCCTTCCATGTTTGCCGGCATATGCGTGGACCAAGAGGCTTGCTATGGTTCGTGTTCTTGGCCAGCATTGTCGTCATCATCATTATCTTGTTGAAACAGATAAGTTTCAGCCTCCTTCTCTGGCTGTACCTGTGATTTATCAAGGTCCCCCTCTGCATATAAAGGAGAGTCTTCCTCTTCTTCAATTCTAGGAGTCCCTTTTGCTCTATCATAATGACCCTGACCTGGATCCTCATCCTCCTCCATCAACACAGGGCGATGATGTCGACCAAGATGTGGAAACTATTCCTCCTATTCCATCCCTCAATGGAAGAGTGTAAGGGTTTCCTGTAAGATATCCAATAGAGAGATCACATCACCAATGCTGCAGTTGTTCCTGCTGACAAGTTTTGTGGCTTCTTTAAAGGGCATGAGAAGCGTCACACTTCCCTCATGAACCTCTAATGACGAATCTCAAAGTAACATATTGTCCCTGTGGTCTGCTGCATGCAATCACCACCTTCTGCTGCTCATACATATGCTTCACCATATTTAAGGTGGATTTCCACTTAGTTGGAACGTAGCAGATAAGGTGTGTAAAGGCAGACCGTTTTGTCACAGCAAATCCAGAAGAGGGTGTTTTTTTTTTTTTCTGCATTATAAGAACAGCTGAAAGGCACAGAGATTTTTCTGACCATGAGGAGAACCTCTTTTAAACCACTATACAGGTTAATAAAATGGCGAACCACCAGATTAAGGACATGCACCATACAGAGACAACATGTCAATCGTCCCAACTGCAGGGCAGCAACAATATTGGCACCATTGTCACTGGCAATGCTGCCCAGTTGGAGTTGGCGAGGAGCCATCCAGTGGGATATTTGCTGGAGGATACAGTGAAGCGGCTCCTCTGCTTTGTGGCTCCTCTGATCCAGGCTCATTAATTGCAAAACCGCATGGCAGTGCTTTGCTTTACACCCATGAAACGAGGGTGGAGAAGAAGGAGGAAGAGAAGTGGATGCGACGGGTTGCCTTGGTGAAGATGGTGAAGATGGTGGTGGAAAACTGTCCAGAGAGGAGTATACATCTCCACTACTAGGAGTTCTGGCGAAAACATCCTGACATTGGCTTTGGCTCATACTGGGTGTGTAGCATTTTGGTTACGGTTTTTCCACTAGTGGTTGTTGGGTTGAGTTCTGCTGCTTCTCTCTACTCTGACTGCTCTGGACCCTGTACCTGCATGTGAGCTCCTAACAACATCATCATGGCCATGCACACCCTCAGAATTTCCTTCTCTAAATATCCCCAGATACTGATATCTCCAGATACTGATAGAACGACTACCAGTAGTAGTAGTACTACACCCCCTGACTCTACTACCTCCTCCACCACCAGCAGTCATCATGTCTTCCTCCTTTACTTGCACACAATGAAGACTGTTCTCACCCAGCTCATCAAAAAGAGGAAGAAGACTGCTCTGACTAGGAGAAACACGGTTGACAGTCCAGAAAGGCGCTGAGGAAATGTAAGTGTTATGTAGGAGGAGGAACACACAGAAGCCTGATTCAAGATCACATCACTCTTGGATGCAATATCCTTCTGTGACTGAGATGAGCCACCTAAATAATCAAAAACTTCATCAACATTCTCAGGAAGTACAACAATCATGCAGCTACTGTCTCTGCCACCAAATCCAGAAGAAGTGTTGCTCTTGCCACCCACATTCTTATTGTTAGTAGTAGTACTTGCACAGGTGTTTCCTCCTCCACATCCTTTTGTCTGTGTTGCCAGCACAGTTTTTTTTTCACTCATTTTTTTAATTCACACAGTACTTAATTAGCTGTATTGCGTACTTTATATATGACTATACTGTATATATGGAAGTATTGTGTGTGTGAATGTACTGTATGAATGAGTGTACTGTATGTATGAGTGTACTATATGTATGAGTGCACTGTATGTATGAATGTACTGTATGAATAGATATACTTTATGGATGGATGTATTGTATGTATGAGTGTACTATATATATGGATATACTGTATGTATGAATGTACTGTATGGATATACTGTGTTTATAAGTGTACTGCATGTATGAGTACTGTATGTTTGGATATACTGTATGTATGAGTGTACTGTATGTATGGATGTACTATATGAATGGATATAATGTGTGTCAGGATATACTGTACGTATGGATGTACTATTGCATGTATGAGTGTACTGTATATATGAGCGTACTGTATGAATGAATGTACTGTATGTATGGATGTACTGTACGGATATTTTGTATGTATTGATATACTGTATATGAGAGTACTGTATATATGAGTGGACTGTATGAGCAGACTGTATGTATGAGTGTACTGTATGTATGAGTGTACTATATGTATAAGTGTACTGTATATATGGATGTACTATATGTATGAGTGTACTATATGTATGAGTGTACTGTATATATGGATGTACTATATGTATGAGTGTACTATATGTATAAGTGTACTGTATATATGGATGTACTATATGTATGAGTGGACTGTATATATGGATGTGCTCTATGTATGAGTGTACTATATGTATGAGTGTATTGTATGTATGGATGTACTATATGAGTGTACTGTATGTATGGATATACTGTATGTATGAGTGTACTGTATGTATGGATGTACTATATGTATGAGTGTACTGTATGTATGGATGTACTATATGTATGAGTGTACTGTATGTATGAGTGTAATGTATGTATGGATGTACTATATGTATGAGTGTACTGTATGTATGGCTGTACTATATGTATGAGTGTACTGTATGTATGAGTGTACTGTATGTATGGATGTACTATATGTATGAGTGTACTGTATATATGGATGTACTATATGTATGAGTGTACTGTATATATGGATGTGCTGTATGTATGTGTGTACTGTATGTATGAGTGTACTGTATATATGGATGTACTATATGTATGAGTGTACTGTATGTATGAGTGTACTGTATATATGGATGTACTATATGTATGAGTGTACTGTATGTATGAGTGTACTATATGTATGAGTGTACTGTATATATGGATGTGCTGTATATAAGTACAAGTATATAATAATGTTGACTCCATCACTGCACAGTCTGCTGAGAATACTTTCTATCCTTCTTCTTTGCTATCTTGATTACAGCCTTGATTCCTGACACTTCTCCCCAGATAATTCTGTGCCCTTCCCCATGCTTTGTTATATGAATGGCTGCCACCCATCATCATCCTCAGCTGCCGGTATGAAGGTTCTGGTTCTCACGTTCTGTATCATCTGTGCGGTCACTGTAGGAGGTAAGAAGGGGCATTATAAGAGGTGGATTATAGGACACTCTGTACACTGGAGATTGTGTAGGGTTGTCCCAATTAGATGTGACAGTAGTGAATGTTCTAGATAGAAAGAAAGTTCTGAGGCTGTGAATAATGGATCTGACAACAGCAGCTTGCTGATGGTTTTCAAGCTGTAAATCAAATCTTTCTAAATCAGACTGAAAAAATAGATAAAAAGTACGGAATAAAAATAGCGCCAGTACGTATAAAAATAAAGCCAGTGCGGAGACCTTCCGGATTTCATGGAGTCTTCTCTTTCTTCCTCTCAGTTGAGGCCATTTCCTGCTATGTTTGTAATCCATGGAGCTATGGCTGTGTACTGGATCCTTATTGGCAGGAATATCATACAGAAGAATCATTTCCAGAAGCCTGTCCGCCGGGGAACAACGTCTGTGTAGTAACCAGCGTACATCAGAGTAACTACTATGGTATGTATCACAGCAAAGGGGAAAGACAAGGGGGCGCCTAACATAAATATACAGAATGTTACAGGATTAATACATAGATAGATAGCTAAAAGAAGAAGAAGAAGAAGAAGAAAAAAAAAAAAAAAAAAAAAAAAAAAAAAAAAAAAAAAAAATAGATAGATAGATAGATAGATAGATAGATAGATAGATATGAGATAGAAGACAAAACAGGTGGAGGAAAGCAGTTTTTTTCCACCATTACAAAAGTTTCATTTTTTTTTTTTCAAGATGCTGGTGGATTATTTTTTAGATAGATAAGATATATAGTGACAAACTCACACAGTTCTTCTAAATTTGCACTTCACAATAGTAACCTGCACTGCTATAACACCACATGTACATGTGTGATGAGTATTCTCGCTCCATTCCTACTAACAGACGAATCTGAGACCAGTTCTGCAATTCAATGTGGGAAACGCTCAGAATGTGATCGACAAGGAAGCTATTCAGTAGTAAAATATTCTAAAAAATTCTCCACCAGATGCTGCAACACGAGCAGATGTATCCCAGAGTTACCAGCATGTGAGGCTTACATATATAACACCATATAACACATCACAATAGAGGCCATTACAGGTTTATTGTACAGAACATTGAGAAATCCTAAACTGTAAAGATCAATAATGAATGTGTATAAGAGACAGAATCATATTATCTATATAGTGTTATACATAAGAGCAGGGTCGGACTGGGGTTTCTAGGGCCCCCCAGTGAGATTGATTCTAGGGGACCACCCTACTGCCATATGAAATATCCATCCATTTTTCAGCATGTTGCATGTTTAACGTGCATTTTCGCGCACAATACAGAACCGTATTGTCCTTTGTACAGTCATGGCCAAAAGTTTTGAGAATGACACAAATATTCTATTTTCACATGATCTGCTGCCCTCTGGTTTTTATGTGTGTTTGTCAGATGTTTTTATCACATACAGAAATAGAATTGCATTCATATTATGAGTAACAGAAGCTTATATTGACAGTTAGAATGAGTTAATGCAGCAAGTCAATATTTGCAGTGTTGACCCTTCTTCTTCAGGACCTCTGCAATTCTCCCTGGCATGCTCTCAATCAACTTCTGGACCAAATCCTGACTGATAGCAGTCCATTCTTGCAGAATCAATGCTTTCATTTTGTCTGAATTTGTTGGTTTTTGTTTGTCCACCCGTCTCTTGATGATTGACCACAAGTTCTCAATGGGATTAAGATCTGGGGAGTTTCCAGGCCATGGACCCAAAATCTCTATGTTTTGTTCCCTGAGCCATTTAGTTATCACCTTTGCTTTTTGGCAAGGTGCTCCATCATGCTGGAAAAGGCATTGTTGAGCACCAAACTGCTCTTGGACGGTTGGGAGAAGTTGCTCTTGGAGGACATTCTAGTACCATTCTTTATTCATGGCAAGACTGTGAGAGAGCCGATTCCCTTGGCTGAGAAGCAACCCCACACATGAATGGTTTCAGGATGCTTTACAGTTGGCATGAGACAAGACTGGTGGTAGCGCTCACCTCTTCTTCTCCGAATAAGCTGTTTTCCAGATGTTCCAAACAATGGAAAAGGGGATTCATCAGAGAAAATGACTTTACCCCAGTCCTCAGCAGTCCACTCCCTGTACCTTTTGCAGAATATCAGTCTGTCCCTGTTGTTTTTTCTGGAGAGAAGTGGCTTCTTTGCTGCCCTCCTTGAGACCAGGCCTTGCTCCAAGGCCTCCAGTGCGTGCGTGCCTCACACCTGCCTGCTGCCATTCCTCAGCAAGCTCTGCACTGCTGGTAGCCCGATCCCACAGCTGAAACACTTTTAAGAGACGGTCCTGCCTCTTGCTGGTCTTTCTTGGGCGCCCTGGAGCCTTTTTGGCACCAATGGAACCTCTCTCCTTGAAGTTCTTGATGATGCGATAGATTGTTGACTGAGGTGCAATCTTTCTAGCTGCAATACTCTTCCCAGTTAGGCCATTTTTGTGCAGTGCAATGATGACTGCACGTGTTTCTTTAGAGATAACCATGGTTAACAGAAGAGGAACAATGATGGCAAGCACCAGCCTCCTTTTAAAGTGTCCAGTGGTGTCATTCTTACTTAATCATGACAGATTGATCTCCAGCCCTGTCCTCATCAACACCCACACCTGTGTTAATGGAGCAATCACTGAAACGATGTTAGGTGGTCCTTTTAAGGCAGGGCTGCAATGATGTTGAAATGTGTTTTGGGGGATAAAGTTCATTTTCTAGGCAAATATTGACTTTGCAAGTAATTGCTGTTAAGCTGATCACTCTTTATAACATTCTGGAGTATATGCAAATTGCCATTAGAAAAACTGAAGCAGTAGACTTTGTAAAAATTAGTATTTGTATCATTCTCAAAACTTTTGGCCATGACTGTACATTAAAGTGAGTTTTCTCTTAAGGAATGCAAGTATCACTTTTAGCTGAGCCTTAGTTTACTGTCTTTGAATAGAAAAATGTATTGTATTTTATATATGGGTCTGCATGGTGCATATCTGAGACCTGTGTGATGCGGATCTTAAATACATTCAGGCATGAGACCGAGCACACAAACTATATTACATTCTACATAAATACATGGAAAAGCAAACCAAAATTATTTTATTGCACAACCAAAGGCAACCAAATTAATATTTAAATAAATAATATAAAATTAAACATTAACTTTTCCTCCATCACAGAGAGTTCAACAAACATTACAGACAATAGCGCAGATAGCCGCCTGTTTAGCCAGGCAAAGTGACAAACATCAAAGCAGAAAACTGATGGACCCCATTAAAGTCTAAGGGGTTCATCAACATCGCTCATATGATGGACCTGTCCCTGTCAGGATTTCCGTTTTTCTTTTTCTATAAACGTAGTTTTAATGTATCAGATGCACAATACAAATAACTAACCTTACATAGAGCAGTATTAATATAATAAGACACACAAAGAAAACCATTTTACACAACCAGGTTACAGCAGTAGTTTCTGAAGAACAGAAGATGAGTTTGCAAATCGATCAACAATGTCATCATAATCTAAAGACCTGGAAATCTCCCTCTCAATGTTCAATGCAGGAAGTGTAGGTCAGCGGGGACTTGTGTCACCACATTTCAAGAGCCATAGTCGGGGCACTTCTCTGTCCTTAAGGCTGGAGCCCCACGTGGTGTAAACGCCGCTTTTTTTTCATGGCGTTTACGTCGCTGGTGAACCGCGGCGTTTACACCACGTGGGGCCCCAGCCTTAAGGACAGAGAAGTGCCCCGACTATGGCTCTTGAAATGTGGTGACAAGTCCCCGCTGACCTACACTTCCTGCACCTGAATCCCTTACATGCTCCAGGATTATTACGAGGCCAGAGTCACCGAACTACAACTACTGTATCCATAGGACAGACCAGAATGAATCCCGGTCCCGGTCCTGAGAATGGGGTTGTTTTTCTCCCCACAGTGAATTTAGTCTGACTGAATCCAGGGTGAATGTAGCCGTGCCCTCTTTTACTTTAATGGGAGTGCCTGAGATAGCCGCAGTCCTGTACGTCACTATCTCAGTTACTGGGTGCGCGGTCGCCTCCCGTCCAGCTGGGCACGGCTACATTCAGCCTGGATTCAGTTAGAAGAAACCCCCCCGATTCTGAGGGCTCGATCCTATGGATAACAGATAACTATTCTTCATGGCATAGCCCCTTTATAAAGGTTATCCACCTTCTGATATTCTAGGCTACACTCACACGGCAGTGCCCAGCACAGTGCACACCCCAGGAGAATCTGTTCTCAAGGATCCCTCATTGACACGAGTCTATTGAGAGATCCATAAAATCACCAAAAATAGCCGGTTCTATTTCTTTCTTGGATCATTCAAACAGACCGTTAAAACAATGGTCGTGCGAATAGATCCACTAAAATCTATCGGACCGTGTGCTGCTAATACAACATCCAGCACACGGCCTGGGAATCCTGTTGTGTGAATGAGCCCTTATATCTGTGGAAGTCTGACAACCTGGATCCCTGCAGATCAGCTGCACCAGGACAGCGTGACTCCCAGTAATGATTATATACCAGGAGCCACACTGCTCACTCACTGTACAAAGTGCCGCTGCGGCTTCTGGTACTGTAGTGCTGCCTCATAGACTTCAGTGGGACAGCGCTGCAGTACCTAAAGCCACCACTACACTTTATAGGGCTAGTGAGCAGCGTGGCTCCTGGTATGGTAACATTACTGAGAGCCATGCTATTCCAATGCAGCTGATCTTCAGTGGGTCCTGCGTGTTGGTACCCTGCAGGTGGTATATCAATATTAGAATGTGGATAATCCCTTTAAAGGGGTTGTCCAGGCTAAAATGTATTTTTTAATTAGACTGGGAGAGGTGAAAAAAAAAAAAAAAAAAAAAACACATTCACCTGTTCCCGATGCTCGTGTGTCCCCCAGTCCTGCAGCTCTGTTTTCTTTCTGTGACGTCCCCGGGCCCCTTCTCTAGGCTGCTGATTGACCTAAGCAGTCATGTGACCGCCGAGGCCAATCGTCAGCCTCAGCGCAAGGGAGCCGGGACGTCACCGCCAGAAGGCAGCCAAGTAGCAGGATCGGACTGCACTGGGAGGACACTGGAGCATCGGGGACAGGTGAGTAGGGAATTTTTTTTTTTCACCTCTCCTGGCATAAAAAAAAAAAAAAAAAATTAAACATATTGACAAAATTATATTGTATTGGGAGTTGGTTAAAAAGGTTATAT
The DNA here is from genome assembly GCA_947044405.1 of Leptodactylus fallax. NCBI lineage: Eukaryota > Metazoa > Chordata > Amphibia > Anura > Leptodactylidae > Leptodactylus > Leptodactylus fallax. Next base: position 39,969 of record CAMRHE010000587.1, read on the forward strand.
CTGCCATATAAATAAATCAGCCCCATAGTATTTACACTGTACGAATAGGATGCATGACTTTTTTTTAACATCATGCATCCTATTTGTACAGTGTAAATACTATTTATTTATTTATTCTGCTTACTTATATAGCGCCATCATATTCCACAGCGCTGTACAGACATTGTCAGTCACTGTCCCATATAGGACTCACAATCTACATATGACTGTCAATGTCTGTACCACGCTGCGGAATATGAGGGCGCTATACAAGTAAGCAGAATAAATAAATAAATGGGGCTGATATAACAGCTTGTGGGCTAAAAAAAAAACCTGATGTACAAGCCATTAAAAATGTAACAGTTATTTTGCGCAAGTGAAAATTTTTGCGACTTTTTGAGTTTTTCACCACTTTTCTGGCCCTGCCATTTTATCATCATTTACTTCAGTTTTCTAGTGTTAATGATCCCAGAGCTCTACATCAGCAAGGAGCTGGTGTGGAGTTCTGTTTAGGTGCACGGACTCCGGAAGACGCGACTGATTTATGTGCGCACCTCATTATAAATTAGGCGCAAAACTCCGGCAGGTGGAAAACATTGTTTTTGATGAATAAGCCGTGACTCCCGTCATGTGGATCACCGTGTCGCCTTGTAACCCCTTCACTTATGTTAGTGAATGGAGTGGCATTGCAACCTGAGGGTCCCAACACGACTCCATGCACTAATGTGTGAAAGAGTCCCAAGGCGACACGGCGATCTTTGGTTCCATGACGGAAGTTGTAGTGTAGCCATAGCCTTATGCTAGGTACAAATCCGCAGCAAGCTCTCTGTTATACAGGTCCGCCATGGAGCTGCTGGGGGTTGTAGTTCTCAGAGGGGTCAGTGAAGCTGAAAGATTTGGGGGGCAAAATAGGGGGAAATGTTTTGTGTGTGGGTAAATAGTACTTACCTTCACACTGTTGTTCTGGGCTCCTCTGCTGAATCCCGCCGCCGCGCACAGCATTATGACGTCAGTGACTCTTGCAGCAATGCGCTGCAATCGGATTGGCTCCAGCAGCTGCCGATCATATGCAGGCTTCAGGAGGCGAGCCCATAACAAGGTAGGGACAGTCTCCCGCCGCTGCGCTCTGCCGGCCATTTTCATGGTAGTAAAGTCCAGCCCCTGACCACTACTAATCCACATTTTGCCAATGCAAACGCATTAGTCAGGGGCCCGAACAGGATGCTCAAGACCCTGATGGGACCCCTGACCATCTAGATCGGCCCCTGACCAATGCATTTGCATTGACAAAATGAGGACTAATAGTCGGGGCCCACTGGGGGATTCACCGGTTCCCTGGTGGGCCAGTCTGACCCTGCATAAGAGCAGTATTATAGTAGTTATATTTTTATACATAGGAAGTAGTATTATAGTAGTTATATTCTTGTACATAGGAGTAGTATTATAGTAGTTATATTCTTGTACATAGGAGCAGTATTATAGTAGTTATATTCTTGTACATAGGAGTAGTATTATAGTAGATATATTCTTGTACATAGGAGTAGTATTATAGTAGTTATATTCTTGTACATAGGAGGTAGTATTATAGTAGTTATATTCTTGTACATAGGAGTAGTATTATAGTAGTTATATTCTTGTACATAGGAGTAGTATTATAGTAGTTATATTCTTGTACATAGGAGCAGTATTATAGTAGTTATATTCTTGTACATAGGAGCAGTATTATAGTAGTTATATTCTTGTACATAGGAGCAGTATTATAGTAGTTATATTCTTGTACATAGGAGGTAGTATTATAGTAGTTATATTCTTGTACATAGGAGGTAGTATTATAGTAGTTATATTCTTGTACATAGGGGGCGGTATTATAGTAGTTATATTTTTGTACATAGGATCAGTATAGCAGTATTATAGTAGTTATATTCTTGTACATAGGAGGTAGTATTATAGTAGTTATATTCTTGTACATAGGAGGTAGTATTATAGTAGTTATATTCTTGTACATAGGAGCAGTATTATAGTAGTTATATTCTTGTACATAGGAGTAGTATTATAGTAGTTATATTCTTGTACATAGGGGTAGTATTATAGTAGTTATATTCTTGTACATAGGAGGTAGTATTATAGTAGTTATATTCTTGTACATAGGAGCAGTATTATAGTAGTTATATTCTTGTACATAGGAGTAGTATTATAGTAGTTATATTCTTGTACATAGGAGCAGTATTATAGTAGTTATATTCTTGTACATAGGAGCAGTATTATAGTAGTTATATTCTTGTACATAGGAGCAGTATTATAGTAGTTATATTCTTGTACATAGGAGCAGTATTATAGTAGTTATATTCTTGTACATAGGAGTAGTATTATAGTAGTTATATTCTTGTACATAGGAGGTAGTATTATAGTAGTTATATTTTTCTTGTACATAGGGGTAGTATTATAGTAGTTATATTCTTGTACATAGGGGGCAGTATTATAGTAGTTATATTCTTGTACATAGGAGCAGTATTATAGTAGTTATATTCTTGTACATAGGAGTAGTATTATAGTAGTTATATTCTTGTACATAGGAGCAGTATTATAGTAGTTATATTCTTGTACATAGGAGGCAGTATTATAGTAGTTATATTCTTGTACATAGGGGGAATATTACAGTAGTTATATCTTGTACAAGGCAGTATTACAGTAGTTATATTCTTGTACATAGTGGGCAGTATTATAGTAGTTATATTCTTGTACATAGGAGCAGTATTATAGTAGTTATATTCTTGTACATAGCAGTATTATAGTAGTTATATTCTTGTATTAGCAGTATTATAGTAGTTATATTCTTGTACATAGGGGCAGTATTATAGTAGTTATATTCTTGTACATAGGGAGCAGTATTATAGTAGTTATATTCTTGTACATAGGAGCAGTATTATAGTAGTTATATTCTTGTACATAGGAGCAGTATTATAGTAGTTATATTCTTGTACATAGGAGTAGTATTATAGTAGTTATATTCTTGTACATAGGAGCAGTATTATAGTAGTTATATTCTTGTACATAGGAGGCAGTATTATAGTAGTTATATTCTTGTACATAGGAGTAGTATTATAGTAGTTATATTCTTGTACATAGGAGCAGTATTATAGTAGTTATATTCTTGTACATAGGAGCAGTATTATAGTAGTTATATTCTTGTACATAGGAGGGTAGTATTATAGTAGTTATATTCTTGTACATAGGGGCAGTATTATAGTAGTTATATTCTTGTACATAGGAGCAGTATTATAGTAGTTATATTCTTGTACATAGGAGCAGTATTATAGTAGTTATATTCTTGTACATAGGAGCAGTATTATAGTAGTTATATTCTTGTACATAGGAGCAGTATTATAGTAGTTATATTCTTGTACATAGGAGGCAGTATTATAGTAGTTATATTCTTGTACATAGGAGTAGTATTATAGTAGTTATATTCTTGTACATAGGAGTAGTATTATAGTAGTTATATTCTTGTACATAGGAGTAGTATTATAGTAGTTATATTCTTGTACATAGGAGCAGTATTATAGTAGTTATATTCTTGTACATAGGGGCAGTATTATAGTAGTTATATTCTTGTACATAGGAGCAGTATTATAGTAGTTATATTCTTGTACATAGGGGTAGTATTATAGTAGTTATATTCTTGTACATAGGAGTAGTATTATAGTAGTTATATTCTTGTACATAGGAGCAGTATTATAGTAGTTATATTCTTGTACATAGGAGCAGTATTATAGTAGTTATATTCTTGTACATAGGAGCAGTATTATAGTAGTTATATTCTTGTACATAGGAGCAGTATTATAGTAGTTATATTCTTGTACATAGGAGCAGTATTATAGTAGTTATATTCTTGTACATAGGAGCAGTATTATAGTAGTTATATTCTTGTACATAGGAGCAGTATTATAGTAGTTATATTCTTGTACATAGGGGCAGTATTATAGTAGTTATATTCTTGTACATAGGAGCAGTATTATAGTAGTTATATTCTTGTACATAGGAGCAGTATTATAGTAGTTATATTCTTGTACATAGGAGCAGTATTATAGTAGTTATATTCTGTACATAGGAGCAGTATTATAGTAGTTATATTCTTGTACATAGGAGCAGTATTATAGTAGTTATATTCTTGTACATAGGAGCAGTATTATAGTAGTTATATTCTTGTACATAGGAGCAGTATTATAGTAGTTATATTCTTGTACATAGGAGCAGTATTATAGTAGTTATATTCTTGTACATAGGAGTAGTATTATAGTAGTTATATTCTTGTACATAGGAGCAGTATTATAGTAGTTATATTCTTGTACATAGGAGCAGTATTATAGTAGTTATATTCTTGTACATAGGAGCAGTATTATAGTAGTTATATTCTTGTACATAGGGGGCAGTATTATAGTAGTTATATTCTTGTACATAGGAGTAGTATTATAGTAGTTATATTTTTGTACATAGGAGCAGTATTATAGTAGTTATATTCTTGTACATAGGAGGTAGTATTATAGTAGTTATATTCTTGTACATAGGGGGCAGTATTATAGTATTTATATTCTTGTACATAGGAGCAGTATTATAGTAGTTATATTCTTGTACATAGGAGCAGTATTATAGTAGTTATATTCTTGTACATAGGGGGCAGTATTATAGTAGTTATATTCTTGTACATAGGAGCAGTATTATAGTAGTTATATTCTTGTACATAGGGGGCAGTATTATAGTAGTTATATTCTTGTACATAGGAGCAGTATTATAGTAGTTATATTCTTGTACATAGGAGGCAGTATTATAGTAGTTATATTCTTGTACATAGGAGCAGTATTATAGTAGTTATATTCTTGTACATAGGAGCAGTATTATAGTAGTTATATTCTTGTACATAGGAGCAGTATTATAGTAGTTATATTCTTGTACATAGGAGCAGTATTATAGTAGTTATATTCTTGTACATAGGAGCAGTATTATAGTAGTTATATTCTTGTACATAGGAGGCAGTATTATAGTAGTTATATTCTTGTACATAGGAGCAGTATTATAGTAGTTATATTCTTGTACATAGGAGCAGTATTATAGTAGTTTATATTCTTGTACATAGGGGCAGTATTATAGTAGTTATATTCTTGTACATAGGAGCAGTATTATAGTAGTTATATTCTTGTACATAGGAGTAGTATTATAGTAGTTATATTCTTGTACATAGGAGCAGTATTATAGTACTTATATTCTTGTACATAGGAGCAGTATTATAGTAGTTATATTCTTGTACATAGGAGCAGTATTATAGTAGTTATATTCTTGTACATAGGAGCAGTATTATAGTAGTTATATTCTTGTACATAGGAGCAGTATTATAGTAGTTATATTCTTGTACATAGGAGCAGTATTATAGTAGTTATATTCTTGTACATAGGAGCAGTATTATAGTAGTTATATTCTTGTACATAGGAGCAGTATTATAGTAGTTATATTCTTGTACATAGGAGCAGTATTATAGTAGTTATATTCTTGTACATAGGAGCAGTATTATAGTAGTTATATTCTTGTACATAGGAGCAGTATTATAGTAGTTATATTCTTGTACATAGGGGGCAGTATTATAGTAGTTATATTCTTGTGCATAGGAGCAGTATTATAGTAGTTATATTCTTGTACATAGGAGTAGTATTATAGTAGTTATATTCTTGTACATAGGAGCAGTATTATAGTAGTTATATTCTTGTACATAGGGGCAGTATTATAGTAGTTATATTCTTGTACATAGGAGCAGTATTATAGTAGTTATATTCTTGTACATAGGGGGCAGTATTATAGTAGTTATATTCTTGTACATAGGAGCAGTATTATAGTAGTTATATTCTTGTACATAGGAGCAGTATTATAGTAGTTATATTCTTGTACATAGGAGGCAGTATTATAGTAGTTATATTCTTGTACATAGGGGGCAGTATTATAGTAGTTATATTCTTGTACATAGGATAGGAGCAGTATTATAGTAGTTATATTCTTGTACATAGGAGCAGTATTATAGTAGTTATATTCTTGTACATAGGAGCAGTATTATAGTAGTTATATTCTTGTACATAGGGGGCAGTATTATAGTAGTTATATTCTTGTACATAGGAGCAGTATTATAGTAGTTATATTCTTGTACATAGGAGCAGTATTATAGTAGTTATATTCTTGTACATAGGAGCAGTATTATAGTAGTTATATTCTTGTACATAGGAGCAGTATTATAGTAGTTATATTCTTGTACATAGGAGCAGTATTATAGTAGTTATATTCTTGTACATAGGAGCAGTATTATAGTAGTTATATTCTTGTACATAGGAGCAGTATTATAGTAGTTATATTCTTGTACATAGGGGCAGTATTATAGTAGTTATATTCTTGTACATAGGAGCAGTATTATAGTAGTTATATTCTTGTACATAGGAGCAGTATTATAGTACTTATATTCTTGTACATAGGAGCAGTATTATAGTAGTTATATTCTTGTACATAGGAGCAGTATTATAGTAGTCTATATTCTTGTACATAGGAGCAGTATTATAGTAGTTATATTCTTGTACATAGGAGCAGTATTATAGTAGTTATATTCTTGTACATAGGGAGCAGTATTATAGTAGTTATATTCTTGTACATAGGAGCAGTATTATAGTAGTTATATTCTTGTACATAGGAGCAGTATTATAGTAGTTATATTCTTGTACATAGGAGCAGTATTATAGTAGTTATATTCTTGTACATAGGAGGCAGTATTATAGTAGTTATATTCTTGTACATAGGAGCAGTATTATAGTAGTTATATTCTTGTACATAGGAGCAGTATTATAGTAGTTATATTCTTGTACATAGGAGGCAGTATTATAGTAGTTATATTCTTGTACATAGGAGCAGTATTATAGTAGTTATATTCTTGTACATAGGAGCAGTATTATAGTAGTTATATTCTTGTACATAGGAGCAGTATTATAGTAGTTATATTCTTGTACATAGGAGGCAGTATTATAGTAGTTATATTCTTGTACATAGGAGCAGTATTATAGTAGTTATATTCTTGTACATAGGAGTAGTATTATAGTAGTTATATTCTTGTACATATTAGTATTATAGTAGTTATATTCTTGTACATAGGGACTGTTTATAGTAGAGGGCAGTATTATTGTATTAGTATAAGTTTATCTGACTGGGTTTATCTACTTGTGTACTTAATCCCTGACGATTGGTTGACAATGATCTTTTGTTTTGGATGAGGCTTTTGCACTGTTTCTTTTCTTCCTAATATATTATGCATGTACATAGTGTTAAATCTTCAGCAGCTTATTGTACTTGTTTTCGTCCCTCTGTAGTGCCTCCTGATAATAAGACCAGAAATGGAATCAAATGTCCGACTTGTTTATCAGAAACCAATAAACCATGTGGGCTAAAAAGTATAATGGAGTGCACAGGGCAGGAGAAATATTGCATCTCCTATTATGAATACTCAGGTATGTCCTGCTAGGACTATACACTATCCTCATAATGTTCATGTGAACCTTTGCTTATAAGTAAAAGATCCTTTAAAAATTTCACTAGAAGCATTGATAAAATCCCTTCCTTATTTAATGTCTCCCTTCTGTTCCTATTCTCATTGATATAAAATGGCCAACAATGTTCTCTCTTCACGATGTGGACACTTACCTGCTCTTGGACGGAGTAGCTGACAGTATTTTTTGCCATTCAGTTCTTTATCTGTGGTATTTTTCCCTATAGTGCCGGCTTTTTACTCCTACGGCTGTGCTACAGAAAACCTCTGCAAAATGGACTTACCAGCTCTCACTAAGTCGTTTGGAAATAGAATGTCTTGTGATGTAGTTGCCAGCAACAACTCTCTTCCTGTAGGTGAGTCCTGGACACGGACACTGGAGAGGCGATGGAAGGAGATACAGCAAAGCTGAGCTTTATAGAGCTGGAAGTTTATAAGTATGGGCAGGAATGTGACCTCCAACCCTGTTAAATAAGAATCCACTGTATGGCGACATTTACATACACATCTCCTTCCTTAAGATTACTCTCATTCCTAATCAAACTATTGCAATACAGTTTCACAACATGATAACAGAACCTTTGAAATTTTCAAATTCACATCCCAAGCACTAGGTGGCCACAAGTAGACATATATGGACAAATATAGCATAACACTTTGTGATACAATATCACGAAAACAACTTTAAGTTAAAAAGCTGTTAGTCTTTATATACAGATATGTGGTCATGACCAGCCAAGAGGATAGCTAAGGAAGGACTCATCTGTATTACACTGTAGAGTGCAGTATATTTTTCTTGTACGATATGGAGATGGTGGCATTATATACTAGAAAGATATATAAGATATATAAGAAAGTGTTAGAATGCTATAGTTTTAAGGCGGTCTGCCGTGTATCCTTATTTTTTGTACGGACACAAAGTGTTGCAAATCTGATTTTGGCCTCTGTTCAAAAGAGCGGATACACGGCAGAAAGGCTCAGAATGCACACCTGCGGATTACTGTAAAAATCCATTGAAATGAATGGGTTTTTAAACAAACCATTTCCAATCAGTTTTTATGATCTTAAGGCGGATTCACGACGGACGGATAAGTGTGTGAACGAACCCTGAGCCATCTCATAGTGCAACATTGTCAGAGGAGACATATATAATAATAATCCTCAATATAATAAAGAATATACAACAAAGAACATAATTGCATTTGACACAAAAAAACAACGGTGAAAATAATAATATATGGGGTGTTTTTCTTTCTTGCCATTTGGCAGACTGTTGGTGTGTTTCCTTATATTCCCCGTGCATGTGTTTGGGTCCTGTTGTGTGGCTTGGTTGCGGTATAGGATTTTGATCTGTATTTGCCGCTACACAAGGTCATGGGTTTTATCATGTGACCTGTTTCACTTCCTGTTTTCTCCAGGATACATGTGAGATTGCGTTTGTTTGTTGTCAGCCATGTTATTTCTTTTTCTATCTGTGGGACATGCGGCGGATCTATATGGAAATCAGATGTTTAGAGACTGCGAATAAGTAGGTTCATATATTTTTTCATGATCTATGATATGCTTAATTCCTGTTTTTTTGTTTTTTTAATATATTATTATTATCACCGTTTTTTTGTGTGTCATATGCAATTATGTTTTTTCTTGTATATTCTTTCTTATATTGATGGTTATTATTAATATTATTATTATATTTGTCTCCTGACAATGCTGCAATATGTGATGGGTCATTGGTAGTAATTTCTGGACTTTTTTGCTTTCTTTTATGCTTTTTGTTTGTATATTCAAGTGTCATGTGATTATGGGGGGCGTGGTCTTTTGTAAATATATATTCCTGGTACTAGTATGCCATGACTAAGATGTGTCTCGAAACGCGTAGGAGATTTTCAGGATTACTGGACCAATGGATGTACTTTTTTTAATATGAAGATTAAAAGTTATATTTTATTTTAACCCCTTAAGGACCTAGCCCAAAAGTGCCTTAAGGACCAGGCCTTGTTTTTCAAAACTGACATGTGTCACTTTATATGGCAAGAACTTTGAGACACTAACTTACACAAGTGATTTTGAGACTTTTTTCTCGTGACACATTGTACTTCATGTTAGTGGTAAATACTAATCAATATTTTTGTATTTAGAAAAAAAAAATAGGATATTTGATGGAAATTTTGAAAAAAAAAAAAAAATCCCAGTTTTCAAAGTGTGAAATTCTCTGTTTTTCAGACAGACAGTCATACCACCCAAATACATTAATAAATATTATCTACCATATCTCTGCTTTATATTGGCATCTTTTAATCATCCTTTAATTTATTTTCGATGTTAGAAGGCTTACAAATGTAACAGCGATTTTCCAGATTTACAAGAAAATTTCCCAAACTAATTTTTTTTTTAGGGACCACTTTGGTTTGACTGAGATTATAAAGGCCTATATATTAGAAACCACCAATAAGTCACCCCATTTTTAAAACTACACCCCTGATATAATTCAAAACAGCATTTGGGAAGTTTGTTAACCCTTTAAGCATTTCACAAGAATTAAAACGATATCGAGGTGAAATTTAGACATTTCATTTTTTCCACTAATCCCTTCATTTAGCCCTAAAATTAACACATTCACAAAGGGTTAAAGGAGAAAATGCATCTCACAGTTTGTTATGCAATTTCTCCAGAGAATAGAAATACCCCACATGTGGATGTAAACTGATGTTTGGGCACACGGCAGTGCACAGAAGGAGCGACACTGGCGGTATGAAAAGCAGATTTTGCTGGAATAGTTTTCAGGTGCCATGTCTCATTTGCAAAGCCCCTAAAGTACCAAAACAATGGAAACCTCCTAACAGTGATCCCATTTTGGAACCTCCCCCCCCTCACAGAATTCATCAAGGGGTATAGTGAGCATTTTGACCCCACAGCTGTTTCACAGATTTACTAACATTGGGATGTATAAATGAAAAATTACTTTTTCATTTATACATTTTCACAAGGGGTATAAACCAGTACCCCGACGCTGCCTTGAGAGAACAGTTCATTGAAGGATCTGAGGATGATGCTTTAAAGAGACAGTTAAGAATTCTCTCTGCCCAACACCTGGCTGTTTCCTTCCTGGACTTTAAAGAACTAGTCATCCCAATACTGGGCCCTGAACATCAACTGGGGTTCCCAGCTCAGCCTGCCTCACCTGGGGGTGCTCCGGCTATCACCCTGGAGCCTTACTCTCCTAGACGCCGCCATGTCTACTTGTCAGCACCGCAGGCCGTATCAACACCAGGGCCTAGCGATGTGGCAGATCTGAGAGAACAGGTCTCCCAACTGGTCAGAAGTGTGGATGTCCTGACCAAGAAGCTGGAATACCTGCAGGCCAGCCCTCAATCAAGGAGTGCACCACCCTCTCCTTCCAAGTCTCCGCCAGAGCCTCCAAGGGGAACTGCCCGGAGAAGGCTACCATTTTCTGCCAGTGAAAAGCCAAAGAGACCCATTTGCAGATACTGCCACAAATATGGACATATTTAATCCCAATGCAGGCAGTTAAACGGGCTTCCCCTGGGGCCAAGGACCGCCCCTCAGGAGGAAGAACAATAGGTCCATCCAAGTCAAAGCCTTCCCCTAAGTATGTGGGCCCCCATTCAGAGGTTACCATCCATATTGACGGGGTGCCACTGACTACCCTGCTGAACACTGGCTCTCAGGTTACCACCATCCAGAGAGCCACCTTCGACGAATTTTGGGGATAGGATCGACTGGTGCACCCCCGGGAGACTCCACCCATGGTGCTTGCTAGTAATGGACTGCCGGTACCTATTACTGGGTACTGGACCCCTGACATGCAAGTTGGACACGTCAAGCTGTATGGACAAGGTGTCCTGGTCACTAACATCTGTGATGATGAAGTTCCCCCTGTGGTGTTGGGCATGAATGTCCTGAAGAGACTGCTATGGAGAAATGCTGGAGGCCCTTCAGAACTCACTACCTACTGCCTCGCCTACCAAGAAGAGGGTGATACAGAAAACCATCCGTCTCCTGGATGCTCAGCAGAAATTTGCCAACAGAGGAGAAATTTGCAAGGCCCATGTTCAAGACAGTAGGTCAGTGACTTCAACCTGGCACAGAGACTGTAGTGTCGGGCATGCATGGGTGTGCAGGAACAGGACTATCTGGCTCTAGTGGAACCTATGCCCCTAGAGGCCTATCCCATGCTGTTGGTTGCCCACTGTCTGACCAAGATCACTCGAGGGGAGGTGCCAGTTTGCATCATGAACTTAAGCAATCTGTCAGTGGAATTAAAGAAACATTGTCCGGTGGCTGTGGTGTCCTATGTGGCTCCAGAGGATGTTATTGAAGTTGCTGCTTCCACTGCATGTCAGTCCTCACAGAAAGTTGCCTTCAAAGGAGAGAAAGAAACTGACAAAGCCTGGTGGGAGGACTTTCATATTGGAGCCTCAGACACCCCATCTGAACAGATTAAAGGTGTTCTCGCGGTGGTAAAGGACTGTCAGTCAACCTTCAGCCAACATCCACTGGACTTTGGGCACACCAAGTTCATTGAGCATACCATTCCTACTGGTACACATCCTCCTATCAAGGAGAGATACAGGCCTATTCCACCGGCTAATTATCAGATTGTCAAGAAGCTGATGGCAGAAATGAAGGACGCTAATGTCATCCAGGAGAGCCACAGCCCCTGGGCTGCGCCACTGGTGCTGGTAAAGAAGAAAGACGGTGGTGTTCGATTTTGTGTGGATTACAGGAAGCTGAATGCTGTCACTCACAAGGATGCCTACCCTTTACCTCGTATAGAGGAGTCCCTTACAGCACTGGGAGCTGCAGCCTACTTTTCCACCCTGGACTTGACCAGCAGGTACTGGCAAGTACCCGTAGCTGCTGCTGACCAAGAAAAGACAGCCTTCACGACACCTATGGGCCTCTGAGTTCAACAGCATGCCTTTCGGACTCTAACGCCCCTGGAACCTTTCAACGCCTCATGGAGTGCTGTCTGGGACACAAGAACTATGAGACTGTTCTGCTGTACCTGGATGACGTCATCGTCTTTAAGACGTATGAGGAGGACCTACAACATCTTACAGAGTTATTCCAGATCCTTGCACAGCACGGGTTGAAGGTGAAACCATCCAAGTGCCACCTGCTGCAGACTGAAGTCCGCTACCTGGGGCATGTGGTCAGCGCTGAAGGGGTGAGGCCTGATCCTGATAAGATCACTGCTGTGGAAGATTGGCCCACGCTTACTACAGTGAAGTAGATCAGGAGCTTCCTGGGGTTTGCTGGATACTACAGGAGGTTCATCCCTAAGTTTGCCCAGATCTCTGAGCCTCTGCAAGAACTGTTGAGAGGACATCCTAAAGAGGAGCTGAGAAAGAAGATTCCTATTGAGTGGGGAGAGCAACAAGAAACCGCATTTCAGAGACTGAAACGCTTGCTGACTGAGCAACCTGTCCTGGGCTACCCGGATTACAGCTTACCTTTTCGGCTGGTAATGGATTGGTAGGAGAATCTCCCAAAAAATGAGGTGTGGGGACAGCGCTTTACCAAAGATGCTTTATTATACTCAAATAACACAATGCGTTTTGGGGAAATCAGATCCCCTTTATCAAGTGTACAAGAGACTAAACATAAAAACAATAAAAGAATACACATGTAAAGAGTCAGTAATTGGAATTTAGAACCAGTGAAATTAATGATACCATTCTATGGGCTAAAAGAAAAGTATCCCACCAGATAGTATTGTCATGGATAGATAAATAATTAAATGAATAAATAGTGGTAATGAATGTACTCAAAAAAATAAATAAATAAGTAAAGCTAAAAGGCTAATAAATGCAATATAAAATCAAAATGCACATAAGAGTAAAAACTATACATAAAAAGGTTTAAACCAATGTTTTTTGGTACTTACCAGCCTGAGGAGGTAGGCTGTGAGATCTGAAGTGAATGAGAAGTAAATGTGGAGACCACTTTCAGAAAGGCTTATATAGGTATGGTGAAATGGGACCACCCCTAGGGGGAGGGGTTCAAACTTGTGGGGAAAGTTTTAATTGAGAAGGAAAAAAAAATAAAAAATAGAATTTGATTGAAAGATAAAGTTTAAATTGAGAAAAAAAAAAAAAAAAAGAATTTGAAGGATAAAGTTTTAACTGAAAAGAGGAGAAAAAAAAATAAAAAATCATCAATTGGTAATGCTAAAAGTTTCATTCGCGTCCGGAGATCGCTACTGTGCATGTGTGTAGCGATCTCCCGCTCTGAGTCATATGTTTCTGTGTAGGGCGCAGGACTGATCTGAACTATGATTGTTATGAAATATAGCACTAAAAAGAAGAAATAATGTTAATGAGTAATGAGAGGGCGGACATCATGCTCATATGACTGGGGCTAGAGAATGTATCATAATACATGGATAAATGAAAATGGGTAATAAACATATGATTATGGCTAAGAATTATATTCCACTATATACAAATATATACATAATAATTATAAGTGATAGGCATAGAACAAAAATGATGACAATACATATGCATGTGGGTTGAAACGAATGTACTGGAGGGGAGAAGATAATGCCGGCGATGTGTGGATATGCAAATATATACACACGCCTTAGAATACCTAGTCATATACAGACTCAAGTGCTTCTTTAAGCCCAGCTGGTGTTAGAGAGTTACATTTAAAAATCCAATCCATTTCCTTTCTCTTGAGCTTTTCAAATCTGTTGTTGGTATGGGCAGGGATGTCGTCTATTGGTGTGATTTTGAATGCATCGAAACAAGATTTATGCGACACCAAGGCATGTTTTGATACACTGTGTTTGAGGTAGCCATTAGTTACATTAGATCTGTGCTTATTTAGCCTCTCCCTTAATGGTCTGATGGTCCTTCCTACATACTGGAGGCCACAAGGGCACTCCAGGACATAGATGACAAAGGAGGATGAACAGTTCAGGAAATGATTGATCTGAAAAATATCGCCTGTTGAAAAGCTCGTAATGGTTTTGGCTGAATGGTTAATTGTGTGACAACATTTACATTTTTTGTGTTCACATTTATAAACACCATTTGGTTGTGGATATGACATATTCCGGTCTACAGGTTTAGTAAGAGACCTCAGTTTGCTAGGGGCCAATAGATTTTTCAGGGTTTTTGCTCTTCTAAAAGTGATTGATGGCTTATGGGGGATATTCTTATTAAGTAGAGGATCATTCAGGAGTATCGTCCAGTGTTTGTCCAGGATCATCCTGATCCTGTTATGTGCATTACTGTAAGTGGTTATGAAATTATGTCCGAATTCTTTACTAGTATTTTTCCGAATGGGGACAAGGCATTCAGATTGAGTGAGAAACTGTGCTTTAGATTCTGCTGCTTGAATAATCAGTTTAGGATAATTTTTTTTCCTGAAAACACTGGGTTAGAATTTTACTCTGGATTTTAAAGTCTGAGTCCTTCGTACAGTTTCGCCGGATACGTTTGAATTGCCCGAATGGTACATTATCCTTCCATTTTCTGTAATGGGAGCTACGGTAATCAAGTAGACTGTTGCAGTCTACCTTTTTGAAGAAAGTTTTTGTACTGATGCCCTCAAGGCTACCATGGAGTTCTAAATTATGTATTATGTATATATTTGTATATAGTGGAATATATTTCTTAGCCATAATCATATGTTTATTACCCATTTTCATTTTTCATTTATCCATGTATTATGATACATTCTCTAGCCCCAGTCATATGAGCATGATGTCCGCCCTCTCATTACTCATTAACATTATTTCTTCTTTTTAGTGCTATATTTCATAACAACCATAGTTCAGATCAGTCCTGCGCCCTACACAGAAACATATGACTCAGAGCGGGAGATCGCTACACACATGCACAGTAGCGATCTCCGAACGCGAATGAAACCTTTAGCGTTACCAATTGATTTTTTTTTTTCTCCTCTTCTGTTAAAACTTTATCTTTCAATCAAATTCTTTTTTTTTTTTTTCAATTTAAACTTTATCTTTCAATCAAATTCTATTTTTTTTTCCCCCTTCTCAATTAAAACTTTCCCCACAAGTTTGAACCCCTCCCCCTAGGGGTGGTCCCATTTCACCATTCCTATATAAGCCTTTCTGAAAGTGGTCTCCACTTTTACTTGTCATTCACTTCAGATCTCACAGCCTACCTCCTCAGGCTGGTAAGTACCAAAAAACATTGGTTTAAACCTTTTTATGTATAGTTTTTACTCTTATGTGCATTTTGATATTATATTACATTTATTAGCCTTTTAGCTTTACTTATTTATTTATTTTTTTGAGTACATTCATTACCACTATTTATTCATTTATTTATTTAATTATTTATCTATCCATGACAATACTATCTGGTGGGATACTTTTTTTTTAGCCCATAGAATGGTATCATTAATTTCACTGGTTCTAAATTCCAATTACTGACTCTTTACATGTGTATTCTTTTATTGTTTTTATGTTTAGTCTCTTGTACACTTGATAAAGGGGATCTGATTTCCCCCGAAATACGTTGTGTTATTTGAGTATAATAAAGCATCTTTGGTGAAGCGCGGTCCCCACACCTCATTTTTTGGGAGATTCTCCTACCAATCCATTACCTGTATACCGTCTGGATCCAGGAGATTCTGACGCCTAGAGGTTCTGCAGCTCACATACCAAAACATACTCTGGATCCATCCACTGTATTAGTTGTGGACCAGCACAACTTGAAAAGGTGAGAACCCACTTATACAAACATCCATAATATCTAACTATCCTGGTTGTGAGATCACCAATTGAAGGGGTACTGTTTACCATCAGACCCAGCCAGTTGAACACTCACTATAATATATACCAGTGCTTTTGTGTTACTTAGTGGCTTTCTACCATACTTTCAGTGGATGATCCTTGTTGTTTCTCCAATCATTTGACTACCTCCTGTTCTCAACAGAATTATCTATGTACAACCTATTTTTTAAGCAATATTACGCTATGTGCCGCTCGGTGGTGTTGTTTTTATTTTTGTTTTAAAGTATACCTGTTCGGCTGCATACCGATGCCAGTACCAAGGGCTTAGTTGCCCTCCTCTCTCAGATTCAAGACAGGAAGGAGAGAGTAATTGCCTTTGCCAGCTGGTCTCTGAAGGGAGCTGAAAGGAATGACCAGAATTACAGTTTCTTCAAGCTGGAGTTTTTGGCCCTGGTGTAGTCTGTCACCGAAAAGTTCAAAGACTATCTGGCTGCTACTCCCTTTGAAGTCTATACAGACAATAACCCACTAGCACACATGACTACCGCACGACTGGGAGCTCTAGAGCAAAGATGGGAGTCACGTCTGGCCAATTACAACTTCGTGGTCAAGTACAAGTATGGCAAAGCCAACATCGGGGCGGACGCCTTATCCCGGCTACCAACAGAGACCAGTCCTGGTGAGGATGCGGATGAGTGGGAAGAAATGGAGATGCCAGCTTTCTATGCCCGGTTTGACAAGCAAGCAGTTCACACCATCAAAGTTCCAGCTGCCCCTGTTGCTCCTACACGGTCACCGGTGATATCGATTCCTGAGACAGAATTATGGGCGCAGTTGCAGTCTGAAAGTAAAGTTCTGCATGAGGTACGAGACTTTCTGAGCCAAGGTATGCTGCCAACTGGACTCCGTGGAGTTCATGCCAATCTGAAGCTGTGGAATTTGTGGAAACAGAGGAGGAAGCTGTTCCTGAGAGGAGGACTTGTATGTAGACTTTCCACTGATCCTGTTTCTGGGACCCGACTCCATCAAATTGTCGTCCCTCGATACGATGTGGGCATGGTCCTGGAAGCTTATCATGACAAGTCTGGACACTTCGGGGTTCAGAAGACTGAAGCTACTATCAGAAGTCGGTTCTACTGGGTTGGTCTGAGAGACGACATCGAGAAGTGGTGCAGAGAGTGCACTGCCTGCACCCTTGCCAGAGGGGAGAAAGCTGATCAGAAGGCTCCACTCCATCCTATTGAGAGCCATCGCCCTCTGGAGATTGTGGCTCTGCACCACCTAAAGGTAGAACCCAGCCGCTCTGGATACACCTACGTGCTCACTATGATTGACCACTACACCAAGTTCACAGTGGCTGTACCCATACGTGATCTATCGGCTAAGACTACTGCTAAGACCTTCTGGAAGTCTTTCCTTCTTCCCTATGGATGTCCTGAGAAGATCCTTACAGACCGGGGTTCTGCATTTGAGTCTCAGCTGTTTCTGGAGCTCTGTGCCCTGTACGACTGCAAGAAGCTGCATACACCTATGATTGGGGAGATCACTCTGGGGGTCAGATCTGGTTTATTTTCCCTCGTAAACTCTAAATCTGGGGTGTCTCCTGATATACGCTTGCACAGCTTATACATTCACTTCCTGTCGCAGCCAATTTTGTTCTAATGATTTGGCGATTTTTGGGGTTTTTGTATTCACATTGTACAAGCTATATTTTCTTTATTTTTCTGGTGATGTCGCCATATGAGGGCTTGTTGTTTGTGGTGTGAGATGTGTTTGGTAATGACATCTTTCTTGGTGGATTAAAAAAAACCCCATCAATTCTGGCACTGCGTATTACCTTTTAAATTGTTCACCATGCAGCAAAGAGCATAAGTAACATGTTACCTTTATTCTGCGGGTCGGTATGATTACGGCGATACCTCATTTATATTGTTTTTTATGCGATACTAATTTTGCAGACCAAAAACCCATTTGGGGACATAAATTAATTGTTTTTGCATCGCCATCTTCAGAGATGCGTAACATTTTTATTTTTTGGTTTACAGAGTTGGTTGAGGGCTTATTATTTGTGGGACAATCTGTGCTTTTTATTGGTACTATTTTGGTGTACATGTGACTTTTGATCACTTTTTATGGCATTTTATGTAAGGTGAGATTGAGAAAAATCATTACTTCCAGCGGGTTTTTCAGTTTTTTTTTCCAACATTTACTGTGTACATAAATATTGTTTCAGTTTTATTGTACAGGTTGTTACGGCGATACCAAATATGTATTGTTTTTATAAATTTTTAAGGTTTTTTTTTTTTATATAATTCATTTTATATAGGAAAAGGGAATTTTTGGGGCTTTATTCATTTTATTTTTTTCACTTTTTTAAATTTTTTCATGTGTCCCATTAAGTCACCTGAGCCAGCAATGCTTTAATTGCTGGCTCAGTACTATAGACTGCAAGTCACGAGCATGCAAGTGTCTTGCAGTCTATACAGGAAGTCAGCGCTATGGAGACGCATAGCGCTGACTTCCGGAGGTCTCGGCAGGATCAACCAGGTAGTGGGGTCTCCAGGCAGCCTGGGGTCACTGGGAAGACCCCGGGCTGCAGATTATAGATATCAGAACCCCCCCGATCTCGTCGCGGGGGGTACCGAGGGGAGCAGAAACATGGCGGAAACCCTTGGATGAAGCGGTCATGTTTGACCTAAAGGTTGCAGACATTTTTGGTTTTAAAGGGGTTGTCCGGGATAAAATACAAATTAACCCCTAAACTAAACCCCTTCCCAGCGCCTAACTTATAATTTACTTATATTTTTAAAAAAATGTATAATAATCCATATCCCTGGGGTGGACACATGACCGCCCCAGGGACACTTTCTGATAATCGGTTGACATTCCGTTTCCCTGCTTCCAAAACGGAACGTCACCAGTACTCTCCCCCCCCCCCAACCCCATCAATATTTACGTGTCTTCTTGTCTGGGAATGAATCCTCCCCTTTTCCTCTCTGCAAGCGCTTGTGCAGTCTGGAGGTGCCTGCAAGACATGCGTAGTAGAGATGGTACTCCATCTTTACTGCGCAGTCATGATAGGTATTTCTGGTCTGTGTATGAGCTAGGAGAGTGGAAGCCTGCACACAGTGAAAAGGAGGAGCCATCTCCCAGAGAGGAAGATAGGTAAGTATGATGCGGTAGGGGGGGGTGGGTGGGCTGAATTAGTTACTTGTGATGGACTAGTAGTGGGTGGGATAGATTAGCTAGGGAGACAGGAAGAGGGGTGTAATAGAGAGAGGGCGGTAGTATGGCAGGTACACAGGAAGTTACATAGCAGGAAGCTACAACATGTAAACAAATGCAGAAGATGCCAGGAGCTCCCAAAGACACCCAGAAATCACTCAAAACACTGCTAGAAGTATATGGGTGCACTTATTAACCCATTAATAGCACTAACAGACCTTTTTTTAAAAAAAAATATTTTTTTTACCCATAAAAATCCCTTTAAGCATGCAGCATTTTATTTATTTCTTTTTTAACTGTATTTAGTACAAGTTTGGGACTTGATTGTTTGCTTCATTTTGATTAATTTGCTCCATTTTATGAAATTCTCTAACTACTAAATTCTCTAACTCTACTAAATTCTCTAACTCTACTAAATTCTCTAAGCTCTATAACACACGTCAGCAAAAACAACAACTAGGGCAAAAATTTCCACTTAGAAGAGAATAAATACAGCAAATGTGGAAAAAACTATAAAACATAACTTTTAATATAAATATCTCATAAAAAGGCACCTTAATAATGACCTGTCTATAAATTAAAAAACTAACAGAGAAATATTTGTGCGATCAGGGATTATATCAATACAATGCAGATATAAATCAAACAAATCAACAAAAAAAAAAGAGTTAATGTTAAAACTCTAAATCACAGACTTCCAAATATATGAAAAGGTAAGAAAAACCAGATAGATCTCACCAAATCACCGGTCATGCGTCTGATAATTCATGATCCATCATTAGCTCTGTGGGAATTGCCATCCTGGTCATTAAGTTCTGACCCTATATCTCAAAAATGGCCCTGTTATCCCCAAAGAGCTCCTGCCCTTACAAGTAGCATCATGAGTAGCCATGACACTAGCCTTACATCATGAGTAGCCATGACTCATCAGGGGATCCAAAACATGGTCAGGTACAATCACAAACTATTCTTATCTCTCCCACATAGAGACCTGGTCTGTACTGCACACTTTCTCAGCGGTCCATGTGCTAATTTGTAGGTCCTTTCATTATCAGTTCCAGGTCCTGGCCAATCTATTACCTCATGACCACTATAAACAAAACACAGCTCCACATGGCTAATGCATACAGGCAAACGCCCTTCCCCCATGTGCTTACTAACCCATTAGACGCAGAGGTCCTGGGCAGTGAAGCAAGGTAGACTCCATTCCCCACCTCCTCCCTGAGTGAGCAGAAACCATGAGGGTAAGGACTGCTCACTCAAAGCATCACAGCAGCACACTTGGTTGCTCTATGGTGTAAAACCCCCACAGAGAGACACTAGGTGTGATACACACCACCCCTAATTACTCCCCCTGGACTATATAACATAAGGAGACCTATATTATAAGCTCTTCCAAACAGTCTCATCAATACAAGACTGAGACCTAAAACAGCACTGTGGCAGATTCCATATAGAAGCCCCCATGACTGGGCATTGCCGATTACGGGGTCCCCATATGAACCCCACCACCACATTTGATACACAAACTGCTGGGCCTAAATGCCTTCCCCCTCTTTTTGGCCTCAACCCCCGCCCCAGCTCTCAACCCCCCCCCCCCCTTTACAAATAAACCGAGACCAAGGGTTGGATTAAATCGGCCACAGCAGCCGTATTTATTAACAAACAACAAATAAATAACAACAAGTATAACTTATTATAATTTACCATAACTTAAAATAATTTAACAAGAAACGCTTAACCTGGGTAAGAGTCCTTGGACCTACAAAAAACCATCAATCCCCCCGGCCTGGCGCTAACATAACCACACCATAAATTTACCACCAGCCGCGACCACCGGCTCGGCGGCACCATGAATAAAGACGAACTCCTTCTATGTACCAGCTCCCAGGGCCAACTACCCTGTAACCGTTCACCGTGCGCCAGGCCATCCACCAAAATGTGCCATTACCACCAAATGTATAGGTGGAGCCTACCGTTGACTCCACCCTTTTAGTCAATTGACCACCAACTCCAAGGACCCCACCCGCCAAGGCCACCGTGACACCAACCTGCAAAAGATAAGCAAGTTAAAATAGCCACCAAGAAAGAGAAAACGGGAGGGAGGGACTGCTCGTTAGTATGCCGCGCAGCTCTGGAATGACCGCTTCCCGGGCTACGCGGCATAGTCAAATCAAACGGGGTTAAGCCCCGCCCCCAATTTTTCGCTCCCTAGAGCGTGATTGGTCCCCCTACTGCCCACCCCCAGTCATGTTCCCTGCGCTTTACTGCGAAAAGAGTGTGGAGCATACCTAGAGGCGTCAAGGCCCAGCGAGTCCAAACAACCCCTAAAAACAGCCGAGAACTGATAACGGGAAAGGAACGAACCATCCTCATGACGCAGGAGGGGACCGCCCACCGAAGCTGGAGCCAACCCCCGAAACACCAGCAAACAACGCATCGGGTACATATCTGACCCTACAACCGCACCCAGGCGCAGATACATCCCTGCCCCCGCCTGATCCGTTTTAGACCTGCAAACCCTGACCACTAGGACCCCCTCCTCCAGGTACACATCATCCACCTGTAAACCACCCGGCCGCTTAGTCAACACGGACACCAACTCACCCACCCTGAGAGCTCCGAAAAAAGCTAAAGAAAAAGCCAGGTGAAACAAAACGCATTCATAGTGCGAAGAACAAAAACGGCCCAGCTCCAACCCCAAACGCTCCAAAAGCTGAAATGTAACCGGGTGCTGAGTGTCACTACTTCCCCTGCCCCTGCGGAACCCCTTAAGCGCCCGTTGAACCAAGAAATGTTTGGTGGAGTCCACCAAACCCATCAGCTTGAAACCGAATGCCAATGCCGCTACCGCGCCATTAACTTTCGCCACGGACCATCCATCTGACGACCAACGGCTTAACAATAGCAAAAAATCCCCAACCCTATCCTCATCAGTATGTACCTGACCTAAATCCCCCACCCAATCCTCCCAAAGCTGCCAAGCCCTTGAATACTTATCCCAGGTGCCGGGGGCCAACGATGCCTGAATCAATGTCCCTGCTTCTCACAAACCAAGTCCCATAATTCTGGAGGACATGGAAACCCTTCCACTTTCGCCCCTGAAGCCAGGGCACGAAACCGCTCCCACTGGAAACGAGACAAGGAATCAGCAATGTCATTTTTGACCCCCGGAACATGCACCGCCACCACCCATGCATTCAGGCACAAGCAATGCAATACTAAGCGCTGAAGCAACTTGATAACTGGAGGAGAAGACGCCGTCACATTATTAATGGCTGACACAACCGACATGTTATCACAATGAAACCTAACTTTTTTATCCTGGAACGCCCCACCCCATATGGACACTGCGACTACAATCGGGAATAACTGAAGTACAGTCAAATTCCGCGTCAGACCTAGTTCACGCCACGCCGCAGGCCAAGGGGCGGCGCACCACTGCCCCCTGTAATAGGACCCAAAATCGTGGCCCCCTGCCGCATCTGTAAAGAGGTCGCAATCGAACACATCGATCACAGCTGACTGGACTAGTGATCTACCATTGAACTGGTCTAAAAAGGTGCCCCAAACTGCCAGGTCCTCCCGATGTACCACCCCCAGCCGAATAAAGTGTCGCGGATTTGACACCCCTTTCATGGCCCCTGCCAGTTGGCGACAAAAAATCCTACCCATGGGGATAAAGCGGCAGGCAAAGTTTAAACTGCCTAACAATGACTGGAGGTCGCGCAAAGTAATTTTTCGCATGTGACGAGCACGCCTCACCCTCTCTCTAAGATCAACCAGCTTGTCACCAGGCAACCGGAATTCCATTGCCACAGTGTCAAGTTGTATACCCAAGAAACTCAATCTAGTGCACGGACCCTCAGTCTTTCCCGGTGACAACGGTACCACTGCGTGGTCGCCAGTAACACCGCACAGACATCAGAGCCCGCCGGACCTATACAGAGGAAATCATCGAGGTAGTGTATCATGACTCCACCCCCGACACATCCTGAATTACCGACTCCAAAGTACTCCAAAGCCTGAAAGTACGCGCACGATATTGAGCAACCCATAGGAATGCAACGTCCAGATGCAGGTAGAAAAGAGGAGGCAGATGAGCGCTGGTCCAGAATAAATGTAGTCTTCAATCCAATTGAATAAAACACACGAAGCACACTTGAAAAAGGGCTTGTTCAGAAACGCGTCGTGTGTTTTATTCAATTGGATTAAAGACTACATTTATTCTGGACCAGCGCTCATCTGCCTCCTCTTTTCTACCTGCATCTGGATTCTTCCACATGTGCTTCATACCACGGTTCCGAGGCTAGCAGCTGCTTCACAAGGTCCCAATGAAGATAATCTGATTCTACATGCCTACTAAGTTGTTGTGAGCTGATCATGACCCACCAAGGTGAGCAATTTGTATCAGTGTTTTGATATCTATCATCCTTTGGTTTTACACTATTAGCGCTCTGCGCTGTTTTTTCTTTTTTATTTCTTTCTACACATAGGAAGGCAACGATCCACGTAATACCGACCGTCCCAGTAGCAGCCCAATAACCTAACGCTGTCAGGGTGTACCAGCAGTAACCTGAACGCCGCCTCCACATCCATCTTAGCTAAGAGGGCCCCTGGACCGCAACACCGCACCCAATGCACAGCTGCATCAAACGAGGTATATACTACCGAACAAAGCTCGGGTGCAATACCATCATTGACCGACGCTCCTTTGGGATATGACAAATGATGTATGAGCCGAAACTGATTCGGCTCCTTCTTTGGCACCCCCCCTAAAGGAGATACAATTAAACTCTCCAAAGGGGGTGATGCGAAGGGTCCTGCCATGCGCCCCAAGGCCACCTCCTTCCTCAGTTTTTTGGACACCACCCCCGAGTGTTCTGCTGCCGACTTCAAGTTAGTTATACAAAAGGGGACTGTGTGCGTCGGCAGGGGAATCTTAAAACCCTCCCTAAAACCTTCTACTAGGAACTTTGCACTCTCCCTGTTAACATAACTATTTATGTACGGAAGCATGGCTTCCAGCTTCTCTAGCGTCTGCCCCTTGTCCACTATTGGGAAAGGCCTTGGTCCTCTGTTTGCGCAAGCAACGGGCCGCACCATGGGACACCCCTCCGAAGAATGAACAGGCATGTTTGAATCTACAGTTGAAGCCAAATTTACATTGGGCTTCATTGAACTGCCAACACAGCCCATAACGTTGCTGGGCCTGTGCATCTGCCCCCCCTGAGCCGTAACTAAGACCACTATGGCCGGTTCCACCGGCCGCCCCAGGAAAGGAATGGCCAAAGCGAGCTGGCGCCATAACCCGAAGCCACAAACCTATATCCTTCTGATCCCACCGTATGCTGGGCCGAACCGCCTTACGCTGACGGAACTGCTCATCATACCGCAGCCATGTCTGACCCTCATACACCCGATACGCCTCACCTATACAGTAGAGTCCTGATAGCAAAAAAGCCCCCGAACAGTTGTCAGGAGCCTTTTCACCAATGACACTAGCTAAAATGGCAAAGGCCTGAAGCCAATTAGCAAAAGTCTGTGGGATCAGGCGCCTCCTACGTTTTTCTTCCTCCTCTTTTTTGCTATCCTCCTTCTTACTCCTGTCTAAATTAAATTTAGCTAAAGGGAGCAAGGAGAAGATTTTGACGTACTCGTCCTTCCAAATCTTCTCCTTCACTTCCTTTTTAAATGCGCCCCTAGAGGACCCTCAAAACACACATAGACCTCTCCCCAAGCCCTGTCGTCCAGCCTCACTGAGTCAACCTTTTCTTTATCTGTCTGCACGGACACTGTGACACCCGCCGGAGCCTCTACCACCGGCGCACTCTGTGACGCTACCGACTGGACTGCTGGTGGGACCCACGCCGCCACTGGGGAACCGCTAACACTCTATTCACAGCGCGACAGTAGCTCCCTCATGCTACCCAATAGCTCCCTAATCCCTTCAGAAGCTACACCGCCACCCACTGGGGACTCCGGCCTATCTATCCCTAACTCCTGTGACATTAGAATAGGAGGAAACGGACACGACAATGAATGGTACTCACCAGACTGCGTAGGTGCTGTGGGCCCACCAGTCGACGATCCTGCATCCTGCTGACCCGGGTCGCTGTACTGGAGAACGCTGGCGCCTGTTGATTGTTGGTAACCCTCCCGCTGACAGCTGCAGCACGACCGACATCCCTGGGAAGGTTGACCTGCACCCGCATATGTACTTGAAACCACTGGATGCACCTCAGACCTGGACTGTGGTGCCGTGAAGGAGGAGCCAGCGCTGTGCTGCTCATCGTTCAAACTTCCTCGCTGCGGTACCAAGGGAACCTGGAAAGCCGGAACCGACGGAACTGGAAGATCCAGTCCCCCTCCCGCTGGAGCATCACAGGAGGGGACCGATGTACCACGTGCTGTAGCCATATGGTGACAGGGTGTGGAGGTCCTCACACTAAGGCCAGTGGCAGGGATCTCCACCTCGGCAGGGGCCAGGCGACTGGTAGGATTCCTCCCAGACCAGGACCTCTGCCCCTGAACAGTGGAGCGGGGTGCCCGGCCCAGAGGGGCCCGAGAGGGACTCCTATGTCGCTGGGCCCTAGGGGCTCATCAGGGCTCAAACATGCCAGCAGGTGAGTCCTGCGTGGCCGCCGACGCTCAGACGCCTCCGGGGGAGGGGGGTAGTGAAGGGTTAATGGGGAGGCGGAAGGCTGCATAATGTCAGCCAGCCGCTCCTGCAGCCAGGCCTCACCGTGGACGCCGGCAGCAGCTCTAAGCTGTTCCAGGATGGAGTCAAGAGACGCCATGACTACAGTGGGATGGGGGCGGAGCTGAACCGCTCGTTAGTATGCCGCGCATATCCGGAATGACCGCTTCCCGGGCTGCGTGGCATAGTCAAATCAAATGAGGTTAAGCCCCCGCCCCCAATTTTTTGCGCCCTAGCGCGTGATTGGTCCCCCTACTGCCCGCCCCCAGTTATGTTCCCTGCTCTTTACTGCGCAGCGCTCCGGTCTCCCCTCTCTGCTGCATAGTATCTGCCGAACCCAGGATCAAGCCCAGGCTGATATGTGTCTATCAAGTATGTCCGATTTTACAAATATTGATAAAAAAAATATATAATATTGGAAAAGAAATAAAAACAAACAGAAAGAAAAAATCCGTAGAAAGCAAATCAATATTTGTTACCTAATAATCAAAAGAACAAATGAATATCAGCGTATACACTGGAGGGATCCCACTAAGGGCAAATTCAGGCATCAACTAGAGACTACAAGTTAACCCTTGCATATTATAGCAGAAAGGCATAGCACCAGATGTTTAATCACTGCAAATACTGAAAAATAAAAAATATAATCCCTACCATTTCCAATTAAATATGATGAGGTCACTATAGATAAGCCATATATAGGGGTATTATAACACAAGGACCATCCTAAAGGAAAAAATGACCAAGATCAAACAAAACAACTATAGTTGATCTGCTCATTTAATCCATTAGGGGTGACTGTTTTAAGCCTAAAGATCCATTTCGTCTCTCTCTGTAAAAGGGGGAGACTGGGATCGTTTATCTATAGTGACCTCATCATATTTAATTGGAAATGGTAGGGATTATATTTTTTTATTTTTCAGTATTTGCAGTGATTAAACATCTGGTGCTATGCCTTTCTGCTATAATATGCAAGGGTTAACTTGTAGTCTCTAGTTGATGCCTGAATTTGCCCTTAGTGGGATCCCTCCAGTGTATACGCTGATATTCATTTGTTCTTTTGATTATTAGGTAACAAATATTGATTTGCTTTCTATGGATTTTTTCTTCCTGTTTGTTTTTATTTCTTTTCCAATATTATATCTTTTTTGATCAATATTTGTAAAAGCGGACATACTTGATAGATACGTGGAAGAGTGAAGAAATCAGGCGATACCTTTTAGAGGCTAACTGAGTATATTTATAAGTAAGCTTTCAGAAGCACAAGCTTCCTTCATCAGACATGGTGTTATACAAGAATTGAAAATTCACAGATTATTTATACTCTATACACATGATCTTCAAAGGATTTTAGAGTCCTTAAAAAAACCAAAACAAAATGCAATCTAAGTATATATCTACTTGATAGATACATATCAGCGGGGGCTTGATCCTGGGTTCAGCAGATACTATGCAGCAGAGATGGGGGCTCCTATATGGAATCTGCCACAGTGCTGTTTTAGGTCTCAGTCTTGTATTGATGAGACTGTTTGGAAGAGCTTAGAATATAGGTCTCCTTATGTTATATAGTCCAGGGGGAGTAACTAGGGGTGGTGTGTATCACACCTAGTGTCTCTCTGTGGGGGGTTTACACCATAGAGCAACCAAGTGTGCTGCTGTGATGCTTTGAGTGAGCAGTCCTTACCCTCATGGTTTCTGCTCACTCAGGGAGGAGGTGGGGAATGGAGTCTACCTCGCTTCACTGCCCAGGACCTCTGCGTCTAATGGGTTAGTAAGCACATGGGGGAAGGGCGTTTGCCTGTATGCATTAGCCATGTGGAGCTGTGTTTTGTTTATAGTGGTCATGAGGTAATAGATTGGCCAGGACCTGGAACTGATAATGAAAGGACCTACAAATTAGCACATGGACGGCTGAGACAGCGTGCAGTACAGACCAGGTCTCTATGTGGGAGAGATAAGAATAGATTGTGATTGTACCTGACCATGTTTTGGATCCCCTGATGAGTCATGGCTACTCATGATGTAACGTGTAGGGACAGGTGAATATTTAATAATGGGTCAGATGTGATGTGGACTGCCCTTGTAAGGGCAGGAGCTCTTTGGGGATAACAAGGCCATTTTTGAGATATAGGGTCAGAACTTAATGACGGGATGGCGATTCCCACAGAGCTAATGATGGATCATAAATTATCAGACGCATGACCGGTGATTTGGTGAGATCTATCTGGTTTTTCTTACCTTTTCATATATTTGGAAGTCTGTCATTTAGAGTTTTAACATTAAATCTTTTTTTTTTGTTGATTTGTTTGATTTATATCTGCATTGTATTGATATAATCCCTGATCGCACAAATATTTCTCTGCTAGTTTTTTAATTTATAGACAGGTCATTATTAAGGTGCCTTGTTATTAGATATTTATATTAAAAATTATGTTTTATACTTTCTACCACATTTGCTGTATTTTTTATAACATTCCATAACATTCTAAAACACTAACATTCTATATTACTATAACATTCTATAACACTATAACATTCTATAACATTCTATATTACTATTACAGTCTATAACACTATAACATTCTATAACACTATAACATACTATAACATTCTATAACATTCTATATTACTATAACATTCTATAACTCTATAACATTCTATAACACTATAACATTCTATAATACTATAACATTCTATAATACTATAACATTCTATAACATTCTATAACTCTATAACATTCTATAACTCTATAACATTCTATAATACTATAACATTCTATATTACTATAACATTCTATAACATTCTATAACTCTAACATTCTATAATACTATAACATTCGATAACACTATAACATTCTATAACACTATAACATTCTATAACACTGTAACATTCTATATTACTATAATATTCAATAACACTATAATATTCAATAACACTATAACATTCTATAACACCATAACATTCTATATTAGTATAACATTCTATAACATTCTATAACGTAATAACATAGGGCAGCATGGTGGCTCAGTGGTTAGCACTGCAGTCTTGTGACACTGCAGGCCTGGGTTTGAATCCTGTCAAAGACAACATCTGCAAAGATTTTGTATGTTCTCCCCGTTTTTGCGTGGGTTTCCTCCGGGTACTCCGGTTACCTCCCACACTCCAAAGATATCCTGATAGGGAACGTAGATTGTGAGCCCTATATGGGACAGTGACTGACAATGTCTGTAAAGTGGTGCGGAATATGATGGCGCTATATAAGTAACTATAATAAATAAATATACTATAACATTCTATAACAATATCACATTCTATAATAATATAACACTATAACATTCTATAATACTATAACATTCTATAACACTATAACACTATAACATTGTATAATACTATAACATTGTATAATACTATAACATTCTATAACATTCTATAACACTATAACATTCTATAATACTATAACATTCTATAACACTATAACATTCTATAACACTATAACATTGAATAACACTATAACATTCTATAACACTATAACATTCTATAATACTATAACATTCTATAACACTATAACATTCTATATAACTATAACATTCTATAACACTATAACATTCTATAATACTATAGCATTCTATAACACTATAACATTCTATAACACTATAACATTGAATAACACTATAACATTCTATAACACTATAACATTCTATATTACTATAACATTCTATAACATTCTATAACACTATAAAATTCTATAACACTATAACATTCTATAACACTATAACATTCTATAACACTATAACATTCTATAATACTATAACATTCTATAACACTATAACATTCTATATAACTATAACGTTCTATAACACTATAACATTCTATAATACTATAACATTCTATAACACTATAACATTCTATATAACTATAACATTCTATAACTCTATAACATTCTATAATACTATAACATTCTATAACTCTATAACATTCTATATTACTATAACATTCAATGGACAGGGACATCTCTCCGGGGAGCACCAGTTAAGTAGAGGGCGAAAGGCAACTCAAAACTCTACACACCTTAACTGGTGCTCTCCTCAAGGAGAGATGTCCCTGTCCATAACCCACTCATTGCCTCCCACAAAGCCAGCCAGTACACTTTTCTCTGCAATGATGAGGGACAAAAATCCCGAAACGGCGCTGTATGCAGATAAGTGAAACTGGCTTGGCTGAAATCCCTTTTGCTGTCTCAAGACTCGGTGAGTCTAAAGCAAACTGAGGATCTGTTACATCCAACAGAGAGCGCAAGAGCTCCCAGCTCCTTTCCCATAATGCCTTGTGATATATAACATTCTATAACATTCTATAATACGATAACATTCTATAACTCTATAACATTCTAGAACACTATAACATTCTATATTACTATAACATTCTATATTACTATAACATTCTAGAACACTATAACATTCTATAACATTCTATATTACTATAACATTCTATAACATTCTATAATACGATAACGTTCTATAATACTATAACATTCTATATTACTATAAAATTCTATATTACTATAACATTCTATAACTCTGTAACATTCTAGAACACTATAACATTCTATAATACTATAACATTCTATTACACTATAACATTCTATATTACTATAATATTCTATAACACTATAACATTCTATAACACTGTAACATTCTATATTACTATAATATTCAATAACACTATAACGTTTTATAATACTATAACATTATATATTACTATAATATTCATATTACTATAATATTCTATATACTATAACGTTCTATAACACTATACAATTCTATATTACTATAACATTCTATAATACTATAACATTCTATAACACCATAACATTCTATAACACCATAACATTCTATAACACTATAACATTCTATAACACTATAACATTCTATAATACTATAACATTCTAGAACATTCTATAACACTATAATACTATAACATTCTATAATACTATAACATTCTATAATACGATAACATTCTGTAACACTATAACATTCTATAACACCATAACATTCTATAACACCATAACATTCTATAATACTATAACATTCTATAACACTATAACATTCTATAATACTATAACATTCTATAACATTCTATACCATTCTATAATACTATAACATTCTATATTACTATAACATTCTATATTACTATAACATTCTATATTACTATAACATTCTATAACACTATAACATTATATAATACTATAACATTCTATAACACTATAACATTCTATATTACTATAACATTCTAATACTCTGTAACATTCTATAACACTATAACATTCTATAACACTATAACATTCTATAACACTGTAACACTCTATATTACTATAACATTCTATAACTCTGTAACATTCTATAACACTATAACATTCTATATTACTATAACATTCTATAACACTATAACATTCTATAACACCATAACATTCTATAACACTATAACATTCTATAACACTATAACATTCTATAATACTATAACATTCTAGAACATTCTATAACACTATAATACTATAACATTCTATAATACTATAACATTCTATAATACGATAACATTCTGTAACACTATAACATTCCATAACACCATAACATTCTATAACAACATAACATTCTATAATACTATAACATTCTATAACATTCTATACCATTCTATAATACTATAACATTCTATAATACTATAACATTCTATATTACTATAACATTCTATATTACTATAACATTCTATAACACTATAACATTATATAATACTATAACATTCTATAACACTATAACATTCTATATTACTATAACATTCTAATACTCTGTAACATTCTATAACACTATAACATTCTATAATACTATAACATTCTATAACACTATAACATTCTATAACACTGTAACACTCTATATTACTATAACATTCTATAACTCTGTAACATTCTATAACACTATAACATTCTATATTACTATAACATTCTATAACACTATAACATTCTATAATACTATAACATTCTATAATACTATAACATTCTATAACACCATAACATTCTATATTAGTATAACATTCTATAATATTCTATAACACTATAACATTCTATAACATTCCATAATACTGTAACATTCTATAATACTGTAACATTCTGTAACACTATAGCATTCTATAACACTATAACATTCTATAACACTATAACATTCTATATTTCTATAACATTCTATAATACTATAACATTCTATAACATTCTATAACACCATAACATTCTATAACACTATAACATTCTATAATTCTATAACATTCTATAACACTATAACATTCTATAACACTATAACATTCTATAACACCATAACATTCTATAATACTATAACATTCTATAACACTATAACATTCTATAATACTATAACATTCTATAACATTCTATAACATTCTATAATACTATAACATTCTATAATACTATAACATTCTATAATACTATAACATTCTATAACACTATAACATTCTATAACACTATAACATTCTATAATACTATAACATTGTATAAAACTATAACATTCTATAACACTGTAACATTCTATATTACTGTAACATTCTATAACTCTGTAACATTCTTTAACACTATAACATTCCATAACACTATAACATTCTATAATACTATAACATTCTATAATACTATAACATTCTAGAACACCATAACATTCTATATTAGTATAACATTCTATAACATTCTATAACACTATAACATTCTATAACATTCTATAAAACTATAACATTCTATAATACTATAACATTCTGTAACACAATAACATTCTATAACACTATAACATTCTATAACACTATAACATTCTATATTTCTATAACTTTCTATAACACTATAACATTCTATAACACTATAACATTCTATAATACTATAACATTCTATAACACTATAACATGCTATAACACCATAACATTCTATAATACTATAACATTCTATAACACTATAACATTCTCTAATACTATAACATTCTATAACATTCTATAATACTATAACATTCTATAATACTATAACATTCTATATTACTATAACATTCTATAACACTATAACATTCTATAATACTATAACATTCTATAACTCTGTAACATTCTATAATACTATAACATTCTATAATACTATAACATTCTATAACACTATAACATTCTATATTACTATAACATTCTATAACTCTGTAACATTCTATAACACTATAACATTCTATAATACTATAACATTCTATAACACTATAACATTCTATATTACTATAACATTCTATAACTCTGTAACATTCTATAACACTATAACATTCTATAACACTATAACATTCTATAATAGTATAACATTCTATAACTCTATAACATTCTATAACGCTATAACATTCTATAATAGTATAACATTCTATAAAACCATAACATTCTATAACACTATAACATTCTATAATTCTATAACATTCTATAACACTATAACATTCTATAACACTATAAAATTCTATATTACTATAACATTCTATAACACTATAACATTCTATAATACTATAACATTCTATAACACTATAACATTCTATAATACTATAACATTCTATAACTCTGTAACATTCTATAACACTATAACATTCTATAATACTATAACATTCTATAACAATCTATAATACTATAACATTCTATAACACTATAACATTCTATAACACTATAACATTCTATATTACTATAACATTCTATAACAATCTATAACATTCTATAATACTATAACATTCTATAACACTATAACATTCTATAACACTATAACATTCTATATTTCTATAACATTCTATAATATTATAACATTCTATAACATTCTATAATATTCTATAATACTATAACATTCTATATTACTATAACATTCTATAACACTATAACATTCTATAACACTATAACATTGTATAACAATATAACATTCTATATTACTAAAACATTCTATAACTCTGTAACATTCTATAACACTATAACATTCTATAATACTATAACATTCTCTAACACTATAACACTGTAACATTCTATATTACTATAACATTCTATAACTCTGTAACATTCTATAACACTATAACACTATAACATTCTATAACACTATAACATTCTATAATACTATAACATTCTAGAACACCATAACATTCTATATTAGTATAACATTCTATAACATTCTATAACACTATAACATTCTATAACATTCTATAATACTATAACATTCTATAATACTATAACATTCTGTAACACTATAACATTCCATAACACTATAACATTCTATAACACTATAACATTCTATATTTCTATAACATTCTATAATACTATAACATTCTATAACACCATAACATTCTATAACAGTATAATATTCTATAACATTCTATAACACTATAACATTCTATAACACTATAACATTCTATAACACTATAACATTCTATAATACTATAACATTCTATAACACTATAACATTCTATAACACCATAACATTCTATAATACTATAACATTCTATAACACTATAACATTCTATAATACTATAACATTCTATAACATTATATAATACTATAACATTCTATAATACTATAACATTCTATATTACTATAACATTCTATAACACTATAACATTCTATAACACTATAACATTATATAACACCATAACATTCTATAATACTATAACATTCCATAACACTACAACATTCTATAATACTATAACATTCTATAACAATCTATAATGCTATAACATTCTATAATACTATAACATTCTATATTACTATAACATTCTATAAAACTATAACATTCTATAATACTATAACATTCTATAACTCTGTAACATTCTAGAACACTATAACATTCTATAACACTATAACATTCTATTACACTATAACATTCTATATTACTATAATATTCTATAACACTATAACATTCTATAACACTGTAACATTCTATATTACTATAATATTCAATAACACTATAACGTTTTATAATACTATAACATTCTATATTACTATAATATTCTATATTACTATAATATTCTATATTACTATAACGTTCTATAACACTATACAATTCTATATTACTATAACATTCTATAATACTATAACATTCTATAACACCATAACATTCTATAACACCATAACATTCTATAACACTATAACATTCTAGAACACTATAACATTCCATAATACTATAACATTCTAGAACATTCTATAACACTATAATACTATAACATTCTATAATACGATAACATTCTGTAACACTATAACATTCCATAACACCATAACATTCTATAACACCATAACATTCTATAACATTCTATACCATTCTATAATACTATAACATTCTATAATACTATAACATTCTATATTACTATAACATTCTATAACACTATAACATTATATAATACTATAACATTCTATAACACTATAACATTCTATATTACTATAACATTCTAATACTCTGTAACATTCTATAACACTATAACATTCTATAATACTATAACATTCTATAACACTATAACATTCTATAACACTGTAACACTCTATATTACTATAACATTCTATAACTCTGTAACATTCTATAACACTATAACATTCTATATAACTATAACATTCTATAACACTATAACATTCTATAATACTATAACATTCTATAATACTATAACATTCTATAACACCATAACATTCTATATTAGTATAACATTCTATAATATTCTATAACACTATAACATTCTATAACATTCCATAATACTGTAACATTCTATAATACTGTAACATTCTGTAACACTATAACATTCTATAACACTATAACATTCTATAACACTATAACATTCTATAACACTATAACATTCTATATTTCTATAACATTCTATAATATTATAACATTCTATAACATTCTATAACACCATAACATTCTATAACACTATAACATTCTATAATTCTATAACATTCTATAACACTATAACATTCTATAACACTATAACATTCTATAACACCATAACATTCTATAATACTATAACATTCTATAACACTATAACATTCTATAATACTATAACATTCTATAAAACTATAACATTCTATAACACTGTAACATTCTATATTACTGTAACATTCTATAACTCTGTAACATTCTATAACACTACAACATTCTATAACACTATAACATTCTATAATACTATAACATTCTATAATACTATAACATTCTAGAACACCATAACATTCTATATTAGTATAACATTCTATAACATTCTATAACACTATAACATTCTATAACATTCTATAAAACTATAACATTCTATAACACTATAACATTCTATAACACTATAACATTGTATAACACTATAACATTCTATATTACTAAAACATTCTATAACTCTGTAACATTCTATAACACTATAACATTCTATAATACTATAACATTCTCTAACACTATAACACTGTAACATTCTATATTACTATAACATTCTATAACTCTGTAACATTCTATAACACTATAACATTCTATAACACTATAACATTCTATAATACTATAACATTCTATAACACTATAACATTCTATAACACTATAACATTCTATAATACTATAACATTCTAGAACACCATAACATTCTATATTAGTATAACATTCTATAACATTCTATAACACTATAACATTCTATAATACTATAACATTCTGTAACACTATAACATTCCATAACACTATAACATTCTATAACACTATAACATTCTATATTTCTATAACATTCTATAATACTATAACATTCTATAACACCATAACATTCTATAACAGTATAACATTCTATAACATTCTATAACACTATAACATTCTATAACACTATAACATTCTATAACACTATAACATTCTATAACACCATAACATTCTATAATACTATAACATTCTATAACACTATAACATTCTATAATACTATAACATTCTATAACATTCTATAATACTATAACATTCTATAATACTATAACATTCTATATTACTATAACATTCTATAACACTATAACATTCTATAACACTATAACATTCTATAACACCATAACATTCTATAATACTATAACATTCTATAACACCATAACATTCTATAACAGTATAACATTCTATAACATTCTTACACTATAACATTCTATAACACTATAACATTCTATAACACTAAAACATTCTATAACACCATAACATTCTATAATACGATAACATTCTATAACACTATAACATTCTATAATACTATAACATTCTATAACAATCTATAATGCTATAACATTCTATATTACTATAACATTCTATATTACTATAACATTCTATAAAACTATAACATTCTATAATACTATAACATTCTATAACTCTGTAACATTCTATAACACTATAACATTCTATAATACTATAATATTCTATAACACTATAACATTCTATATTACTATAACATTCTATAACTCTGTAACATTCTATAACACTATAACATTCTATAACACTATTACATTCTATAATACTATAACATTCTATAACACTATAACATTCTATAATACTATAACATTCTATAACTCTATAACATTCTATAACGCTATAACATTCTATAATAGTATAACATTCTATAATACTATAACATTCTATAACACTATAACATTCTATAACACTATAACATTCTATAATACTATAACATTCTAGAACACCATAACATTCTATATTAGTATAACATTCTATAACATTCTATAACACTATAACATTCTATAATACTATAACATTCTGTAACACTATAACATTCCATAACACTATAACATTCTATAACACTATAACATTCTATATTTCTATAACATTCTATAATACTATAACATTCTATAACACCATAACATTCTATAACAGTATAACATTCTATAACATTCTATAACACTATAACATTCTATAACACTATAACATTCTATAACACTATAACATTCTATAACACCATAACATTCTATAATACTATAACATTCTATAACATTCTATAATACTATAACATTCTATAATACTATAACATTCTATATTACTATAACATTCTATAACACTATAACATTCTATAACACTATAACATTCTATAACACCATAACATTCTATAATACTATAACATTCTATAACACCATAACATTCTATAACAGTATAACATTCTATAACATTCTATAACACTATAACATTCTATAACACTATAACATTCTATAACACTATAACATTCTATAACACCATAACATTCTATAATACTATAACATTCTATAACACTATAACATTCTATAATACTATAACATTCTATAACAATCTATAATGCTATAACATTCTATATTACTATAACATTCTATATTACTATAACATTCTATAAAACTATAACATTCTATAATACTATAACATTCTATAACTCTGTAACATTCTATAACACTATAACATTCTATAATACTATAATATTCTATAACACTATAACATTCTATATTACTATAACATTCTATAACTCTGTAACATTCTATAACACTATAACATTCTATAACACTATAACATTCTATAATACTATAACATTCTATAACTCTATAACATTCTATAACGCTATAACATTCTATAACTCTATAACATTCTATAATAGTATAACATTCTATAACACCATAACATTCTATAACACTATAACATTCTATAACACTATAACATTCTATAATACTATAACATTCTATAACACTATAACATTCTATAATACTATAACATTCTATAACTCTATAACATTCTATAACGCTATAACATTCTATAATACTATAACATTCTATAATAGTATAACATTCTATAACACCATAACATTCTATAACACTATAACATTCTATAACACTATAACATTCTATAACACTATAACATTCTATAACACTATAACATTCTATAATACTATAACAATCTATAATGCTATAACATTCTATATTACTATAACATTCTATAACACTATAACATTCTATAATACTATAACATTCTATAACACTATAACATTCTATAATACTATAACATTCTATAACACTATTACATTCTATAACACTATAACATTCTATAACACTATAACATTCTATATTACTATAACATTCTACAACTCTGTAACATTCTATAACACTATAACATTCTATAACACTATAACATTCTATAACACTATAACATTCTATAATACTATAACATTCTAGAACACCATAACATTCTTATAGTATAACATTCTATAACATTCTATAACACTATAACATTCTATAACATTCTATAATACTATAACATTCTATAATACTATAACATTCTGTAACACTATAACATTCTATAACACTATAACATTCTATAACACTATAACATTCTATATTTCTATAACATTCTATAATACTATAACATTCTATAACACCATAACATTCTATAACAGTATAACATTCTATCACATTCTATAACACTATAACATTCTATAACACTATAACATTCTATAATACTATAACATTCTATAACACTATAACATTCTATAACACCATAACATTCTATAATACTATAACATTCTATAACACTATAACATTCTATAACACTATAACATTCTATAACATTCTATAATACTATAACATTCTATAATACTATAACATTCTATATTACTATAACATTCTATTACACTATAACATTCTATAACACTATAACATTCTATAACACCATAACATTCTATAATACTATAACATTCTATAACACTATAACATTCTATAAAACTATAACATTCTATAACACTATAACATTCTATAACACTATAACATTCTATAATACTATAACATTCTATAACACTATAACATTCTGTATTACTATAACATTCTATAACTCTGTAACATTCTATAACACTATAACATTCTATAACACTATAACATTCTATAATACTATAACATTCTATAACACTATAACATTCTATAACACTATAACATTCTATATTACTATAACATTCTATAACATTCTATAACATTCTATAACACTATAACATTCTATAATACTATAACATTCTATAACACCATAACATTCTATATTAGTATAACATTCTATAACATTCTATAACACTATAACATTCTATAACACTATAACATTCTATATTTCTATAACATTCTATAATACTATAACATTCTCTAACACCATAACATTCTATAACACTATAACATTCTATAATTCTATAACATTCTATAACATTCTATAACACTATAACATTCTATAACACTATAACATTCTATAACACTATAACATTCTATAATACTATAACATTCTATAATACTATAACATTCTATAACACTATAACATTCTATATTACTATAACATTCAATAACACTATAATATTCAATAACACTATAACATTCTATAACACCATAACACTCTATATTAGTATAACATTCTATAATACTATAACATTCTATAATACTATAACATTCTATAACACAATAACATAGGGCAGCATGGTCCACCCCTCTATAACACTATAGCATACCCGCCGAACATTCCTATAACACCATAACATTCTACAAATACTATAACATTCTATAACACTATAACATTCTATAAACTATAACATTCTACAACACTATAACATCTACTACAACATTCTATAACACTATAACATTCTATAACACTATAACATTCTATAACACTATAACATTCTATAATACTATAACATTCTATAACATCTATACCAACATTCTATAACACTATAACATTCTATAACACTATAACATTCTATAACACTATAACATTCTATAACACTATAACATTCTATAACACTATAACATTCTATAACACTATAACATTCTATAATACTATAACATTCTATAACACTATAACATTCTATAACACTATAACATTCTATAATACTATAACATTCTATAACACTATAACATTCTTATATACATAACATTCTATAACCTAACATTCTATAACACTATAACATTCTATAACACTATAACATTCTATAATACTATAACATTCTATAATAACATCATAACTATAACATTCTATAACACCATAACATTCTATAACACTATAACATTCTATAATACTATAACATTCTACAACACCATAACATATTCTATAACACTATAACATTCTATAACACCATAACACTCTATATTACTATAACATTCTATAACATTCTATAACATTCTATAACACTATAACATTCTATAACACTATAACATTCTATAACACTATAACATTCTATAATACTATAACATTCTATAACACTATAACATTCTATATTACTATAACATTCAATAACACTATAACATTCTATAACACATTCTATAACACTATAACACTCTACAACACCATAACACTCTACTCATAACATCATAGTATAACATTCCATAACACCATAACACTCTATAACACTATAACATTCTATAACATTCTATAATACTATAACATCCTATAACCCTATAACTTAACATAATAACATAGGGCAGCATGGTGGCTCAGTGGTTAGCACTGCAGTCTTGTGGCACTGCAGGCCTGGGTTTGAATCCTGTCAAGGACAACATCTGCAAGGATTTTTATGTTCTCCCCATTTTTGCGTGGGTTTCCTCCAGGTACTCCAGTTACCTCCCACACTCCAAAGATATATTGATAGGGAACGAAGATTGTGAGCCCTATATGGGACAGTGACTGACAATGTCTGTAAACGCTGCGGAATATGATGGCGATATATAAGTAACCATAATAAACAAATATACTATAACATTCTATAACACTATAACATTCTATAATACTATAACATTCTATAACACTATAACATTCTATAATACAAACACAACACAAACACAACACAACACAACAACCAAACAACCCAAACACAAACAACCCACAAACCAACACCAAACATCTAAAACTATAACATTCTATAACACTATAACATTCTATAACACTATAACATTGTATAATACTATAACATTCTATAATACTATTACATTAAACTATAACATTCTATAACACTATAACATTCTATATAACTATTACATTCTATAACACTATAACATTCTATAACACTATAACACTAACCTATAACATTCTATAACACTATAACATTCTATATAACTATAACATTCTATAACTCTATAACATTCTATAATACTATAACATTCTATAACTCTATAACATTCTATATTACTATAACATTCTATGGACAGGGACATCCTCCAGAGAGCACCAGTTATGTAGAGGGCGAGAACGCAACTCAAACCACTGCACCTACCGTAACTATAACGTGCTCTAACACTATAACATGTCTATAACCCCCCCTACTACTATAACATTGCCTACCACAAAGCCCGCCACAATTTCTCTAATCTATAACATTCTATAACACTATAACATGCTATATCACCATAACATTCTATAACTCTGCAACATTCTGATGAGTGAAAAAATACTAAAACCACTCCATTACACTATAACATGCTATATAGCACTATAACATCCTATAACCGCTATAACATTCTCAACACTATAACATTCTATCTATAACATTCATAACACTTAGGCTCTCTACAACACTCTGTAACACTCATAAAAGCAAACATCTACGATCTTTACATCCAACAGACATTCGCAAGAGCTACAACCTCCTTTCCTATAACATTCTATAGTACTATAACATTCTATAACACTATAACATTCTATAACACTATAACATTCTATATACTACTATAACATTCTAAACCTATAACATTCTAACACTATTACATAACATTCTATATTACTATAACATTCTATAACACTATAACATTCTATAACATTCTATATTACTATAACATTCTATAACATTCTAAAATACGATAACGTTCTATAATACTATAACATTCTATATTACTATAAAATTCTATATTACTATAACATTCTATAACTCTGTAACATTCTAGAACACTAGAACATTCTATAATACTAATAACATTCTATTACACTATAACATTCTATATTACTATAATATTCTATAACACTATAACATTCTATAACACTATAACATTCTATATTACTATAATATTCAATAACACTATAACGTTCTATAATACTTAACCTATAACATTCTATATTACTATAACATTCTATATTACTATAACGTTCTATAACACTATAAAATTCTATATTACTATAACATTCTTTAATACTATATCATTCTATAACATTCTATAACATTCTATATTACTATAACATTCTAT
Organism: Leptodactylus fallax; assembly: GCA_947044405.1. Taxonomy (NCBI): domain Eukaryota; kingdom Metazoa; phylum Chordata; class Amphibia; order Anura; family Leptodactylidae; genus Leptodactylus; species Leptodactylus fallax. Next base: position 83,388 of record CAMRHE010000587.1, read on the forward strand.
AATACTATAACATTCTATAATACTATAACATTCTATAATACGATAACATTCTGTAACACTATAACATTCTATAACACCATAACATTCTATAACACCATAACATTCTATAACACTATAACATTCTATAACACTATAACATTCTATAATACTATAACATTCTATAACATTCTATAATACTATAACATTCTATAATACCATAACATTCTATATTTCTATAACATTCTATAACACTATAACATTCTATATTACTATAACATTCTATAACTCTGTAACATTCTATAACAGGATAACATTCTATAATATCTATAACATTCTATAACACTATAACATTCTATATTACTATAACATTCTATAACACTATAACATTCTATAACACTATAACATTCTATAACACTATAACATTCTATAATACTATAACATTCTATAACACTATAACATTCACTATAACATTCTATAACCTACCTATAACATTCTATAACACTATAACATTCTATAATACTATAACATTCTATAACACTATAACATTCTATAATACTATAACATTCTATAACACTATAACATTCTATATACTATAACATTCTATAACACTATAACATTCTATAATACTATAACATTCTATAACTCTATAACATTCTATAACGCTATAACATTCTATAACACTATAACATTCTATATTACTATAACATTCTATAACACTATAACATTCTATAACACTATAACATTCTATATTACTATAACATTCTATATTAATATAACATTCTATAATATTCTATAACACTATAACATTCTATAACATTCTATAATACTATAACATTCTATAATACTATAACATTCTATATTACTATAACATTCTATAACACTATAACATTCTATAATACTATAACATTCTATAACTCTGTAACATTCTATAACACTATAACATTCTATATTACTATAACATTCTATATTACTATAACATTCTATAACACTATAACATTCTATAACACTATAACATTCTATAATACTATAACATTCTATAACTCTGTAACATTCTATAACACTATAACATTCTATAATACTATAACATTCTATAACACTATAACATTCTATATTACTATAACATTCTATAACTCTGTAACATTCTATAACACTATAACATTCTATAACACTATAACATTCTATAACACTATAACATTCTATAACATTCTATAACACTATAACATTCTATAATACTATAACATTCTATAACACTATAACATTCTATAACACCATAACATTCTATAATACTATAACATTCTATAACACTATAACATTCTAAAACATTCTATAACATTCTATAATACTATAACATTCTATAATACTATAACATTCTATATTACTATAACATTCTATAACACTATAACATTCTATAATACTATAACATTCTATAACACTATAACATACTAAAACATTCTATAACATTCTATAATACTATAACATTCTATAATACTATAACATTCTATATTACTATAACATTCTATAACACTATAACATTCTATATCTCTGTAACATTCTATAACACTATAACATTCTATAATACTATAACATTCTATAACACTATAACATTCTATATTACTATAACATTCTATAACTCTGTAACATTCTATAACACTATAACATTCTATAACACTATAACATTCTATAATACTATAACATTCTATAACACTATAACATTCTATAATACTATAACATTCTATAACTCTATAACATTCTATAACGCTATAACATTCTATAATAGTATAACATTCTATAACACTATAACATTCTATATTACTATAACATTCTATATTACTATAACATTCTATAACTCTGTAACATTCTATAACACTATAACATTCTATAACACTGTACCATTCTATATTACTATAACATTCTATAACTCTGTAACATTCTATAACACTATAACATTCTATATTACTATAACATTCTATATTACTATAACATTCTATAACTCTGTAACATTCTATAACACTATAACATTCTATAACACTGTACCATTCTATATTACTATAACATTCTATAACTCTGTAACATTCTATAACACTATAACATTCTATATTACTATAACATTCTATGACACTATAACATTCTATAATACTATAACATTCTATAACATTCTATAACACTATAACATTCTATATTACTATAACATTCTATAACACTATAACATTCTATATTACTATAACATTCTATAACACTATAACATTCTATAATACTATAACATTCTATAACACTATAACATTCTATATTACTATAACATTCTATAACACTATAACATTCTATAATACTATATCATTCTATAATACTATAACATTCTATAACACCATAACATTCTATATTAGTATAACATTCTATAACATTCTATATCATTCTATAACACTATAACATTCTATAACATTCTATAATACTATAACATTCTGTAACACTATAACATTCTATAACACTAAAACATTCTATAACACTATAACATTCTATAATTCTATAACATTCTATAACACTATAACATTCTATAACACTGTAACATTCTATATTACTATAATATTCAAAAACACTATAATATTCAATAACACTATAACATTCTATAACACTGTAACATTCTATATTACTATCATATTCAATAACACTATAATATTCAATAACACTATAACATTCTATAACACTATAACATTCTATAACACCATAACACTCTATATTAGTATAACATTCTATAACATTCTATAATACTATAACATTCTATAACATAATAACATAGGGCAGCACAGTGGCTCAGTGGTTAGCACTGCAGTCTTGTGGCACTGCAGGCCTGGGTTTGAATCCTGTCAAGGACAACATCTGCAAGGATTTTGTATGTTCTCCCGTTTTTGCGTGGGTTTCCTTCGGGTACTCCGCTTACCTCCCACACTCCAAAGATATCCTGATAGGGAACGTAGATTGTGAGCCCTATATGGGACAGTGACTGACAATGTCTGTAAAGCGCTGCGGAATATGATGGCGATATATAAGTAACCATAATAAATAAATATACTATAACATTCTATAACACTATAACATTCTATAATTCTATAATATTCTATAACACTATAACATTCTATAATACTATAACATTCTATAACATTCTATAATACTATAACATTCTATAATACTATAACATTCTATATTACTATAACATTCTATAACACTATAACATGCTATAATACTATAACATTCTATAACTCTGTAACATTCTATAACACGATAACATTCTATAATACTATAACATTCTATAACACTATAACATTCTATATTACTATAACATTCTATAACTCTGCAACCTTCTATAACACGATAACATTCTATAATACTATAACATTCTATAACACTATAACATTCTATATTACTATAACATTCTATAACTCTGTAACATTCTATAACACTATAACATTCTATAACACTATAACATTCTATATTACTATAACATTCTATATTAATATAACATTCTATATTATTCTATAACACTATAACATTCTATAACATTCTATAATACTATAACATTCTATAATACTATAACATTCTGTAACACTATAACATTCTATAACACTATAACATTCTATATTTCTATAACATTCTATAATACAATAACATTCTATAACTCTATAACATTCTATAATACTATAACATTCTATAACACCATAACATTCTATAACACTATAACATTCTATAACACTATCACATTCTATAACACTATAACATTCTATAACACTATAACATTCTATAATACTATAACATTCTATAACACTATAACATTCTATAATACTATAACATTCTATAACTCTAACATTCTATAACACTATAACATTCTATAACACTATAACATTCTATATTACTATAACATTCTATAACACTATAACATTCTATAACACTATAACATTCTATAATACTATAACATTCTATAACTCTGTATCATTCTATAACACTATAACATTCTATAATACTATAACATTCTATAACACTATAACATTCTATATTACTATAACATTCTAGAACATTCTATAACACTATAATACTATAACATTCTATAATACTATAACATTCTATAACATTCTATAACATTCTATAACATTCTATAATACTATAACATTCTATAATACTATAACATTGTATATTACTATAACATTCTATAACACTATAACATTCTATATTACTATAACATTCTATAACTATGTAACATTCTATAACACGATAACATTCTATAATACTATAACATTCTATAACACTATAACATTCTATATTACTATAACATTCTATAACTCTGTAACATTCTATAACACTATAACATTCTATATTACTATAACATTCTATAACACTATAACATTCTATAATACTATAACATTCTATAATACTATAACATTCTATAACACCACAACATTCTATATTACTATAACATTCTATAATATTATATAACACTATAACATTCTATAACATTCTATAATACTATAACATTCTGTAACACTATAAAGTTCTATAACACTATAACATTCTATAACACTATAACATTCTATAACACCATAACATTCTATAACACTATAACATTCTATAATTTTATAACATTCTATAACATTCTATAACACTATAACATTCTATAACACTATAACATTCTATAATACTATAACATTCTATAACACTATAACATTCTATAACACCATAACATTCTATAATACTATAACATTCTATAACACTATAAAATTCTATAATACTATAACATTCTATAATACTATAACATTCTATATTACTATAACATTCTATAACACTATAACATTCTTTAATACTATAACATTCTATAACACTATAACATTCTATAATACTATAACATTCTATAACTCTGTAACATTCTATAACACTATAACATTCTATAGTACTATAACATTCTATAACACTATAACATTCTATAACACTATAACATTCTATAACACTGTAACATTCTATATTACTATAACATTCTATAACACTATAACATTCTATGTTACTATAACATTCTATAACACTATAACATTCTATAATACTATAACATTCTATAACACTATAACATTCTATAACATTCTATAATATTATAACATTCTATAATACTATAACATTCTGTAACACTATAACATTCTATAACACTATAACATTCTATAACACTATAACATTCTATATTTCTATAACAATCTATAACTCTATAACATTCTATAACACCATAACATTCTATAACACCATAACATTCTATAACACTATAACATTCTATAATTCTATAACATTCTATAACATTCTATAACACTATAACATTCTATAACACCATAACATTCTATAATACTATAACATTCTATAACATTCTATAATACTATAACATTCTATATTACTATAACATTCTATAACACTATAACATTCTATAACTCTGTAACATTCTATAACACGATAACATTCTATAATACTATAACATTCTATAACACTATAACATTCTATATTTCTATAACATTCTATAACTCTGCAACCTTCTATAACACGATAACATTCTATAATACTATAACATTCTATAACACTATAACATTCTATATTACTATAACATTCTATAACTCTGTAACATTCTATAACACTATAACATTCTATAACACTATAACATTCTATATTAATATAACATTCTATAATATTCTATAACACTATAACATTCTATAACATTCTATAATACTATAACATTCTATAATACTATAACATTCTGTAACACTATAACATTCTATAACACTATAACATTCTATATTTCTATAACATTCTATAATACTATAACATTCTATAACTCTATAACATTCTATAATACTATAACATTCTATAACACCATAACATTCTATAACACTATAACATTCTATAACACTATCACATTCTATAACACTATAACATTCTATAACACTATAACATTCTATAATACTATAACATTCTGTAACACTATAACATTCTATAATTCTATAACATTCTATAACATTCTATAATACTATAACATTCTATAATACTATAACATTCTATATTACTATAACATTCTATAACACTATAACATTCTATAATACTATAACATTCTATAACTCTGTAACATTCTATAACACTATAACATTCTATAACACTATACCATTCTATATTACTATAACATTCTATAACACTACAACATTCTATAACACTATAACATTCTATAATACTATAACATTCTATAACTCTGTAACATTCTATAACACTATAACATTCTATAATACTATAACATTCTATAACACTATAACATTCTATATTACTATTACATTCTATAACTCTGTAACATTCTATAACACTATAACATTCTATAACACTATAACATTCTATAACACTATAACATTCTATAATACTATAACATTCTATAACACTATAACATTCTATATTACTATAACATTCTATAACTCTGTAACATTCTATAACACTACAACATTCTATAACACTATAACATTCTATAACACTATAACATTCTATAACATTCTATAACACTATAACATTCTATAATAATATAACATTCTATAACACTATAACATTCTATAACACCATAACATTCTATAACACTATAACATTCTAAAACATTCTATAACATTCTATAATACTATAACATTCTATAATACTATAACATTCTATATTACTATAACATTCTATAACACTATAACATTCTATAATACTATAACATTCTATAACACTATAACATACTAAAACATTCTATAACATTCTATAATACTATAACATTCTATAATACTATAACATTCTATATTACTATAACATTCTATAACACTATAACATTCTATAACTCTGTAACATTCTATAACACTATAACATTCTATAATACTATAACATTCTATAACACTATAACATTCTATAACACTAAAACATTCTATAACACTATAACATTCTATAACTCTATAACATTCTATAACACTATAACATTCTATAACACTGTAACATTCTATATTACTATCATATTCAATAACACTATAATATTCAATAACACTATAACATTCTATAACACTATAACATTCTATAACACCATAACACTCTATATTAGTATAACATTCTATAACATTCTATAATACTATAACATTCTATAACATAATAACATAGGGCAGCACAGTGGCTCAGTGGTTAGCACTGCAGTCTTGTGGCACTGCAGGCCTGGGTTTGAATCCTGTCAAGGACAACATCTGCAAGGATTTTGTATGTTCTCCCCGTTTTTGCGTGGGTTTCCTTCGGGTACTCCGGTTACCTCCCACACTCCAAAGATATCCTGATAGGGAACGTAGATTGTGAGCCCTATATGGGACAGTGACTGACAATGTCTGTAAAGCGGTGCGGAATATGATGGCGATATATAAGTAACCATAATAAATAAATATACTATAACATTCTATAACACTATAACATTCTATAATTCTATAATATTCTATAACACTATAACATTCTATAATACTATAACATTCTATAACATTCTATAATACTATAACATTCTATAATACTATAACATTCTATATTACTATAACATTCTATAACACTATAACATGCTATAATACTATAACATTCTATAACTCTGTAACATTCTATAACACGATAACATTCTATAATACTATAACATTCTATAACACTATAACATTCTATATTACTATAACATTCTATAACTCTGCAACCTTCTATAACACGATAACATTCTATAATACTATAACATTCTATAACACTATAACATTCTATATTACTATAACATTCTATAACTCTGTAACATTCTATAACACTATAACATTCTATAACACTATAACATTCTATATTACTATAACATTCTATATTAATATAACATTCTATATTATTCTATAACACTATAACATTCTATAACATTCTATAATACTATAACATTCTATAATACTATAACATTCTGTAACACTATAACATTCTATAACACTATAACATTCTATATTTCTATAACATTCTATAATACAATAACATTCTATAACTCTATAACATTCTATAATACTATAACATTCTATAACACCATAACATTCTATAACACTATAACATTCTATAACACTATCACATTCTATAACACTATAACATTCTATAACACTATAACATTCTATAATACTATAACATTCTATAACACTATAACATTCTATAATACTATAACATTCTATAACTCTAACATTCTATAACACTATAACATTCTATAACACTATAACATTCTATATTACTATAACATTCTATAACACTATAACATTCTATAACACTATAACATTCTATAATACTATAACATTCTATAACTCTGTATCATTCTATAACACTATAACATTCTATAATACTATAACATTCTATAACACTATAACATTCTATATTACTATAACATTCTAGAACATTCTATAACACTATAATACTATAACATTCTATAATACTATAACATTCTATAACATTCTATAACATTCTATAACATTCTATAATACTATAACATTCTATAATACTATAACATTGTATATTACTATAACATTCTATAACACTATAACATTCTATATTACTATAACATTCTATAACTATGTAACATTCTATAACACGATAACATTCTATAATACTATAACATTCTATAACACTATAACATTCTATATTACTATAACATTCTATAACTCTGTAACATTCTATAACACTATAACATTCTATATTACTATAACATTCTATAACACTATAACATTCTATAATACTATAACATTCTATAATACTATAACATTCTATAACACCATAACATTCTATATTACTATAACATTCTATAATATTATATAACACTATAACATTCTATAACATTCTATAATACTATAACATTCTGTAACACTATAAAGTTCTATAACACTATAACATTCTATAACACTATAACATTCTATAACACCATAACATTCTATAACACTATAACATTCTATAATTTTATAACATTCTATAACATTCTATAACACTATAACATTCTATAACACTATAACATTCTATAATACTATAACATTCTATAACACTATAACATTCTATAACACCATAACATTCTATAATACTATAACATTCTATAACACTATAAAATTCTATAATACTATAACATTCTATAATACTATAACATTCTATATTACTATAACATTCTATAACACTATAACATTCTTTAATACTATAACATTCTATAACACTATAACATTCTATAATACTAGAACATTCTATAACTCTGTAACATTCTATAACACTATAACATTCTATAGTACTATAACATTCTATAACACTATAACATTCTATAACACTATAACATTCTATAACACTGTAACATTCTATATTACTATAACATTCTATAACACTATAACATTCTATGTTACTATAACATTCTATAACACTATAACATTCTATAATACTATAACATTCTATAACACTATAACATTCTATAACATTCTATAATATTATAACATTCTATAATACTATAACATTCTGTAACACTATAACATTCTATAACACTATAACATTCTATAACACTATAACATTCTATATTTCTATAACAATCTATAACTCTATAACATTCTATAACACCATAACATTCTATAACACCATAACATTCTATAACACTATAACATTCTATAATTCTATAACATTCTATAACATTCTATAACACTATAACATTCTATAACACCATAACATTCTATAATACTATAACATTCTATAACATTCTATAATACTATAACATTCTATATTACTATAACATTCTATAACACTATAACATTCTATAACTCTGTAACATTCTATAACACGATAACATTCTATAATACTATAACATTCTATAACACTATAACATTCTATATTTCTATAACATTCTATAACTCTGCAACCTTCTATAACACGATAACATTCTATAATACTATAACATTCTATAACACTATAACATTCTATATTACTATAACATTCTATAACTCTGTAACATTCTATAACACTATAACATTCTATAACACTATAACATTCTATATTAATATAACATTCTATAATATTCTATAACACTATAACATTCTATAACATTCTATAATACTATAACATTCTATAATACTATAACATTCTGTAACACTATAACATTCTATAACACTATAACATTCTATATTTCTATAACATTCTATAATACTATAACATTCTATAACTCTATAACATTCTATAATACTATAACATTCTATAACACCATAACATTCTATAACACTATAACATTCTATAACACTATCACATTCTATAACACTATAACATTCTATAACACTATAACATTCTATAATACTATAACATTCTATAACACTATAACATTCTATAATTCTATAACATTCTATAACATTCTATAATACTATAACATTCTATAATACTATAACATTCTATATTACTATAACATTCTATAACACTATAACATTCTATAATACTATAACATTCTATAACTCTGTAACATTCTATAACACTATAACATTCTATAACACTATAACATTCTATATTACTATAACATTCTATAACACTACAACATTCTATAACACTATAACATTCTATAATACTATAACATTCTATAACTCTGTAACATTCTATAACACTATAACATTCTATAATACTATAACATTCTATAACACTATAACATTCTATATTACTATTACATTCTATAACTCTGTAACATTCTATAACACTATAACATTCTATAACACTATAACATTCTATAACACTATAACATTCTATAATACTATAACATTCTATAACACTATAACATTCTATATTACTATAACATTCTATAACTCTGTAACATTCTATAACACTATAACATTCTATAACACTATAACATTCTATAACACTATAACATTCTATAACATTCTATAACACTATAACATTCTATAATACTATAACATTCTATAACACTATAACATTCTATAACACCATAACATTCTATAACACTATAACATTCTAAAACATTCTATAACATTCTATAATACTATAACATTCTATAATACTATAACATTCTATATTACTATAACATTCTATAACACTATAACATTCTATAATACTATAACATTCTATAACACTATAACATACTAAAACATTCTATAACATTCTATAATACTATAACATTCTATAATACTATAACATTCTATATTACTATAACATTCTATAACACTATAACATTCTATAACTCTGTAACATTCTATAACACTATAACATTCTATAATACTATAACATTCTATAACACTATAACATTCTATAACACTAAAACATTCTATAACACTATAACATTCTATAACTCTATAACATTCTATAACACTATAACATTCTATAACACTGTAACATTCTATATTACTATAATATTCAAAAACACTATAATATTCAATAACACTATAACATTCTATAACACTGTAACATTCTATATTACTATAATATTCAATAACACTATAATATTCAATAACACTATAACATTATATAACACTATAACATTCTATAACACCATAACACTCTATATTAGTATAACATTCTATAACATTCTATAATACTATAACATTCTATAACATAATAACATAGGGCAGCACAGTGGCTCAGTGGTTAGCACTGCAGTCTTGTGGCACTGCAGGCCTGGGTTTGAATCCTGTCAAGGACAACATCTGCAAGGATTTTGTATGTTCTCCCCGTTTTTGCGTGGGTTTCCTTCGGGTACTCCGGTTACCTCCCACACTCCAAAGATATCCTGATAGGGAACGTAGATTGTGAGCCCTATATGGGACAGTGACTGACAATGTCTGTAAAGCGCTGCGGAATATGATGGCGCTATATAAGTAACCATAATAAATAAATATACTATAACATTCTATAACACTATAACATTCTATAATTCTATAATATTCTATAACACTATAACATTCTATAATACTATAACATTCTATAATACTATAACATTCTATATTACTATAACATTCTATAACACTATAACATTCTATAATACTATAACATTCTATAACTCTGTAACATTCTATAACACGATAACATTCTATAATACTATAACATTCTATAACACTATAACATTCTATATTACTATAACATTCTATAACTCTGCAACCTTCTATAACACGATAACATTCTATAATACTATAACATTCTATAACACTATAACATTCTATATTACTATAACATTCTATAACTCTGTAACATTCTATAACACTATAACATTCTATAACACTATAACATTCTATATTACTATAACATTCTATATTAATATAACATTCTATAATATTCTATAACACTATAACATTCTATAACATTCTATAATACTATAACATTCTATAATACTATAACATTCTGTAACACTATAACATTCTATAACACTATAACATTCTATATTTCTATAACATTCTATAATACAATAACATTCTATAACTCTATAACATTCTATAATACTATAACATTCTATATCACCATAACATTCTATAACACTATAACATTCTATAACACTATCACATTCTATAACACTATAACATTCTATAACACTATAACATTCTATAATACTATAACATTCTATAACACTATAACATTCTATAATACTATAACATTCTATAACTCTAACATTCTATAACACTATAACATTCTATAACACTATAACATTCTATAACAATATAACATTCTATAATATTATAACATTCTATAACACTATAACATTCTATAACTCTATAACATTCTATAACGCTATAACATTCTATAATAGTATAACATTCTATAAAACCATAACATTCTATAACACTATAACATTCTATATTACTATAACATTCTATAACACTATAACATTCTATAACACTATAACATTCTATATTACTATAACATTCTATAACACTATAACATTCTATAATACTATAACATTCTATAACTCTGTAACATTCTATAACACTATAACATTCTATAATACTATAACATTCTATAACACTATAACATTCTATATTACTATAACATTCTATAACTCTGTAACATTCTATAACACTATAACATTCTATAACACTATAACATTCTATAACAATATAACATTCTATAATATTATAACATTCTATAACACTATAACATTCTATAACTCTATAACATTCTATAACGCTATAACATTCTATAATAGTATAACATTCTATAACACCATAACATTCTATAACACTATAACATTCTATAATTCTATAACATTCTATAACACTATAACATTCTATAACACCATAACATTCTATAATACTATAACATTCTATAACAGTATAACATTCTAAAACATTCTATAACATTCTATAATACTATAACATTCTATAATACTATAACATTCTATATTACTATAACATTCTATAACACTATAACATTCTATAATACTATAACATTCTATAACACTATAACATTCTAAAACATACTATAACATTCTATAATACTATAACATTCTATATTACTATAACATTCTATAACACTATAACATTCTATAACACTGTAACATTCTATAACACTATAACATTCTATAATACTATAACATTCTATAACTCTATAACATTCTATAACGCTATAACATTCTATAATAGTATAACATTCTATAACACTATAACATTCTATAACACTATAACATTCTATAACACTAAAACATTCTATAACACTATAACATTCTATAACTCTATAACATTCTATAACACTGTACCATTCTATATTACTATAACATTCTATAACTCTGTAACATTCTATAACACTATAACATTCTATATTACTATAACATTCTATAACACTATAACATTCTATAATACTATATCATTCTATAATACTATAACATTTTATAACACCATAACATTCTATATTAGTATAACATTCTATAACATTCTATATCATTCTATAACACTATAACATTCTATAACATTCTATAATACTATAACATTCTGTAACACTATAACATTCTATAACACTAAAACATTCTATAACACTATAACATTCTATAATTCTATAACATTCTATAACACTATAACATTCTATAACACTGTAACATTCTATATTACTATAATATTCAAAAACACTATAATATTCAATAACACTATAACATTCTATAACACTGTAACATTCTATATTACTATAATATTCAATAACACTATAATATTCAATAACACTATAACATTCTATAACACTATAACATTCTATAACACTATAACATTCTATAACACCATAACACTCTATATTAGTATAACATTCTATAACATTCTATAATACTATAACATTCTATAACATAATAACATAGGGCAGCATGGTGGCTCAGTGGTTAGCACTGCAGTCTTGTGGCACTGCAGGCCTGGGTTTGAATCCTGTCAAGGACAACATCTGCAAGGATTTTGTATGTTCTCCCCGTTTTTGCGTGGGTTTCCTCCGGGTACTCCGGTTACCTCCCACACTCCAAAGATATCCTGATAGGGAACGTAGATTGTGAGCCCTATATGAGACAGTGACTGACAATGTCTGTAAAGCGCTGCGGAATATGATGGCGATATATAAGTAACCATAATAAATAAATATACTATAACATTCTATAACACTATAACATTCTATAACACTATAACATTCTATAACACTATAACATTCTATAACACTATAACATTCTATAGCACTATAACATTCTATAACACCATAACATTCTATAATACTATAACATCAACAGTATAACATTCTATAATTCTATAATATTTTATAACACTATAACATTCTATAACTCTATAACATTCTATAATACTATAACATTCTATAATACTATAACATTCTATAACATTCTATAATACTATAACATTCTATAACATTCTATAATACCCTGCTCTATTTCTGCACTATTTTTGCCATTAGTGATATGTGATCCTCACAAAATTATTGAGGTTCGGGTCCAAATTTTGTTTTGGACCAAACTTGTTTAGTCTAAACCAGAAGTGCTATTATATAATTTGGAGACTCTTCAGTCTCCACAGTATAATAATTGGAGGCCTATGGAAGGTGTGAAAAAAAATAAATAACTTTCATACTTACTTTCCTCACTTCTCCTAGTCTCTGCCACGACATCCAGTTTTCTTTCCCTGGCATATTATGACCTCTTCTGTGATGTCATTTGCCCTGAGTCACTGCTGAAACCTGTGATCGGGCTTCATTAGTCACATGGGAGGTGTCCATGTCATGATGCTTTGGTCAAAACTTGATGACATCGACACCCCCCAACTGACCACTGAGGCTCAATCACAGCCCGCAGCAGTGATCCGGGCCCATTGACATCACCGATGCCATAAGATGCTGGAAGACCTCTGGGAAACAAGTCCGGATGCTACAGACGAAGCCCAAGAAAAGGTAAGAATGTTTTTTTTTATTCTGCACCTCCCATGGGGTCTAAAGAAGTTAAACTGTAGTAGTCAGAAATGCAACCGTATCCCTGATCTGTGCCACTGTGGTAGCTGACACCCGCTGCTTATGGTGTCCCCACAATGTAAATGTTGTAAGTGTACAGAATGCCATACATGTGTGACACAGGGTGGAAAGCAATCTACTCTGCCCCAGGTTCATGATCGGAAGATAACATTGGATAAGACGTGTGCAGGGTTACAAGGGTGCAAATGTCTTCTAGGTGGGATAGCGGAGTCAATGCAATCTGATTTATTTTTATTTTTTTTTAACTTAAAAACACTGTTATACACTCTTATATATTGCAGGGAATTTTCTATGGTGTGTTGTTAGCACTCTGAAAATTCTACGTAGGAATGAATCTTACTTGTGTGCCGATGATGAGGACGTCTGCGTGACTGAAGTGATTTGAACCTTGTATGGTAATTCTGACTTTTATTCTGTAACTATAAAAAGGTTGAAAAATTCAGATGCCCAACTGAGGAAAGCGCAAAAACCTCCTATTTGTTAGTTTGCAGAAATCAGAGGTTATTCAGCCTACTCCGTATTTAAGGGGTTTTCCTATGAACATAATGATATTTACATCTGTAGACAATTAAAAGTTAAATATTTTTGCAAATGTAAGAGATTTTTTTTAAAAAGATTTACTCTAACCATCGCAGTGGTGACAGTCTTTTAACTTGATCGGTTGCCAATGGATTCAACCATGAATGTATAAACAGTCTATGGTCTTAGAAACCCAGCCAAGATTTCCTTATTGTGGACAGATTATAAGGCAGGGACACTACATGTATGAGAAGATAACCTGACCACAATAAGGACATCATGGCTAGTTATCAGGAGGACACTACATGTATGAGAAGATAACCCGACCACAATAAGGACATCATCATGGCTGGTTATCAGGAGGACACTACATGTATGAGAAGATAACCTGACCACAATAGGGACATCATGGCTGGTTATCTGGAGGGACACTACATGTATGAGAAGATAACCTGACCACAATAAGGACATCATGGTTGGTTATCAGGAGGACACTACAGTCATGGCCAAAAGTTTTGAGAATGACACAAATATTGTATTTTCACATGATCTGCTGCCCTCTGGTTTTTATGTGTGTTTGTCAGATGTTTTTATCACATACAGAAATAGAATTGCATTCATATTATGAGTAACAGAAGCTTATATTGACAGTTAGAATGAGTTAATGCAGCAAGTCAATATTTGCAGTGTTGACCCTTCTTCTTCAGGACCTCTGCAATTCTCCCTGGCATGCTCTCAATCAACTTCTGGACCAAATCCTGACTGATAGCAGTCCATTCTTGCAGAATCAATGCTTTCATTTTGTCTGAATTTGTTGGTTTTTGTTTGTCCACCCGTCTCTTGATGATTGACCACAAGTTCTCAATGGGATTAAGATCTGGGGAGTTTCCAGGCCATGGACCCAAAATCTCTATGTTTTGTTCCCTGAGCCATTTAGTTATCACCTTTGCTTTATGGCAAGGTGCTCCATCATGCTGGAAAAGGCATTGTTGAGCGCCAAACTGCTCTTGGACGGTTGGGAGAAGTTGCTCTTGGAGGACATTCTGGTACCATTCTTTATTCATGGCAAGACTGTGAGAGAGCCGATTCCCTTGGCTGAGAAGCAACCCCACACATGAATGGTTTCAGGATGCTTTACAGTTGGCATGAGACGAGACTGGTGGTAGCGCTCACCTCTTCTTCTCCGAATAAGCTGTTTTCCAGATGTTCCAAACAATCGAAAAGGGGATTCATCAGAGAAAATGACTTTACCCCAGTCCTCAGCAGTCCACTCCCTGTACCTTTTGCAGAATATCAGTCTGTCCCTGATGTTTTTTCTGGAGAGAAGTGGCTTCTTTGCTGCCCTCCTTGAGACCAGGCCTTGCTCCAAGAGTCTCCGCCTCACAGTGCGTGCAGATGCACTCACACCTGCCTGCTGCCATTCCTCAGCAAGCTCTGCACTGCTGGTAGCCCGATCCCGCAGCTGAAACACTTTTAAGAGACGGTCCTGCCGCTTGCTGGTCTTTCTTGGGCGCCCTGGAGCCTTTTTGGCACCAATCGAACCTCTCTCTTTGAAGTTCTTGATGATGCGATAGATTGTTGACTGAGGTGCAATCTTTCTAGCTGCAATACTCTTCCCAGTTAGGCCATTTTTGTGCAGTGCAATGATGACTGCACGTGTTTCTTTAGAGATAACCATGGTTAACAGAAGAGAAACAATGATGGCAAGCACCAGCCTCCTTTTAAAGTGTCCAGTGGTGTCATTCTTACTTAATCATGACAGATTGATCTCCAGCCCTGTCCTCATCAACACCCACACCTGTGTTAATGGAGCAATCACTGAAACGATGTTAGGTGGTCCTTTTAAGGCAGGGCTGCAATGATGTTGAAATGTGTTTTGGGGGATAAAGTTCATTTTCTAGGCAAATATTGACTTTGCAAGTAATTGCTGCTAAGCTGATCACTCTTTATAACATTCTGGAGTATATGCAATTTGCCATTAGAAAAACTGAAGCAGTAGACTTTGTAAAAATTAATATTTGTATCATTCTCAAAACTTTTGGCCATGACTGTACATGTATGAGAAGATAACCTGACCACAATAAGGACATCATGGCTGGTTATCAGGAGGGCACTACATGTATGAGAAGATAACCTGACCACAATAAGGACATCATGGCTGGTTATCAGGAGGGACACTACATGTATGAGAAGATAACCTGACCACAATAAAGACATGATGGCTGGTTATCAGGAGGACACTACATG
Source organism: Leptodactylus fallax (assembly GCA_947044405.1). Taxonomy (NCBI): domain Eukaryota; kingdom Metazoa; phylum Chordata; class Amphibia; order Anura; family Leptodactylidae; genus Leptodactylus; species Leptodactylus fallax. Next base: position 101,619 of record CAMRHE010000587.1, read on the forward strand.
TATGAGAAGATAACCTGACCACAATAAGGAAATCATGGCTGGTTATCAGGAGGACACTACATGTATGAACCTTGAATTCATGGTCGTATCAATTAGTAATCAATCAAAACAAATTACTGTCACCACTAAGATAGGTCAGATGACTTCATACAAAACATGAAGTTTTGAGAGCATTTTTTTTTTCATTTTTTCATCAATTCCAGAGATTTTTCCATTGTTCTCCACTCATATCTTCTAAGTTTTAATTCTCCTCAACTTTGTAATTCCAAAACCAAGAGAAAAAAAGTCTTAGAATTCTGGAAATATCAAGATGGATAGACATGTTATTGATATGCAAATGATAAAAACATGGAAGCAAAATATTAAACACATCTAGAATTATTCAGTGTAGAGTATGATCTCCCCGCAGGAATCCCCGCAGTTACACTCCTTGGCCTGCAATCCGTGAGGATATTAATAGTTACTGGAAGGAATGTTTTGCCACACTAAATGCCTTTGGGCCACAAATCATCAAGATTGGCTGCTGGCCCCCTCCCTTTGCAACTGCTGGCCGGTGATGTCCCAGATGTGCTTGATTGGAGATAAGTCCAGAGATGCTGTAGGCCATAGTTGCCCGTTTGGGTCTCGCAGGCTGCTCACAGTAGCAGGAGAAACACACGTCCTGATGTTCTCCTGTTGAAAAATGGGTCATGGGACAGTTTGAAAAAATGGCCGTACCATTGATTCCACCACCAAATCCATGTAACACCGAGCTGTTGCCTGAAATGAACTTGAAATAAATACTAGACGGGACTGGCTAACATACATTATGCCGCCCACACCCCATAATTCCACTAGTGCAACGTTCCCTTGCGAAGGCCTCCCTGGAAAGGATAGAACTCAGTCCCAGGACTCATCACTATAGAGGATAGACCTCCATTCCAGGACGCATCACTATAGAGGATAGTTCTCCATTCCAGGACGCATCACTATAGAGGATAGACCTCCATTCTAGGACTCATTCTCTATAGAGGATAGACCTCCATTCCAGGACACATCACTATAGAGGATAGACCTCCATTGCAGGACACATCACTATAGAGGATAGACCTCCATTCCAGGACTCCTCACTATAGAGGATAGACCTCCATTCTAGGACTCCTCACTATAGAGGATAGACCTCCATTCCAGGACATGTCACTATAGAGGATAGACCTTCATTCCAGGACACATCACTATAGAGGATAGACCTCCATTCCAGGACACATCACTATAGAGTATAGACCTCCATTCCAGGACACATCACTATAGAGGATAGACCTCCATTCCAGGACACGTCACTATAGAGGATAGACCTCCATTCCAGGACTCCTCACTATAGAGGATAGACCTCCATTCCAGGACACATCACTATAGAGGATAGACCTCCATTCCAGGACTCCTCACTATAGAGGATAGACCTCCATTCCAGGACTCCTCACTATAGAGGATAGACCTCCATTCCAGGACACGTCACTATAGAGGATAGACCTCCATTCCAGGACACATCACTATAGAGGACAGACCTCCATTCCAGGACACATCACTATAGAGGATAGACCTCCATTCCAGGACACATCACTATAGAGGATAAAACCTCCATTCCAGGACTCCTCACTATAGAGGATAGACCTCCATTCCAGGACACGTCACTATAGAGGATAGACCTCCATTCCAGGACTCCTCACTATAGAGGATAGACCTCTATTCCAGGACTCCTCACTATAGAGGATAGACCTCCATTCCAGGACTCATTACTATAGAACAGTGATGGCGAACCTTTTAGAGACCAAGTGCCCAAACTACAACCCAAAACCCACTAAATTATCGCAAAGTGCCAACACGGCAATTTAACCTTAATACTCTGTGGATTCACAATTGTGGACAGTTACGGACCTGCAAAATACGGTCGTGTGAATGGAGCTTTACAGAGCTTTCAATGATGCAAAACAACTTTGTACTGAAAGTTTGCATTTGGCATAATTTATTTTCACTATTTACATCACACAGGATCTGTTTTATCGTGACCGTGCAATGTTATTACGGCTGTAATAATATCACATGTCTGCTATAAAACAGATATTGTGTGATATAAATAGTGAAGGGCTCCCACACAGTCTAATCTGCTCCACGGTAGCCCCCACACCGTACAATTTGCTCCACAATGGTCCCCACACAGTACTGTCTGTTCCACAGTGGCCCCACACAGTGCAATCTGCTCCACAGTTGGGTGCGTACAGAAAGGGCTCTGATAGCCACCTCTGCCACGTGTGCCATAGGTTCGCCACCATGGCTTTAGAGAATAGACCACCATTCCAGGACTTATTACTGTAGAGGATAGACCTCCATTCCAGGACTCCTCACTATACAGGATAGACCTCCATTCCAGGACTCATCATTATAGAGGATGGACCTCCATTCCAGGACTTCTCACTATAGAGGATAGACCTCCATTCCAGGACTCCTCACTATAGAGGATAGACCTCCATTCCAGGTCACATCACTATAGAGGATAGACCTCCATTCCAGGACACATCACTATAGAGGATAGACCTCCATTCCAGGACTCCTCACTATAGAGGATAGACCTCCATTCTAGGACACATCACTATAGAGGATAGACCTCCATTCCAGGACTCCTCACTATAGAGGATAGACCTCCATTCCAGGACACATCACTATAGAGGATAGACCTCCATTCCAGGACTCCTCACTATAGAGGATAGACCTCCATTCCAGGACTCATCACTATAGAGGATAGACCTCCATTCCAGGACACATCACTATAGAGGATAGACCTCCATTCCAGGACTCCTCACTATAGAGGATAGACCTCCATTCCAGGACACATCACTATAGAGGATAGACCTCCATTCCAGGACTCCTCACTATAGAGGATAGACCTCCATTCCAGGACTCCTCACTATAGAGGATAGACCTCCATTCCAGGACACATCCCTATAGAGGATAGACCTCTCCACCCAGGACTCCTCGACTACATAGAGGATAGACCTCCATTCCAGGACTCATCACTATAGAGGATAGACCTCCATTCCAGGACACATCACTATAGAGGATAGACCTCCATTCCAGGACACATCACTATAGAGGGTAGACCTCCATTCCAGGACTCATCACTATAGAGAATAGACCTCCATTACAGGACACATCACTATAGAGGATAGACCTCCATTCCAGGACTCCTCACTATAGAGGATAGACCTCCGTTCCAGGACACATCACTATAGAGGATAGACCTCCATTCCAGGACTCCTCACTATACAGGATAGACCTCCATTCCAGGACACATCACTATAGAGGATAGACCTCCATTCCAGGACTCCTCACTATAGAGGATAGACCTCCATTCTAGGACACATCACTATAGAGGATAGACCTCCATTCCAGGACTCCTCACTATAGAGGATAGACCTCCATTCCAGGACACATCACTATAGAGGATAGACCTCCATTCCAGGACTCCTCACTATAGAGGATAGACCTCCATTCCAGGACTCCTCACTATAGAGGATAGACCTCCATTCCAGGACACATCACTATAGAGGATAGACCTCCATTCCAGGACTCCTCACTATAGAGGATAGACCTCCATTCCAGGACTCATCACTATAGAGGATAGACCTCCATTCCAGGACACATCACTATAGAGGATAGACCTCCATTCCAGTCTCCATTGCCATCTTGCTGCTTGCCATGACAGCTTTTGAGAGTGGTGATGAAGGTTATTTATAATTTCAGATTGAATAACCAGTAAGAAGACGCATTTAAAAAAATTTTGCAGGAAAATAATGCTGCTAAATGCTGTTAAAAATACCAAAATGCTGAAATACTGCTTTATGTGAATTCAGCCAATCAGCCTTACAACCAGCACCATGAAATGTACAAAATCTCCTCAATGTGCGGCTTCTCTGCACTGTTTGTATCCTGTCTGTCATAAACATACAGCAGGTCCCTGATATGACATATAAGCTGCCCTCTATACCTGCCACTAATCCTCTGTATTATCCCTGATGTACTGACCTTCTATATCCCTGACCATCCTTTCATCAGATGACCCTCAACATCATCCACTGAAGTTACCCTGCATTAAGTAGAACATCTATATTATGGGACAGTGTTCAGATTTACTTTTTTTCTCTTTATGTTCTAGGTGGGAAAACAAGTGTAGAATATTTACACAGATGTGGAAAATCCCACGAATGCGGCAGGAGAGGAACTATAAGTAGCAGCAAGAAGACCATCTCTATCAATACCACCTGCTGTGACCATCACCTGTGCAAAAGTGCAGAACCCATCCTGTGTATGAGCAGTCACATCTATCTATCTATCTATCTATCTATCTATCTATCTATCTATCTATCTATCTATCTATCTATCTATCTCATATCTATCTATCTATCTATCTATCTATCTCATATCTATCTATCTATCTATCTCATATCTATCTATCTCATATCTATCTATCTCATATCTATCTATCTATCTATCTATCTATCTCATATCTATCTATCTATCTCATATCTATCTATCTATCTATCTATCTATCTGTCTATCTCATATATATCTAATATCTATCTATCTACAAAAAAGGAGCACACGGACAGCACTCCGTGTTCCTTTTGTGGTTATATGGGTGTGTATACATGGTGCTGCTCTAGACTTCTTTTTTTTTATCTAATCTATCTATCTATCTATCTATCTATCTATCTATCTATCTATCTATCTGTTTACCTCTCTATGTCATATACAGTGGGGGAAAAAGTCAGCCACCAATTGTGCAAGTTCTCCCACTTAAAAAGATGAGGCCGGTCTGTAATTGTCATCATAGGTAGACCTCAACTATGAGAGACAAAATGAGAAAACTAATCCAGAAAATCACATTGTCTGATTTTTAAAGAATTTATTTGCAAATTATGGTGGAAAATAAGTATTTGGTCAATAACAAAAGTTCATCTCAATACTTTGTTATACACACATGGACAAAATTGTTGGTCCCCTCCCTCGTTTAATGAAAGAAAACCCCACAATGGTCACAGAAATAACTTGAATCTGACAAAACTGGAATTTGCTAAACTACATGTTGACAAGCCACAAAGCTTCTGGGAGAATGCCCTATGGACAGATGAGACAAAAATCGAAATTTTTGGCAAGGCACATCAGCTCTATGTTCTCTGACGGAAAAATGAAGCACATCTTGAAAAGAACACTGTCCCTACTGTGACACATAGAGGAGGCTCTGTTATGTTCTGGGGCTGCTTTGCGGCATCTGGCACAGGGTGTCTTGAATCTGTGCAGGGTACAATGAAATCTCAAGACTATCAAGGGATTCTAGAGAGAAATGTGCTGCCCAGTGTCAGAAAGCTTGGTCTCAGTTGCAGGTCATGGGTCTTGCAACAGGATAATGACCCAAAACACACAGCTAAAAACCCCCAAGAATGGCTAAGAGGAAAACATTGGACTATTCTGAAGTGGCCTTCTATGAGCCCTGACCTAAATCCTATTGAGCATCTTTGGAAGGAGCTGAAACATGCCGTCTGGAAAAGGCGCCCTTCACACCCGAGACAACTGGAGCAGTTTGCTCATGAGGAGCGGCCAAAATACCTGCTGAGAGGTGCAGAAGTCTCATTGACAGTTACAGGAATCGTCTGATTGCAGGGATTGCCTCAAAAGGTTGTGCAACTAAATATTAAGTTAAGGGAACCATCATTTCTGTCCAGGCCTGTTTCATGAGTTTTCTTTTTTTAAAAATTATGTTGAAGCCTGGTTGAAAAGCAATGTCTGACTTTCATCTGTTCATTTTCATAGAATTTTTATATATTATTACTTTTGTCAGATTCAAGTTATTTCTGTAACCATTGTGGGTTTTTCTTTCACTAAACGAGGGGGACCAACAATTTTGTCCACGTGTGTATATCCTTTGTTGGCAATGACAGAGGTGAAACGTTTTCTGTAAGTCTTCACAAGGTTGGCACACACTGTTGCTGGTATGTCGGCCCATTCCTCCATGCAGATCTCCTCTAGAGCAGGGATGTTTTGGGGCTGTCGCTGGGCAACACGGACTTTCAACTCCCTCCAAAGGTTTTCTATGGGGTTGAGATCTGGAGACTGGCTAGGCCACTCCAGGACCTTGAAATGCTTCTTACGAAGCCGCTCCTTCGTTGCCCTGGCGGTGTGCTTGGGATCATTGTCATGCTGAAAGACCCAGCCACGTTTCATCTTCAATGTCCTTGCTGATGGAAGGAGGTTTGCACTCACAATCTCACCATACATGACCCCATTTATTCTTTCATGTACACGGATCAGTCGTCCTGGTCTCTTTGCAGAGAAACAGCCCCATACATGATGTTGCCCCCCCATGCTTCACAGTAGGTATGGTGTTCTTTGGATGCAACTCAGCATTCACTCTCCTCCAAACACTAGGAGTTGTGTTTCTACCAAACAGTTCTACTCTGGTTTCATCTGACCATATGACATTCTCCCAATACTCTTCTGGAACATCCAAATGCTCTCTAGCAAACTTCAGACGGGCCCGGATATGTACTGGCTTAAGCAGGGGGACACGTCTGGCACTGCAGGATCTGAGTCCCTGGCGGCGTAGTGTGTTACTGACGGTAGCCTTTGTTACGCTAGTCCCAGCTTTCTGCAGGTCACTCACTAGGTCCCCCGGGTGGTTCTGGGATTTTTGCCCACCGTTCTTGTGATCATTTTGACCCCACGGGGTGAGATCTTGCGTGGAGCCCCTGATGGAGGGAGATTATCAGTGGTCTTGTATGTCTTCCATTTTCTAATTATTGCTCCCACAGGTGATTTCTTCACACCAAGCTGCTTGCCTATTGCAGATTCAGTCTTCCCAGCCTGGTGCAGGGCTACCATTTTGTTTCTGGTCCTTCCACAGCTCTTTGGTCTTCCCCATAGTGGAGTTTGGAGTGTGACTGAGGTTGTGGACAGGAGTCTTTTATACTGATAACAATGTCAAACAGGAGCCATTACTACAGGTAATGAGTGGAGGACAGAGGAGCCTCTTAAAGAAGAAGTTACAGGTCTGTGAGAGCTAGAAATCTTTTTTTTTTTTTTGTAGGTGACCAAATACTTATATTCCACCATAATTTGCAAATCAATTCTTTAAAAATCAGACAATGTGATTTTCTGGATTAGTTTTCTCATTTTGTCTCTCATAGTTGAGGTCTACCTATGATGACAATTACAGGCCGGCCTCATCTTTATAAGTGGGAGAACTTGCACAATTGGTGGCTGACTAAATACTTTTTTTCCCCACTGTGTATATAATTTGTATCTACAGGAGCATCTCAATAAATGAGAATATCTGTGAAACGTTCCTTCATGTCAGTAATTCAGTAATACAATCCATAATCAGCGTCTTCCATGATTGTGTGTCCTACTGAACCAGACTGAAGGACCATTTAAAGGCTTAGGAAACCTTGGCAGGTGACATTGAATTTACAATACTGAACTTTTTTACAATATTCAAATGTTATTACATTTTGGTTTCCATTACCTGTAATCCATAATCTACATTTACAGAAATAAAACACTTGAAATAGAAGACTCTGTGTGTAAAGAATCTAGAAAATATAGGAGGTCACTTTTTAATTTAATTACTGAAAGAAATAAACATTTCAAAGATATTCTAATTTATTGAGATGCTCCTGTATCTATAAAAAAGGAACACACGGACAGCACTCCAATAAAGTGTAAAAAAAACCAGTTACTGTGGGTTTATTCCATGCTGTCCATGTGTTTCTTTTTGTGTTTACATGGGTTTGTATACATGGTGCTGCTCTAGACTTCTTTTTTTTATCTATCTATCTATCTATCTATCTATCTATCTCATATCTATCTATCTATCTATCTATCCTATCTATCTATCTATCTATCTATCTATCTACCTATCTATCTATCTCCTATCTATCTATCTCCTATCTATCTATCTCCTATCTATCTATCTCCTATCTATCTATCTCATATCTATCTATCATCTATCTATCTATCTATCTCATATCTATCTCATATCTATCTATCTCTCTATCTAATATCTCATATCTATGTATCTCATATGTATAATAGCTCTCAATCCTTACTTCAATATTGTTTCCTTAGTAATAATTATATTATACTGTCATGTTGGTTTCTACCCCTTAAGTAAGAGACCTGTAGGTTGGTGGAAGAGCGATGCAGACGGTCAGTGATCCCCTGGTTAGATGTGGGGGCATCTGTTATGTGGCTCCTTGTAGTAAGTGCTCTTTGTGGCAGTAGTGAGTAAGCTAAGGATAAGTAGCGCTTACAACTTGGTGCAACACCCAAGGGGAAAAGAAGTGCGAAAAATTAGCACATCACCTGAGACAGAAGTGAGGGGTAACACAGGAGTTGGGGTCCTGAGACTAGGCACCTGGGCACCTGAATGCACCCTGAAAACCCAAGAGGATGACAGAATCCACTCTCAAGATACCTAAGACTACAGATGAATCGCACTCAAAAGTTGCTTATGCTTCTTAATGATTTAATTGTGTTATCATAATTACAACTTTTCGGGTTAGACGCCCTTCGTCAGGTAAATGCAAACAAGTTAGAAGTTTTTCGGTAGCAATCGATCAGTGGTTATCTGATAAGAATTTCTCAGTGTAATCTCAACACACGGCCCGGAACTAGGATGAAACAGACACTGTCACGGGTCAGTACCTGAAAACACATAATGCCTCAACAAACTCCAGGATAATCAGCCTAAGACTACGGACTGATGGAAAAAAATACTTGGCACGCTGGAGTGACCTTGTGTGGCCCTGGGGTTACCTACACTAGTGAGAGATCAAGACTGACTACATTAGGCTACTGTGACTGTTCAGACACACCAGGTCCCTAGTGCCCGAGACTGCATGATGAGACCGCTTATGATTGGCCTGAGACCAAGTCCTGTGAGAGTGACCCATGAGAGTGACCAGCCAGACTGTGGACTTGAGGGACAACTGAGATGTGGTCATATTGTGCCTTGCCGAGAGAGAAGGAAATTTTGAGGGAGACTACTAGAGATGAGTGAATCAGTCGCAATGATCAGGCTTCATTGTGATTCTTCCAAAATTTTAGGGTTTATTTATTTTTTTTGGCAACCGAAATTTGTATTTTTTTTAACCCTAATGTCTGCACACCACACATGTCTGCTGAGGTCCAATCACTCAGTGTGAACCCCGGGACTTGCAATGTCAAAAAAGATACTGGGAGAGGCCACAAGAGATCATGGGTAAAGACTGGGCACCAGGAAAGTAGACCAGATGCCCGGGAGAGGTGAGTATCTGTGTCTTTCATTTTGTTGGCACCTTCCCCAGGCCTCTTATTTTGGAGAGACCCATGAGTATAACATCATTTTCAGTTTGGACCAAACTGAAATTTGTGGGCGAATCTTTTTTCGCCTAACAATAGAGATTACTACCGAACAAGGAGTGGCATAACTAGGCGAACATTTGACTTGCCCCCCCCTCCAACCCCCCCCCCACACAAACCACATTCCTGCTCACACTATTATGCACCATAGTGGCCCCTGCACACAGTATTATGCCGCATAGTGGCCCCTGCACACAGTATTATGCCACATAGTTGCCCCTGCACACAGTATTATGCCCCATTGTCGACCACCCATGAGCAATTAATATACTCTGGGGTCTTTTCAGACCCCATAGCATAATGATTGGAAACCCAGGGGAGGATACAAACAAAAAAAAAACACTGTTACCTCTCCCTGGCTTCGGCACACTCCCTGCTACTTCAACTCTCGTTACGTCACCAAACAGGCCTGAAGCCTGCGGAGAGCAGGAGAGGTAAGTATCATTGTTTTTTTATGTTACCTCACTTCCCTGGCCCTCCAATCATTATACTCTGGGGTCTTTTCAGACTCCAGAGTATAATGATAGCAGTGTTTGTGGGGTTCGCGGCCCGCGGCCCTCACTTACCGATTCCCGCTCCTGCAAACAGTCACCTACGCAGAATGAGAAGCGCAGGCGGCCATGAGCAGGAGCAGGGATCGGTAAGTAAATAGAGCCCGTTATCTGCAGGGGTTACTGCAGCAGGTAACGGCCTATTAAAAAAAAAAAAAAAAAGCATCAAGGGCAATCTCTGCTACCCCAGTAGTTACACCCCTGTGAACAGGTCAGAAGGGCATCGGAGGGAGCACTGCTCCTACTGTCAGGCCAGTTGGAATTTGCTCTTGCCACCTTGTGTGCCTCTATAAGGAGTGAAACCGCCAAGATCTGACCCTGTGCAAAGACGCGGAGCTGCCAATCCTGTCCTCTCGCTGTAGGACGACATCTTCTAACCACCAAACTAGTTGCTTCTTGTAAGACTGATGTAACCACTAAAGCCATCTGTATATTCCATTGCTGTAGCTGAGAGTCTTTTTATGATGAATCTTGGCTGTTTTTTGTCACATTGTTTATTGCTTTCTGTTTCTTTTTCCTGTCTTTAGTGCCCCCTACCAGTAATCAGGTAAATGGTCGGATATGTCCGGATTGTTACATGACCTCCTCTCACATATGCTTAATAAAACAAGTCACACATTGCACGGGAGATGAAGATGTCTGCATACAATACAGCAAAACCACAAAACAAGGTACCCACTGCTCATGTTTACACCTCACCCTTATAATCCCAGGGAATATGACAGATAGCATATTACATCACATATTGGAAATGGAGTATGGAAATTACTTATTTTAAGGAAAATACAACTTCATCTGCTCACTCTGTGGACCAAACAAGGGATTACAACAATAACTAGAGGGGGGCACAATAAACATTTACATCCAGAGACTGAGGGGTCATGTCTGGAGAGAGTCTCATGTTTTTTCTCATCTCAATCAGCCCAGACCACTATGATGACTTCTCCCAGTCACAGCTCTTCTCTGCAGGCTTTACTTGGATGTTCTCGGAACCTGGTGTATGCATATTGTCTATACTGTGGCCCCTAAATATAATCGCTCCACACACTGTGCCCCCAAACTATATCAGCACCACACACTGTGCCCCCAAACTATATCAGCACCACACACTGTGCCCCCAAACTATATCACCACCACACACTGTACCCCCAAACTATATCAGCACCACACACTGCGCCCCCAAACTATATCAGCACCACACACTGTGCCCCCAAACTATATCAGCACCACATACTAACCCCAAACTATATCAGCACCACACACTGTGCCCCAAAATATATCAGCACCACACACTGTGCCCCAAAATATATCAGCACCACACAATGTGCCCCAAACTATATCAGCATCACACACTGCACCCCCAAACTATATCAGCACCACACACTGCCCCCAAATATATCAGCATCATACACTGTGCCCCCAAACTATATCAGCAACACACACTGCACCCCCAAACTATATCAGCACCACACACTGTGCCCCCAAACTATATCAGCACCACACACTGTACCCAAAACTATATCAGCACCACATACTGTGCCCCCAAACTGTATCAGCACCACACACTGCGCCCCCAAACTATATCAGCACCACACACTGTGCCCCCAAACTATATCAGCACCACACACTGTGCCCACAAACTATATCAGCACCACACACTGTGCCCCAAACTATATCAGCACCACACACTGCACCCCCAAACTATATCAGCACCACACACTGCCCCCAAATATATCAGCATCATACACTGTGCCCCCAAACTATATCAGCAACACACACTGCACCCCCAAACTATATCAGCACCACACACTGTGCCCCCAAACTATATCAGCACCACACACTGTGCCCCCAAATATATCAGCACCACACACTGTGCCCCAAACTATATCAGCACCACACACTGTGCCCCCAAACTATATCAGCACCACACACTGTGCCCCAAACTATATCAGCACCACACACTGTGCCCCCAAACTATATCAGTGCCACACACAGTGCCCCCAAACTATATCGCGCCACCACGCGCCCCCAAACTATATCAGCGCCACACACTGTGCCCCCAAACTATATCAGCGCCACACACTGCGCCCCCAAACTATATCAGCACCACACACTGTGCCCCCAAACTATATCAGCACCACACACTGCGCCCCCAGACTATATCAGCACCACACACTGTGCCCCCAAACTATATCAGCACCACACACTGTGCCCCCAAACTATATCAGCACCACACACTGTGCCCCCAAACTATATCAGCACCACACACTGTGCCCCCAAACTATATCAGCACCACACACTGTGCCCCCAAACTATATCAGCACCACACACTGCACCCCCAAACTATATCAGCACTACACACTGTGCCCCAAACTATATCAGCACCACACACTGTGCCCCCAAACTATATCAGCACCACACACTAACCCCCAAACAACACACCACACACTGACCCCCAAACTATATCAGCACCACACACTGTGCCCCAAACTATATCAGCACCACACACTGTGCCCCCAAACTATATCAGCACCACACACTGTGCCCCAAACTATATCAGCACCACACACTGCACCCCCAAACTATATCAGCACCACACACTGTCCCCCAAACTATATCAGCATCACACACTGTGCCCCCAAACTATATCAGCACCACACACTGCACCCCCAAACTATATCAGCACCACACACTGTGCCCCCAAACTATATCAGCACCACACACTGTGCCCCCAAACTATATCAGCACCACACACTGTGCCCCAAACTATATCAGCACCACACACTGTGCCCCCAAACTATATCAGCACCACCACACTGTGCCCCCAAATATATCAGCACCCACACTGCCCCATATCAGCACCACACACTGTGCCCCAAACTATATCAGCACCACACACTGTGCCCCCAAACTATATCAGCGCCACACACTGTGCCCCCAAACTATATCAGCGCCACACACTGTTCGCGCCCCAAACTATATCAGCACCACACACTGTGCCCCCAAACTATATCAGCACCACACACTGCGCCCCCAGACTATATCAGCACCCCACACACTGTGCCCCCCAAACTATATCAGCACCACACACTGCCCCCAAACATCAGCCCCACCCCCCCAAACTATATCAGCACCACACACTGTGCCCCCAAACTATATCAGCACCACACACTGTGCCCCCAAACTATATCAGCACCACACACTGCGCCCCCAAACTATATCAGCACCACACACTGCCCCCTATCAGCCCCCCCCCCAAACTATATCAGCACCACACACTGTGCCCCCAAACTATATCAGCACCACACACTGGCCCCCAAACTATATCAGCACCACACACTGTGCCCCCAAACTATATCAGCACCACCACACTGTGCCCCCAAACTATATCAGCACCACACACTGTGCCCCCAAACTATATCAGCACCACACACTGTGCCCCCAAACTATATCAGCACCACACACTGTGCCCCCAAACTATATCAGCACCACACACTGTGCCCCCAAACTATATCAGCACCACATACTGTGCCCCCAAACTATATCAGCACCACACACTGTGCCCCCAAACTATATCAGCACCACACATTGTGCCCCCAAACTATATCAGCACCACACACTGCGCCCCCAAACTATATCAGCACCACACACTGTGCCCCCAAACTATATCAGCACCACACACTGTGCCCCCAAACTATATCAGCACCACACACTGCCCCCAAACTATATCAGCACCACACCTGGCCCCAAACTATATCAGCACCACACACTGTGCCCCCAAACTATATCAGCACCACACACTTACCCCCCAAACTATATCAGCACCACACACTGTGCCCCCAAACTATATCAGCACCACACACTGTGCCCCCAAACTATATCAGCACCACACACTGTGCCCCCAAACTATATCAGCACCCACACACTATGCCCCCCAAACTATATCAGCACCACACACTGTGCCCCCCCCCCAAACTATATCAGCACCACACACTGTGCCCCCAAACTATATCAGCACCACACACTAACCCCAAACTATATCAGCACCACACACTGTGCCCCCAAACTATATCAGCACCACACACTGTGCCCCCCCAAACTATATACCAAAAACACAGAAAATGTGTCTGATCATGAGGTGGTTAAGAAAAAGTATAAATGGTGTCCCCGATGATAAATGTGCCCCATATGGTGTGGGCTCCTGAGAAAATAAAGGAAATGCGTCACCAAAATGGTCTATTTTGTAAACCAAGTTTTTATGTGAGTCACAATTTTAAAGAATTTTTGATGATTTTATTTTTAATTTTCCACGTCTGTATTTTAGAAAAGTATTCTATCCTGCAATTTTCACTTTGGCCACTAAGACTAATAATAGCAGACTGCCACTTGCCATTTCTGTAGCAGTTGTCTTAGGAGAAGTCACTGACATTACAGGCAGGATTATGGTAGAAGATAAGACCCCTAAAGACCAGATTAGAAGATAACACCACTGAGGCATCATTACATCACTACTGACAACAGATGATGATGAGTTTGATCCTAAGCAGAGCAATAAGATATATTGGATGGTCGTCTGATCTCAAGATGGCGGCTGCAGCCAGATGCAATGAACACACAGTCAGGAGTGAATCTGAGAACAAGCACACTTTATTGATCATGTCATTCCTTTTTATACATTTTTAAACAGGGTGCATACGTGTATGGTCAGAGTTGGTTCTGTATACCTAATATTTCGGGATTTTCCAGCTAGTACTTTATGCTTATTAATCATGCGTCAGCATGTTCATCTTAGTACATTTAGTGGTTAATTCTTATAAAATCAAGAACTGAGGTAACACAGAAATTCCCCTTAAAAGCTAATCCAGTAATAAAAGCAATTATGGATGTCTGGCATCTGATAACTTCTCTTGTGTCAGGTTGATACAAGATATCAGTTATACTTTATTAGCACATTATTAAAGGTTCATTACCTTGTATATTTGAGAATAATGTACTACTGCTTAGACTGAACAGAAATCCTGTATACTTATGAAAAGGGGCCTTCAGTCAGGCCATACTGTCCTGCTAAATCATGGAAGCCCCTACAACCCCATCAACTCCCTCCTTTTGAGAACAGATATGATACTTCCGCTTTAGCACCTCACTGAATTCCCTGGAGCCGGGGAAGATCATTCTCTATTCTCAACTACAGCATGTCTTCATAGTCCTCATTGCGGGCTCTCAATTCCATATACATAGTTCTATTATTAGACGTGTCAATCAGTCTTTGCAGGAATCCTCGGATACAAGGAATACGGCAACATCCACAGGTAACAAGTATTGCTGCCACGACTGCTAAAGAAATGAAAAGACTGGAACCAGGTGGCTCCATTTTCCAATCCACGATTCAAGCCAATCTGTGAAGACGTTATCGATTGCAGAGTTTTCTGCAAGTTCCTCTGATAATGATGTTAGACCTTCCAATGCTTTAGTGACACTTCCATCGCGAGCTGTATTGTTAGGGATGAAAGTACAACAATAAGCACCGAACATTTTACAGACCCCTCCTTTTTCTGCTAACAACATATCAAGAGCCATTCTGTTTTGCCACATCATCAAAGAGGTTGGCCCAAGCTGATGAGCTATTCCTTTTATCGCATCTCTAGTATAATTTATAAATCTTTGCTGATTATAATAGATATAGTTTATCGTCACAGTTTATCTCCTCCCCCTCCCTGCACAGAGCATGTCTACAAAACTCTCCTATAGACTTCATTGAGTCAGGCAAGATGGCCGCCCCTATAATCATTGTAGCATGGTAGTCTGTTTCTATGTTTTGACAACTCTATTGTTCTGGTATTACATTAATGAACCAGGTGGATCAGGCTGAACAGCTGAACTATTACCTGTAACTATTGCCCTCCTTTCAATATATATATATTTTTTTTTCTATACAGAGTTTTCCATCTTGAAAGAAGTCCTACATGGCTGTGCGAGTAGTAAGATCTGTGAAGCCGGACCCTACAAGGTGTTGCCGACCGAAGCCTTTCCACAGCATATCCTTGCTGAGGTCATATGCAACAAAGGAGCCGTCCCTTTAATACACCACAAGCTCTACCAGATCCTAGCGCTCCTCGTGCTCAGTCTTCACTATTAAGCTGCTAATATCATGTAGACATCTAGACTTATATCATCTCTGCACTAATAAAATCTATTTGGTCACTGCAATTGTAACACATTGGTCGTGTCATTTTGAATCCCCCATCCCCCATGCTCCACATGTCAATGGCTTGACGGCATTAATTCCCCCCCAATCTTTGCTAACATTGCCATCCCAAAGAAGAGGGATCGGGGGGAGTTAGAGGCAGATAAAAGCTGCTGATTCCGAATACAGCTTCAATATAAAATTATTATTTTAGTTATATTTAGAGCTGGGTGAACCTCTCAAGATTTGTGTCGGGTTCGGCAGCTTGGGTCCCCGGTTCTTTTTGGGACAACCAAGTTTGGTAAGAACCACACCTTAAATTGCTTAAAACATAGTGTAGAATAATCCTAGAGCTCCTGGAAGACAAAAACAAGGAGAATACTCTTAGGGCCCGGCCTATCTATAAAACAAGTGTAGAAACTCTAGGGCCAGGACTTATCTAAGGAACCGGGCTCCTAGGACTATGTATCTATAAAACATAGTGTAGAATACTCTTAGGGCTCCTAGGACTATATATCTATAAAACATAGTGTAGAATACTCTTAGGGCTCCTAGGAACCTATCTATAAAACATAGTGTAGAATACTCTTAGGCCTCCTAGGAACCTATCTATAAAACATAGTGTAGAATACTCTTAGGACTCCTAGGACTATATATCTATAAAACATAGTGTAGAACACTCTTAGGACTCCTAGGACTATATATCTATAAAACATAGTGTAGAACACTCTTAGGCCTCCTAGGACTATATATCTATAAAACATAGTGTAGAATACTCTTAGGGCTCCTAGGACTATATATCTATAAAACATAGTGTAGAATACTCTTAGGGCTCCTAGGAACCTATCTATAAAACATAGTGTAGAATACTCTTAGGCCTCCTAGGAACCTATCTATAAAACATAGTGTAGAATACTCTTAGGACTCCTAGGACTATATATCTATAAAACATAGTGTAGAACGCTCTTAGGGCTCCTAGGACTATATATCTATAAAACATATTGTAGAATACTCTTAGGCCTCCTAGGACTATATATCTATAAAACATAGTGTAGAACACTCTTAGGGCTCCTAGGAACCTATCTATAAAACATAGTGTAGAACACTCTTAGCGCTCCTAGGAACCTATCTATCTAATTTCTAGCTTTCTTAGGCAAACACAACCACAGTGACAGTGACTTGTATGTCTATGGTAAAACCGGTGGTGAGCAGAGGACACAAACTCCTAGTTTAACCCTACACTGCGCTGACACTCACTTTTACACATTTAACATTTAGAACACTCCAAAAATTACCCTTTTATTGGGCAAATGTGCATGCCCAGGATGTTTTAGACACACATATGGTGGTTATATTGTATAAAGTAATGGTTTTGTAGAAAAATTAGCCCGTTTTGATGACTTGTAAGTGCTACAGGGGCTTATTGTTATTTTGGGAGAGAAATTTGTGTCTGTGAGCCACATGAAATGGGACGTAGAATTGAGAACATCAAAAATGAACCCATGATTGGAAAAGATGTGAAATCAATTTATGTTTTTCTATATTAACACTACAGTGACACCAACAATATGTTATATTGTAATGTGATGATGGAGCAGGCGGCAGGACATGTCACGCCCCACTTTTCAGTTTTTTATTTCTTACAAAAGTTTAAAATAACCAATAATTTTCGTTCTACTTCACAATTGCGTCCCACTTGTTGATTCTTCACCAACAAATTAAAATTTTATATCCTTATGTTTGAAGCCTGAAATGTGGCAAAAGGTTGAAAAGTTCACGGCGGCCGAATAATTTCGAAAGGCACTGTACTTGTCTTGTGAGATGCTTGTGATTCTGCTCTCTGGCTTCTGCTCGCACTTAATCAGTTTGTGGCACATTCCTCTGTGTTGTCATCTCTGGTCTGGGATTGCCAAGTCCATCTCCACCACTAGGAGCTCTGGTGAAAATGGCCTGAGATTGGCTTAGGCTCATACTGGGTGTGTAGCAGTTTGGTTACAGTTTTTCCACTAGTGGTCGTTGGGTTGAGTTCTGCTGCTTCTCTCTACTCTGACTACTCTGGACCCTGTACCTGCATCTGAGCTCCTAACAACATCATCATGGCATGCACCTTTCCCCAGACTGAAATTTCCAAGAAAAGGCCCACATTCTCCAACATATGGCTAGTGAAATAATGGCAGTAGGTATCCTCCATCTAGGATGAGCGCATGCCATCAGTTGTCGAAACGCAGTAAAATCCACTTAGTGGTATGGCACCAATTACACTGCCAGCAGCTTTGCCAGGTGCGAGTTAAGTTGCATAACTGCTGGATGACTGGGCACATATTGCTGTCTCCTGGCCACACATTCCATTATGGATGACTGACATTGACTTGGAAAAGAAGGAGAAACTGTTGGTGATAATGTTGATAACAACAACCATGTGCTAGTTCTAAGTGTAGATGTGGCCTGCCTACCAGGAAGATGACGGGGAGGAGTAGAACAGCCTTGCTGCCTGCTGGTGCCACTGTCTAGTCTATTTTTCCAAATAAGAGTGTGATGCTTCTTCATGTGAGTACATAGAGATGTTGTTCTTACTTTCGTTCCTGCACGGCCACGGCTAAGTTTCTGCTGGCAGATCTTGCACATCACCATGGGTTTATCGTCTGACAATTTACAAAAAAATTGCCACACGAGAGTTGACCGTGTATACTTGCTACCACCAAAAACAGCGGAAACACTACGACCACCAGTGCTAACCCCCACCCTGCGAGGTTCCCCTATGTCTGCCCCAGGTAAACCTTTTGGATGTTGGGCTTGCACAATGGCTGAAATTACTATAACCACTGCCACCACCCTCTTCATCTGATGTCACCTTGTCATCCTGACCCCGGTGCCAGGTCTTATTCGCAAGAGAATCATCATTGGCAATGTCATCATCATCTTCCCCACTTTTTTTCTAACACATCTTTTAGGGTTGTGATGTCTGCTGTGGCCCCTTTAAGACTGCTGGGTCCACAGAATCGAATTCCCCTTTAAGAAAATGTGCTTTAATTTATGTTCCGGTCTGGATCTTTATAATCCCCTCCATTTCTCTCTTCCATGCTGGCTTTTGGTTTCACCTTGGTTTTGGCTCCTGTCCCTGTTGCTTCCCGTTCCTGTTGCTGTTTGTGTTTCACTGGCTCTGACCATCGGACGGTGTAGCAGTTTAGTTACGGTTTTTCCACTAGTGGCCGTTGGGTTGAGTTCTGCTGCTTCTCTCTACTCTGACTGCTCTGGACCCTGTACCTGCATCTGAGCTCCTAACAACATCATTATGGCCATGCACATCCTCAGAATTTCCTTCTCTAAATATCCCCAGATACTGATATCTCCAGATACTGATAGAACGACTACCAGTAGTAGTAGTACTACACCCCCTGACACTACTACCTCCTCCACCACCAGCAGTCATCATGTCTTCCTCCTTTACTTGCACACAATGCAGACTGTTCTCACCCAGCTCATCAAAAAGAGGAAGAAGACTGCTCTGACTAGGAGAAACAGATTACTCAGCAGGTACCACATCACTACCAGGGATGTGTGTCAGTGAAGAATGTGAAGGAAACACGGTTGACAGTCCAGAAAGGCGCTGAGGAAAATTAAATTTTATGTAGGAGGAGGAACACACAGAAGCCTGATTCAAGATCACATCACTCTTGGATGCAATATTCTTCTGTGACTGAGATGAGCCACCTAAATAATCAAAAACTTCATCAACATTCTCA
The DNA here is from genome assembly GCA_947044405.1 of Leptodactylus fallax. Lineage (NCBI taxonomy): Eukaryota > Metazoa > Chordata > Amphibia > Anura > Leptodactylidae > Leptodactylus > Leptodactylus fallax. The sequence continues at coordinate 121,529 of CAMRHE010000587.1, forward strand.
GGAAGTACAACAATCATGCAGCTACTGTCTCTGCCACCAAATCCAGAAGCAGTGTTGCTCTTGCCACCCACATTCTTATTGTTAGTAGTAGTACTTGCACAAGTGTTTCCTCCTCCACCTCCTTTTGTCTGTGTCGCCAGCACAGTTTTTTTCACTCATTTTTTTTTAATTCACACAGTACTTAATTAGCTGTGTTGTGTACTGTATATATGGAAGTATTGTGTAAATAAATGTACTGTATGTATAGATAAACTGTATGTATGAGTGTAATGTACGTCTGGATATACTGTGTGTATATACTGTATGTATGAGTGTACTGTATATATGGATGTACTATATGCATGGATATATTGTATGTATGAGTGTAATGTATGTATGACTGTACTATATGTATGAGTTTACTGTATGTAAGGATGTACTGTATATATGAGTGTACTGTATGTATGAATGTACTGTATGAAGGAATGTACTGTATGTATGGATATACTGTATGTATGAGTGTACTGTATGTATAAGATACTGTATGTGTGAGTGTACTATATGTATGGATGTACTGTATGTATGAGTGTACTATATGTATGTGTGTACTGTATATATGGATGTACTATATGTATGAGTGTACTATATGTATGAGTGTACTGTATGTATGTGTGTACTATATGTATGAGTGTAATGTATGTATGGATATACTGTATGTATGAGTGTACTGTATATATGGATGTACTATATGTATGAGTGTACTATATGTATGAGTGTACTGTATATATGGATGTACTATATGTATGAGTGTACTGTATGTATGAGTGTACTATATGTATGAGTGTACTGTATGTATGGATGTACTATATGTATGAATGTACTATATGTATGAGTGTACTGTATATATGGATGTGCTGTATATAAGTACAAGTATATAATAATGTTGACTCCATCACTGCACAGTCTGCTGAGAATACTTTCTATCCTTCTTCTTTGCTATCTTGATTACAGCCTTGATTCCTGACACTTCTCCCCAGATAATTTTGTGCCCTTCCCCATGCTTTGTTATATGAATGGCTGCCACCCATCATCATCCTCAGCTGCCGGTATGAAGGTTCTGGTTCTCACGTTCTGTATCATCTGTGCGGTCACTGTAGGAGGTAAGAAGGGGCATTATAAGAGGTGGATTATAGGACACTCTGTACACTGGAGATTGTGTAGGGTGACCTGGAGTGCACTCGACCTGACAGGGGACGCTCATGTTGTCTTCTCTTCTTGCCACGTAGCTTCTGCTATTAGCTGCTATATTTATCCAACATGGAACCAAGAATATGGACTGGACTGGAAAAAAATCTAAAATGGAATTAAATGATTGCTCCAATGAGGATGACCTCTGCATAATAGTCAATGTACAGCACAAATACCACAATGGTACGTAATACAGCAAAAAGAATATACAATGGGGCACAAGACACGAAAAATACAGAATGTAACACAATAACCCACCTCACAGATTAAGAAATAGTAGTTATTATGATAGTAGAGTAAGAGATATGTAAGGATTGATACAGATAGATAGATTTGAGATAGTTAGATAGAAAGAAAGATAGATATGAGATAGATAGATAGATAGATAGATAGATAGATATGAGATAGATAGATAGATAGATAGATAGATAGATAGATATGAGATAGATAGATAGATAGATAGATTGATTGATAGGAGATAGATAGATAGATAGTAGATATGAGATAAATATGAGATAGATATGAGATAGATAGATAGATAGATAGATAGATAGATATGAGATAGATAGATAGATAGATATGAGATAATAATAATAATAATAATATAATATATAAAATATCATAGATAGATAGATAGATTGATTGATAGTGTAGATAGATAGATAGATAGATAGATAGATATGATGATAGATAGATAGATATTAGTAGATAGATAGATAGATAGATAGATAGATATGATATAGATAGATAGATAGATAGATAGAAGATAGATAGATAGATAGATAGATAGATAGATAGATAGATAGATATGATATAGATAGATAGATAGATGATATGAGATAGATAGATAGATATGAGTAGATAGATAGATAGATATATAGATATGGGATAGATATGGGATAGATAGATATGTGTAGATAGATAGATATGAGATAGATATGAGATAGATATGGTAGTAGATAGATAGATAGATAGATAGATATGAGATAGATAGATAGAGATAGATAGATAGATAGATAGACAGTGCTTATTTAGCTGTATTGTGTACTGTATACTGTATATCAGAATACTGTATATGTGGAAGTATAGTGTGTATGAATATACTGTATGAATAGATATACCGTTTGTATGGGTGTACTATATGTATGGATATATTGTATGTATGAGTGTAATGTATGTATGAATGTACAGTATATATGGGGTACTGTATATATAATGGGGTCCGTGTGGTTTCCGCTCGGTCTCCACACGAAGCAAACTGAGAGGAAAGTGCTGCAAGCATTATAGTCTATGGGGTCCGAGGGTTTCCCATATAGACCACTTTTTTATGCGTATAGGTTTCTGTTCAGGGGGTCCCCAAGTGGACTCCCCAAACGGAAACCTGAACACAGATGTGAACCGGGCCTAAGAAAAGTGACCAGAATATTGGAGATCCAAGATCACTAGACTGCAAATCCAGAATATTATGTAGCTAAAAAATTCCCAGACAGAAGAAGAGAAATCTGAGCACAATAAGGAACCTGCTGCAGTCTATGACTAACATCCCGTCAGCAATAACACAAGCAGCTAGTCAGGAGTAGATACAAATATATTGTAGACTTTTCATATATTGTAAGCTGTGAGATGCTGCAGAATCTTCTCTGTGCATTGTACATCTAATGCTGAGTGCAGACATGTGCAGCCTGTGAGGAGAGAACAGCCCCTCCTCTCTCCATTCCCTGTGTGTGTGTAGACAGTCCTGCTCCTCCTCCTTCCATCTACTGTGAGCCCATCTTGAGAAGCTAATACAAGTAGGCAAACTCTCTAACACAAAAGTAAGCAGAGGATATAAACTTAGACTATAACCAAACACTGCGCTGACACTCGCGTTTAAGCATTTAACATTTAAAACGCTCCACAAATTACAGGTACATGCCCATGTTTTTTTTTACACACATGGTGGTTATATTGCAAAAAATAATGGTACTGTATAAAATTAGCCCGTTTTGATGACTTGTAAGTGCTACAGGGGCTTATTGTTATCTGGGAGACATATTTGCCGCTGTCAGAAACTTGGAAAGCGATGAAGAAAAAACATCTGAATATACTACGAAATAGAGTCCTGATAGATCTTACACTATGTTTTATAGATATATAGTCCTAGGAGCCCTGACAGTGTCATAAACTATGTTTTATAGATATATAGTCCTAGGAGCCCTGACAGTGTCATACACTATGTATTATAGATATATAGTCCTAGGAGTCCTGACAGTGTCATACACTATGTTTTATAGATATATAGTCCTAGGAGTCCTGACAGTGTCATACACTATGTTTTATAGATATATAGCCCTAGGAACCCTGACAGTGTCATACACTATGTATTATAGATATATAGTCCTAGGAGCCCTGACAGTGTCATACACTATGTTTTATAGATATATAGTCCTAGGAGCCCTGATAGTGTCATACACTATGTTTTATAGATATATAGTCCTAGGAGCCCTGACAGTGTCATACACTATGTATTATAGATACATAGTCCTAGGAGCCCTGACAGTGTCATACACTATGTATTATAGATATATAGTCCTAGGAGTCCTGAAAGTGTCATACACTATGTTTTATAGATATATAGCCCTAGGACCCGACAGTGCATACACTATGTATTATAGTATATAGTCCTAGGAGCCCTGACAGTGTCATACACTATGTTTTATAGATATATAGTCCTAGGAGCCCTGATAGTGTCATACACTATGTTTTATAGATATATAGTCCTAGGAGCCCTGACAGTGTCATACACTATGTATTATAGATATATAGTCCTAGGAGCCCTGACAGTGTCATACACTATGTTTTATAGATATATAGTCTTAGGAGCCCTGACAGTGTCATACACTATGTTTTATAGACATTTAGTACTAGGAGTCCTGACATTGGCATACTCTATGTTATTTTGATAGGTTCCTACGAGCCCTGACAGTGTTATACACTTTTGATTGAGCTGATTTAAGTTGTGGTTGTTAAGAAACTTGTTCAACCTTAATGAACCTTGGTCCCAAACCACCCAAACCCAAATCTAAATGAATGCTAAGAAGTTCGCCCATCTCTAGAAAAAAACTAAGGATGTGAATTCCCTAGTGACAGGGAGTGAACAGCAAATTAACAAAAAGGGAGACACATAGTGGCAATGACTTTGCACAGGCAAAATTTATTTTAGGCAGAAAACAGCAATATATGTAAATAAAGTACTTTTAATTTTGGTCCAGAATTGCATGCTCTATTAAATGAAATTAAGATGCCTGAAAGACAGAGACCAATTCCAGTCCAACTCCAGATCTGGGGAAAGTAGCCAATCTGGATGGGGCCACTCAAATTTGGGAGAACTTGTAGTTTGGTATTCTGAATTTATTAGAAGTTTTATACATCCTAGTTTTAATAACTTTTTTCAAATAATATGTGGGAAGTGACAAACTCACAAAACTCTGTAAATCTTATTGCACATGTGTGATGATTATTCTCACTCCTGCTGATGACAAAAGAATCTCAAAGCTACTATGGACTGCGATGTGGGCGACCCTCAGAGTGTGATGTACAAGGAAGCTTTACAATTGTAAAATTTACTAAAAGATTCTCCACCAGATGCTGCAACACGAGCAACTGTATCCCTGAGTTACCGGCATGTGAGTATTAAATATATAATACTGTATAACATATCACTATAGAGGCAATGAAAAGTTTATTATACAGAATGTTGAGAATTCCTTCTCTATAGACATCATAATGCTACATTTGCAGAATGAGCAGTATTACACTAGGTATAATTTTGTGCATCCAGTAGAGAGGCAATATTATAGCAGTTATAGTCTTGAACATAGGAGCAGTATTATAGTAGTTATATTCTTGTACATAGGAGCAGTATTATAGTAGTTATATTCTTGTACATAGGAGCAGTATTATAGTAGTTATATTCTTGTACATAGGAGCAGTATTATAGTAGTTATATTCTTGTACATAGGAGCAGTATTATAGTAGTTATATTCTTGTACATAGGAGTAGTATTATAGTAGTTATATTCTTGTACATAGGAGCAGTATTATAGTAGGTATATTCTTGTACATAGGAGTAGTATTATAGCAGTTATAGTCTTGAACATAGGAGCAGTATTATAGTAGTTATATTCTTGTACATAGTAGCAGTATTATAGTAGTTATATTCTTGTACATAGGAGTAGTATTATAGTAGTTATATTCTTGTACATAGGAGCAGTATTATAGTAGGTATATTCTTGTACATAGGAGTAGTATTATAGTAGTTATATTCTTGTACATAGGAGGTGGTATTATAGTAGTTATATTCTTGTACATAGGAGCAGTATTATAGTAGTTATATTCTTGTACATAGGAGCAGTATTATAGTAGTTATATTCTTGTACATAGGAGCAGTATTATAGTAGTTACAGTATATTCTTGTACATAGGAGCAGTATTATAGTAGTTGTATTCTTGTTCATAGGTGTAGTATTATAGTAGTTATATTCTTGTACAAAGGAGGCAGTATTATAGTAGTCATATTCTTGTACATAGGAGCAGTATTATAGTAGTTATATTCTTGAACATAGGAGCAGTATTATAGTAGTTATATTCTTATACATAGGAGGCAGTATTATAGTAGTTATATTCTTGTACATAGGGGGCAGTATTATAGTAGTTATATTCTTGTACATAGGAGTAGTATTATAGTAGTTATATTCCTGTACATAGGAGGTAGTATTATAGTAGTTATATTCTTGTACATAGGAGCAGTATTATAGTAGTTATATTCTTGTACATAGGGGGCAGTATTATAGTACTTATATTCTTGTACATAGGAGTAGTATTATAGTAGTTATATTCTTGTACATAGGAGTAGTATTATAGTAGTTATATTCTTGTACATAGGGGGCAGTATTATAGTAGTTATATTCTTGTACATAGGAGGTAGTATTATAGTAGTTATATTCTTGTACATAGGAGCAGTATTATAGTAGTTATATTCTTGTACATAGGGGGCAGTATTATAGTACTTATATTCTTGTACATAGGAGTAGTATTATAGTAGTTATATTCTTGTACATAGGAGTAGTATTATAGTAGTTATATTCTTGTACATAGGGGGCAGTATTATAGTAGTTATATTCTTGTACATAGGAGCAGTATTATAGTAGTTATATTCTTGTACATAGGAGCAGTATTATAGTAGTTATATTCTTGTACATAGGAGCAGTATTATAGTAGTTATATTCTTGTACATAGGGGGCAGTACTATAGTAGTTATATTCTTGTACATAGGAGTAGTATTATAGTAGTTATATTTTTGTACATAGGAGACAGTATTATAGTATAGTAGCTGTTATAGTTTAGTATTATTGATAGTATTATTGCGGTAGTAGGTGTTGACTGGGTTTAATTTTCTGCTTCAGTATTTCATTCTAAACTGGCTGAATTCACACCACTGTTCTCCTCCCTTTTAATATATCCTGCATACTGTTATACCTTCCATAATGTATTGTACATGTTTTCGTCCCTCTGTAGTGCCTCCTGATAATGAGACCAGAAATGGAGTCATATGTCCTGCTTGTTTATCAGAGACACATCAAGAATGTGTTCCAAGAAGTGCAATGGAGTGCACAGGGGAGGAGAAATATTGCATCACCTATTATGAAATATCTGTCAAAAGTATGTCCTTCTCAGACTTTACCATACTCTCATAATGGTCATGTGAACCTCACCCTATAATTAAAGGACCCTCCTGCTTGCTAGCGAAATTTCCTAAAATGTCCTCCCTATTTACCTTATTTTTCCTTACTCCTTGTTGTAAAACTGCCACCAGCCTCTGAGACCGCTCTCTGCACACTCTGCCTGATGTGGACTCTTGGATGGAGCAGCTAATGGTATTCTTTGCCATTTAGTTCTCTATGGTATATTTTCTCCTATAGATTCATTGCTTCATTCCTATGGCTGTACTACACAAAACATCTGTCAAAGAGGCGACGTAAGAATTGTCTCCATCACGTTTGAAGTAAGAGCATCTTGTACTACAGTCGGCAGTACCAACTCTCTTCCTATAGGTGAGTCGTGGGAACAGACAAGGGAGAGGCGATAGATGGAGGAGGAGGACATATAGCAAGCTGAACTCATCAGCCAACTTCATAGGGTTCAAATATTTTCCTGTTTGGTTAAGAAAAGTGACTTCCAACCCCCTGGTACCTAAAGAATCATCCAGCCAGGGCTAGCCTCAAGGATTTGGGACTTGTGGTCACCATATGGAGGAAAATACTTTTGCGCAACATACTGTAGATATGTGTCCACACTTATTGGATTTATCAATGGATCACAGGAAACTTGGGATTGGCTGAGGCAAACAAAGTCAAAGTCCTCTATCTCTAGTATGCCATGGTATTGTCCTGGTTCCCTTTCCCCTCCTATACCAGGAGTCGTTGGACTGGGATTAGAAAGTATGTCATACTGCTGAAGCCAGTGATTGGTGAGGGCCAGTAATGGAGAGCATGACCTTATTTTTGTCTTACACTAACCCTGCCCACCCCTGAGCTGCCAACGATTCTTAGCATAACCCCTTTAAAGGGGTTATTCTGGGAAAAAATGTTATTTAAAAAAAATAAATAAAAAAAAAATCATACTAACCTTTCACCTGCCTCCCAGCACGGTCTGGTCCTGCCAGTCCATTGTTGTCTTCCGGCGGAAGTAACCGCTGTATGTGACTGCTGAGACCAATCGGCGGCCTTAGCGAAGGAAACGTAATGTCACTACCTGTGACATCCCAAGACCCTTCTTGAGGCTTCTGAGGCCACTGATTGGCCTCAGCAGTCACATGACCGCTGATGTCAATCAAAAGCTTCAGTGGAAGGGATCTGGGATGTCACTTCAAGAAGACATCGGAGCAGAAGGTCCAGACCACGCTGGAGGACACCGGAGCACCAGGGACAGGTGAGTATGATTTTAAAAAAAAAAAAAATTTTTACCTCCCCTGGCCTATATAATAAATATAATAATTGGGGACTCGGGGGAGGTGCCCTAAAATAAACTCATACTCACCTTTCCGTTTGTCTCCTGAGCTGCGCCCGGGAACAGGCGTCTTTCCTGAACATCTTTCACCCTCTTCTGCGATGTCAGTGGTCTGGGTCACCCAGAAGTCCTAAGATTGGGTCTCAGTGATCATATTGGGGTGTCATTGTCATGCACCTGGGTAAAAGTGTCATGACATCAACCCCCCATGTGACTGCTGAGGCCCAATCACAGGTTTCAGCAGTGGCCTGGACATTTTGATATCAGAAAAGAGGCTGGAAGACTCCCAGAAAAGAAAACTGGACATCACAACGGAGAAAAGGAGATGTGAGGAAAGTTGAGTATGAGTGTCCATAATTTTTCCATACCTCCCCTGAGTGTCCATTTCTTATACTCTTCAGACACTATACTATAATATTAATTCTTGGATGATGACCCTGCAAAGTTTCGGTTTCGGCAAATTTTTGGAAAATTTCTTTTCACCCCAGTTTGTTACAAATGGTTAACTTATCTCTAGTTGCCATAGAAACACATTGACACCTTGTTATCGTGTTGTTGGGGTACTGATTGGGGGATAGAGGGGACACCTTCCATTTGTCTATCTTCTTAGATGTCACAGCTGCTATTGACCATGGAATCTAAGAGGTTAAACCATAGGAATCAGAAATACAATAGTATCCCTGATCCTTGCCATTGTGGCAGCTGACACCCGCTGCTTAAGGCGTCAGCTCAGCAGATACATCCTTGCAATGTAAATTGTACAGGACTTTGTATTCAATGTTACCCAGCAATGCCATACATTTGTAACACGGTGGAAAGGAGTCAAATTTTTGCTGTGATCTACCCTTCCACAAGCTCATGATCTAAAGATGATATTGGATGAGACATGTGCAAGGTTAAAGGGTGCAAAGAGGTCTTCTAAGTGGGTGGTGTATATGTGGAGGGAATGCAATCGGAATTTTTTTACTAAAACTTTTTGAAAAACTTTCTACATTGCAGGGAATTTCCTTTGGTGTGTTGTTAGCCCTCAGAAAACCATAGATCGCAATGAATCTTTCTTGTGTGCCGACGATGAGGACGTCTGCGTGAGTGAAGTGATTCGGACCGTGTATGGTAATTCTACGTTTAATGCTGTTACCGTAGATAAACAGAAAAATTATAGGGCACAAGTGAGAAAAACACAAATGACCTCCTATTTATAAGTTTGCAGATACAAATGTTGCAGAAATCGGAGGTTCTTTAGCCTGCTCCATATTAAAGTGGTTTCCCATGAACATAACCATATTTACATCGGTAGAACATTAAAAATTTTTGAAAATATAAATAATTTAAAATTTTGCAGAGTCTTATAAATTTATTTTAACTATCTTAGTGGTGACATTTGTTGTCTTGATCGGTGGCACTTGATACAACCATGAGTGAAGGCACTTTCTCTGGTCTGGAATTTGCCAGAAGCCCAGCCATGATTTCCATATTGTGGCCGAGTTACTTTCTTGTCCATGTACTGTAGTGCCTTGCCTGAAAATTGGTCCACAATAAGGAAATCATGGCTGGTTTTCTGGTAAGTGGTAGTGTTGAGCGAACCTAGTGAGATTCATCTTGCAAATAATCTCAAGGATCACCTATCAGAACTGCTGTTATAATTTGGAGTCTTTTCTTTTTGGACGGCGACTGCGAAATTTTTGAAAGATTCATAACAAAGCCGTCTTTTGTCCAAACCCGTTTGCTCAACGTTAATAAGTGGCAGAACATAGAAAGTTCCTGCAGTCATGATCGTATCCATTGGTAACTGATCAAGGAAACGGTCTGAGAAAGGGGAGCGGATGGAGAGAAATAATGGATAATTTCAAGGACACTTTTTGCATATTCATATGGAGCAGAACAGGACTGAGGAAGAGGAAGACGTCTCTAACTGGAGACCCTCATTATATGCACAAGCAAAAGGAGCCCATAGACGTGGCCGATAGCTAACTCTGAGAACTTTCTTTCATTTTCAAGACCTCTGCTTCATGTCAGTAAATGGATGAGTTAATTTTTTTTTTACTTTTTTATTTTATTTTTTGTATTTGCTCATTTTCTTCATAATCCATCCAACCTCCTCCTTCCTCAATTCTTTGGCTGTCACCCAAATTCTACCCTACACCAAGCAATAATAATTCAGATGACTCTTGAAGTTCTCCTTTCGAGTGCATTATTTTCTTTGCTGGGTACCAGAGTTGCTGGAGCACAGCAATCTTTGGTCATGTGACAGGAGTGGGGGCCAAAGTTGCCTACTAGTCCTAGCCTTAGGCTACATTCAGCCGACCAAGGTGCAAAACGGTTATGAAAAACATCCATTTTTGATGGCTGCCTTGCCCCCAAGGGGTGACCATTTTCATAGATCCCTCATACATTTGAGTGTAGGGAGAGATCCATAAAAATGGACAAAAATAAGACGTTACATAAGATTCATGTGAATAGCCTCATATTGAATATAATGCTGCCGTGTGACGTTCATTGAAAAAATGGACATCATATGGTCATTCATCATTGTTGTCTGAATATAGCCTTAGGGTTCCTGCACATTACAATATTCCTTAACATTTTTTTTTCTTCAAAAATAAAAGTCATAAATATACCAGGATTGCCCCCCCAACCGGTGCTTTTTGTTCACAGGAACATTTTTTTCCTACTAAAGAAATCACCATGAAAAAAATACAGATCCAGAGTATGCTGTGTTATAAAAAAAAAAATGCCAAAAATGTAAAAAAAATTCTTTGAAATTAAAAAAAAAAAGTTCTATATATATATGTTTTCATGAATTCACATGTAATAACCAGTACAATCCGCAGAAGAGTTTTTTAAAGCTTTTTTTAGGTAAAAAAAAGTTGCAAAAAATGCAGTTAAAACACCAAGAATGCTAAAATGCTCATGTGAGACCAGCCTTACAGCCAGCACCATGAAAAAATGTACAAAGTCTACGAAAAGGCACAGCCATTAAAGGGTTATCCGGGGAGTAATAAAGCTCACCAGTGCATTCCCTATTTACAGTATAAATATATATATATACCGTGTTTCTCCAAAAATAAGACCTACCCCGAAAATAAGCCCTAGCTACGTTTTCCAGGTTTTTTGGAGTAGGCTTGAAATATAAGCCCTACTCCAAAAATAAGCCCTAGCTAATTTAACCCCTTCCCGACATCTGCCGTGTGATTAGAGCGGATGACGGGTCCTTAAAGATGGCGGCTGCTCTGCTGCAGAGCGGTTACCATAGCTGCCGTACCGGGTCTCCGCGGAGACCTGAAGTTAATGCCCGCGATCAGTGTCTATCCTGATCGCGGGCATTGTTGAGCATGACCCCCTCTCCTGCCCACCAAAGTAGCAGAACCGCCGGAGTTAATGCCCGCGATCAGAATGGACTCTGACCGCGGGCATTGTGGGACCTCCACGCTTCCCTCCCACAGTCCCTAGGGCCGGTCCCCACCCCCTATAGCTACTATACCGGGTCTCCTTGTACAGCAGAGATCCGTAGTTAATACCCGCGATCAGAGTCCACTCTGATCGCGGGCATTGCTGAGTGTGCCAGTCCGTGAACCCCCAAAGCAGAGTAACTATCCCCGGGGCCGGTCCCCACCAGCCCCGTACTTTTGAAGTTGCAGGTCGGCTCCCGTGCAGCGAGATCGCGGGAGCCGACCTGTTCCTTTGACAGCCGGGAACCTTATGAAGACTCCCAGGCCTGTCATAGGAATATTACTATTGCCTCAATAGTAATGTAGATAATCTCCCATAGACTGCAATAGGTTGTATTGCAGTCTATGAGATGATTGTAGGTTCAATGTAAAAAAAAAAAAAAGTTAAAAAATATGAAAAACACAAAATAATAAAAGTTCAAGCTCCCTTCCACTTTCACTAGAATACATATAAAAATAAAATATTACTGTGAAACACATACACATTAGGTATCTCTGTGTCCGAAAACGCCCGCGCTACAAACTTAGAAAAATATTTTACCTCTATAGTGAATTCCGTAGCGAAAAAAAAAAAAGATCAAAAGTGTCGAACTGCTGTTTCACATCTGATAAAAATAATATAAGACCCTGTCTTATTTTCAGAGAAACACGGTATATATATAGGAAGGTTGTTTATTACCTTTGCAGAGTTGCAGAGCACAACAGGGGAGGCTGGAAGTCTCATTCCTCCACCTACCCTGCTGATGAGCTGATTCTTGGACACATGACCAACTCTGCTCTACTTTATGGACTTGCTGTGGGAGTAGAGAGGAGTCGGTGCTCTGGTGGACCTGGTTATATATTAGTAATATTGCTTGTCTAATTCATACAATGTAGAGATAATCTTTATTATGCCCAGCACATATCATACATATCTCTCTGCACACATATCATACATATCTCTCTGCACACATATCATACATATCTCTCTGCACATATCATACATATCTCTTTGCACATATCATACATATCTCCCTGCACATATCATACATATCTCTCAGCACATATCATACATATCTTCCTGCACATATCATACATATCTCTCAGCACATATTATACATATCTCCCTGCACATATCATACATATCTCTCAGCACATATCATACATATCTCAGCACATACCATACATATCTCCCTGCACATATCATACATATCTCTCTGCACATATCATACATATCTCCCTGCACATATCATACATATCTCTCAGCACATATCATACATATCTCAGCACATATCATACATATCTCCCTGCACATATCATACATATCTCTCAGCACATATCATACATATCTCAGCACATACCATACATATCTCCCTGCACATATCATACATATCTCTCTGCACATATCATACATATCTCCCTGCACATATCATACATATCTCTCAGCACATATCATACATATCTCCCTGCACATATCATACATATCTCTCAGCACATATCATACATATCTCTCAGCACATATCATACATATCTCAGCACATACCATACATATCTCCCTGCACATATCATACATATCTCTCTGCACATATCATACATATCTCCCTGCACATATCATACATATCTCTCAGCACATATCATACATATCTCAGCACATATCATACATATCTCCCTGCACATATCATACATATCTCTCAGCACATATCATACATATCTCAGCACATACCATACATATCTCCCTGCACATATCATACATATCTCTCTGCACATATCATACATATCTCCCTGCACATATCATACATATCTCTCAGCACATATCATACATATCTCAGCACATATCATACATATCTCCCTGCACATATTATACATATCTCTCATCACATATCATACATATCTCAGCACATACCATACATATCTCTCTGCACATATCATACATATCTCTCAGCACATATCCTACATATCTCTCAGCACATATCATACATATCTCTCAGCACATACCATACATATCTCTCAGCACATATCATATATATCTCTCTGCACATACTATACATATCTCTCTGCACATATCATACATATCTCTTTGCACACATATCATACATATCTCTCTGCACATATCATACATATCTCTCTGCACATATCATACATATCTCTCTGCACATATCATACATATCTCTCTGCATATATCATACATATTTCTCTGCACATATCCACCATCTTCACATAACAGACATTTCCATAAGCAAGGTGTGAGTCCTAAACTAGCCTCTGCACTTCTTGTACCCCTGTCTGTAATAAAAAAAAATCCAAGATATTCCTATACTATGGGGCTGTGTTAACATTTTACTTTATGTTCTAGATGGAGAAACACGTGTAGAATATTTACATAGATGTGGAAAATCCCATGAATGCGGCAGGAGAGGAACCATAAGTAGCAGCGAGAAGACCATCTCTATCAATACCACCTGCTGTGACCAGAACCAGTGCCATGCTCCAGAACCCGTGTGTGAGTAGCCCCCCCTCTATCTATCTATCTATCTATCTATCTATCTATCATCTATCTATCCTCCGAAAATCCAAGAGGATGACAAAATCTGTCCTCAAGATACATAAGACTATGGACTAGTAGAAAAGAATAGTTGGCACACTATAGTGACCTCATGAGGTCCTGTGGCTACCTAGACTGTTGAGAGATCTGACTACATTAGACTACTGTGACTGTTGAGACATATCAAGTCCCTAGTGCCTGTGACTGCATGAGACCGCTTCTGATTGGTGTGAGACCAAGTCCTGTGAAAACGGGTGAGAGTGACCCATATAGTGACCAGACTTAAAAATGCAAGAAAGGGTCGATGCTCAACTTAGCCATGGGCATAGTATCTAGGACAAGAGAGAGAATTCCACTGAGAAGCGGCCATATTGTGCAGTGGATAACTGTGAGTCAGTGGCTGTATCACCCTGCTGAGAGAGAGACAGAGAGAGGGACATGTTGTCTGAGGCTTCTAGAGATGAGCAAACAGGGTCATGGCGAGCTGGGTTTGTTATGAATTTTCATAAATTTCGGGTTCAGCCAAGCCAAAAAATATTTGGAGTTCGTCACCCTTTGACCTAGCGTCATGATATCAGCGCACCCCACATATGCACTGAAGCCCAACCACTGGCCTCATCAGCGACCCTGCCTCATATATCATTGAAGAGGATGTTGAAAGAGACTGGAATAGCCTAAGGTGAAGAGCGGATGCCGGGAAAGAAGACAGGACACCAGGTAGATTTCAGCAAAGGATCTCCTTGTTATACACTGGGGTCTGAAGAGAATCCAGAATATTATAACACAAGAGTATTATGGTAGCACTTCCAATTTGGTCCAAACCAAGACTTGTGGCAAACCTCGTGAATGTTGGCAAAACAAATCTCTTATGCCACTCTGTGTGACTCTCTAAGGAGTGAAACTGCCAAAATCTGAGCCTCTGCAAAGACGTGTAACTGCCAATCCTGTGCTCTCTCTGAGGGACTGTCTGTAACCGCCAAGCTAGTTGCCTTCTGTAAGACTGATGTATTCACTAAGCCACTTGCTGGACTAATGTAACCACTAAGCCAGTTGCCTCTGGTTGAAATGGTTTAGTGTGGAGTCACTTTGTTTATTGCATTCTGTCTCTTTTTCCTGTCTTTAGTGCCACCGGTCAGTAATAAGACAAATGGTCTGATATGTCCGGACTGTTACACGTCCAGTTCTCCCAATTGCATAGCAAAAAATGTCAAGCAATGCACCGGAAAAGAAGATGTCTGCATACAGTACAGCAAAACTACAAAGAAAGGTAATGCCGGTCATTGGTTATATATTAGATCAGATGTTGGAGAAATTGGGTATTTAAAAGGGAAAGCCAACTTTGTACAATACTTTATCATTTGAAGGGACGGCCATCAATATACAGATCCCGGCCTGTCCTGTAGCTAAGATCCCCTAACATCAGCTTTAATCTTTATTTCATCTTACCATTTCCTCTCCTTACTCTATAGACCATACAAGGGACTAAAGCAAGAACTAGAGGGGGTAGAATAAGCACTGACATCCAGTGCTGCAGTGTTCATGTGTTCTCTGATTGGAATCGTTCTTACATTATTTCTTCTCCATTCAGCCCAGACCACTATGAAGACTTCTCTCGGCCACAACTTGTCTCTGCAGACTTTGTCACCTGCTTTTTGATGCACTTTCTCAATTCTGTGGCCCTAAAGTTACTTCTCGCTGGACCCCTGAAAAAAGGAATCTGTTGGCAGAATGACATCATCGTGCCATCCAATATCACAGTAGTAGATACTTTGCTTTAGAGCAGGGAGCCTAGTTTGACTCCTTTGCATACTGCAGCACTGTTACTATGATCCAATTGTATCCATTTACTTGAATCCAAGTGAGGGTATACAGGGGATCCTGACCCATTAGGCCCTCCTCCCCAGTGTGCAAAGACAAGGTTATGATTCTTATTTCCTATTGCCCTGCCTGTGTAATTTCACCTTAAGACGTTTGACAGCTCTATAGTTATGGCATGAACCAAATTTTTTTTTTTCTTTTACAGATTTTCATGTCTCAAAAGAAGTCTTATACGGCTGTGGGAGTGGTAGCGTCTGTGAAGCCGGACCCTCTAGGGTGATACCAAACAAAGGCTTTAAACAAAAGATCATCGCTGAGGTCATATGCAACAAAGCCCCCCCCCCTTTAATATACAGTGGGCTATGCTACCTCTCAGCGCTCCTTATGATCAGTCTTCAATAATAACCTGTCAATAGCAGGAAGACATCTAGACTTATATAATCTCTGTAGTAATAAAATCTAATATTTCAAGATATTGACTGTGTCATTGTGTCTCATAGGACTTGTTCCCACAATCCTAATTTACAGAATCACCCACCCATCATGTGCATCACTTGAATGGCTTGAAGGTATCAATTTCCCGCACTTTTGCTAACTTTGATGGTTTTATGTCACGGAAACCATTTACAGGTTCCCAACACTCAACTGGAAACAAGGCTGGGGAGTTGTAGTCGTAGTCGTGGAGTCGTACTCGAGTTTTGGGTGGAGTCAGAAGCAGAGTTGGAAAAAAAGTAATTATTTTGATGTATAGCTTTTTACATATTTACTTACATAGGAATCAATCACTGGCTTTTTTCGTGGATTATAGGAGTTTTGAAGCTTCTGACCGACCCACGTCTATGAAGGAGTCGGAGCAGGAGTCAGAGTTGGTCTGTGGAAAAATAGATCAGTGAGAGTCAGTGGTTTGGCCTACCAACTCCACAGTCCTGATTGCAAATGACACAGGACTTCTCTTCTTGGTTCCCAAATTTGGTTATATGGGATTAGATAAGGGGTCAGCGCCCCTGCACTTCTTTGTCTAGGTTGGGGGTTCATCAATTCTCATTAGACCCATCAGTAATTTTTTTTCTACCCAAAAACATCAATTCACTTTTTGCTGCATATATATTGTCTGACTGCAGCTCGGATGATGAAGATTGGCTGCTGAGAATAGGCACCAGCCCAGCATAAGCTCACCAGGAAGCCTGTGCACATTGACATGATTTCCTTTACAACAAAGACAGTGGAAGGAATTTGATGCATATTTTCATTGGGACCCAATCGTTTTTGTTCCGTGTTGTCTCTTGGCCTGAGAAAGATCCCTGTATGGCATCAAAACGTGTTTTCTTAAGTCTCTTCATGCCCAATGTATCTATGTACTGTATGCATGGATATACTGTATGTATGTGAGTACTGTATGTATGGATGTACTGTATGTATGTGAGTACTGTATGTATGGATGTACTATATGTATGGATATACTGTATGTATGGATATACTGTATGTATGTGAGTACTGTATGGCATCCCAGAGCTGGCTATGGCTGGGCTGAGGGTGATCTCTGTGCATTGTATTATTTCCTGTTGCTTCATAGCCTGTGTGACATAGCAGGGGGTCCTGAGTCTCACACAACACAGCGCCACCTAGTGAGCCTCACACCTGCATTACACCTCCCATAGGATTGAATAGTAACCAAATGTCCAATGGGAGGACATCACCTGGGAAAAGGGGAGGAGTCAGCTGATCACTGGGTCCCCATGGTAACACCCCTGCAGGAAGGTCCTGCGTGTGAGGAGTTAGAAGTGTGGAGTGTTAGGAGGAGGAGGTGAGGAGATAAGTGTGATGTCCTGTGAAGAAAGCAGTGAGTTTAGTGCAGGAATCTCAAGTCCTAGACAGGCCCAGGAAGGTTGGAGAGCTGACATACTCAGCTATTCAGAAGATCCTGTCCCCTGTCTGCCTAGCCATCGCCCTGAAGGAAGTCAAGCATCATTATCTTGTCAGCATGAGACTGTGGAGAGAACATTCTGGAACACGTGCTCCATAGCAAGTATCACAGGATCCAGGGGCCAAGGCCAGACCTGTGGAATATCCTGCCACCCTGACTATTGCACCCCAAAACTCTGAGCTATCAGGACCACATAACGTGAGTGGGGAATATTATGTACTAGTATCATGGTGGGCATCCTCCTATGTGCCAAATAGGAGCCCAGACGCACCTTAGGGCTGTAACACTGAAGTATAAGGGGCTAGGAACACCTTTCATCAAGTCTACCCTGCACCCCAGGACTTTGCTGTGTCACCAGGCGTACCCCGTTGTTTTGTATTGAAGAAACTGTTTAAGCATTTGTGCCTCCACACCCATGGAAGTAAAAGTTCAACTTTACAACCGTTTCTGTGTCTGACTCTGCACCGACAACATCAGGGCGCCCCAAACACCACCAGTCGGCACAGTATAGGGGAAGCGCCCCGGGGGAACAATCACCACCAACATTTGTGCAGCCCCCTCATCACCGGTACCAGTGGTGGTAACGTGGGACAGCACCAGCGCTGCGCCCTCGTGCCCAGAGACCGTGACAAGTCTGCGCTGTTTGCACCCCGCAATCCCAACTGCAGCGTTACCTTCCATCTGGTCACCGCAACTGTATTTATGGATGTACTGTATGTATGAATGTACTGTTTGTATGAGTGGACTGCATGTATGAATGTAATGTATGGATGTACTATATGTATGGATATACTGTATGTATGGATGTACTGTATATATAGATGTACTATATGTATGTGTGTACTATATGTATGGATGTACTATATGTATGTGTGTACTGTATGTATGAGTGTACTGTATATATGGATGTACTATATGTATGAGTGTACTATATGTATGAGTGTACTGTATATATGGATGTACTATATGTATGAGTGTACTGTATGTATGAGTGTACTATATGTATGAGTGTACTGTATATATGGATGTACTATATGTATGAATGTACTATATATAGTATGAGTGTACTGTATATATGGATGTGCTGTATATAAGTACAAGTATATAATAATGTTGACTCCATCACTGCACAGTCTGCTGAGAATACTTTCTATCCTTCTTCTTTGCTATCTTGATTACAGCCTTGATTCCTGACACTTCTCCCCAGATAATTCTGTGCCCTTCCCCGTGCTTTGTTATATGAATGGCTGCCACCCATCATCATCCTCAGCTGCCGGTATGAAGGTTCTGGTTCTCACGTTCTGTATCATCTGTGCGGTCACTGTAGGAGGTAAGAAGGGGCATTATAAGAGGTGGATTATAGGACACTCTGTACACTGGAGATTGTGTAGGGTGACCTGGAGTGCACTCGGCCTGACAGAGGACGCTCATGTTGTCTTCTCTTCCTGCCATATAGCTCATGCCATTGCCTGCTACGTGTGTACAACTCATAAATTCGGCTGTGGACTGAATGAGATAGAAAAAGACGTAGAACCAGATTCCTGCCCCAATGAGGACGACATCTGCATAATAATTAATATATATCAGAAAAACCACAATGGTACGTAATACAGCAATAGGGATACATGATTGCACAGAAGACATGAAAAATACAGAATGTAACACAATACCCCACCTCACAGATTAAGAAATAGTAGTTATTATAATATCAGAATATAAGAGATAAGCAAGGATTAATAGATGGATAGATATGAGATAGATAGATAGATAGATAGATAGATAGATAGATAGATAGATAGATATGAGATAGATATGAGATAGATAGATACATAGATAGATATGAGATAGATAGATAGATAGATAGATATGAGATAGATAGATAGATATGAGATAGATAGATAGATAGATAGATAGATATGAGATAGATAGATAGATAGATAGATGATAGATAGATAGATAGATAGATAGATATGAGATATATAGATAGATAGATATGAGATAGATAGATATGAGATAGATAGATAGATAGATATGAGATAGATAGATAGATAGATAGATAGATAGATAGATATGAGATAGATAGATATGAGATAGATAGATAGATAGATAGATAGATAGATAGATAGATATGAGATAGATAGAAGATAGATAGATAGATAGATAGATAGATAGATATGAGATAGATAGATAGATAGATAGATATGAGATAGATAGATAGATAGATATGAGATAGATAGATAGATATGAGATAGATAGATGATAGATAGATAGATAGATAGATAGATATGAGATATATAGATAGATAGATATGAGATAGATAGATATGAGATAGATAGATATGAGATAGATAGATATGAGATAGATAGATATGAGATAGATAGATAGATAGATAGATATGAGATAGATAGATAGATAGATATGAGATAGATAGATAGAAAGATAGATAGGAGATAGATAGATAGATAGATAGATAGATAGATAGATATGAGATAGATAGATATGAGATAGATAGATAGATAGATAGATAGATAGATAGATATGAGATAGATAGATAGATAGATATGGGATAGATATGAGATAGATAGATAGATAGATATGAGATAGATAGATAGATAGATAGATAGATAGATAGATATGGGATAGATAGATATGAGATAGATAGATAGATATGAGATAGATAGATATGAGATAGATAGATAGATAGATAGATAGATAGATAGATATGAGATAGATATGAGATAGATAGATAGATAGATAGATAGATAGATAGATAGATATGAGATAGATAGATAGATAGATAGATAGATAGATATGAGATAGATATGAGATAGATATGAGATAGATAGATAGATAGATATGAGATAGATATGGGATAGATAGATATGAGATAGATAGATAGATATGGGATAGATAGATATGAGATAGATAGATAGATAGATAGATAGATATGAGATAGATAGATAGATAGATAGATAGATATGAGATAGATAGATAGATAGATAGATAGATAGATAGATAGATATGAGATAGATAGATAGATATGAGATAGATATGGGATAGATAGATAGATATGAGATAGATATGGGATAGATAGATAGATATGAGATAGATAGATAGATAGATAGATAGATAGATAGATAGATAGATAGATAGATGAAAGTCTGGTATTTCAATTCACTTTAAACTAAAGGGGTTTTCTGGGCTGAAAATGAATTTTCAGAAAAGGTCTGGTAATGCTATTAATGGATTAATAAGTGCACCCTTATACCTTTAGCAGTGATTTCAGTGATTTCTGGGTTCTCTGTTAGCTCCTGGCAACTCGTATGATTCTAGACTGCAAATCCAAAATATGACATAGTTAAAAATATCCCTGATACACAAGAAGAGTAATCCGAGCACGATGAGGATCTCTGCTGCAGTCTATGACTAATCCATCAGCAATAACACAAGCAGCTAGTCAGGAGTAGATACAAGGGCGTGGCCTGTTACGATTCTCTGAGCAGATGCATCTTCGGGGAGCTCCTGCCCTAACAGATTTTTTGATGGACTAAATATGCCTCTACTCCTTTCTCATGGGCAAAAAACTGCCCAAGAAGACTTCTACTGGGACCCTTGCCTCCGGTGACTGAACTACCCAGTCCTCTCTTGCTACTTACCTGGTCTCAGTGCCCACACCGCTGTGGACCTAGAGGCGTTGGCCATCTTGTGCAGCCGCATTGTTGACTCCTGGCCTCACACTGCCTCCTCTTTCATCTCATGCCCTGCAGCGCCTGGGGATGGCTACTTCCATCCTGCGCTTCCTCTTGGCTCCTTCCCAAGCCCAGTACCTGGCTGTTCCTCCCAGTGCTCCACTCCCTGCTCCAGCCTCGTGGAGGCCGCCACCATCTTTAACCACTGGGATTTCATCTTTCTCTCTGCCTCTAAGCCTCCTCTACATCGTGGTTTGGGACTTGTTCAGTCCTCCCAGGTCAGTCCTGCACCCCAGGCTCCCCCTGCTCTATCAGAGCCCACTTTACATGTGCCTGTAGCTGCTGCCACTGATATTGCCCTTGCACACTGTGCAGAACCCTTTCCTTTGCTCTGGGTGTCTGCATCTTCTATCCCTGGGGCGCCATTACAGTCTGCATTGCTCCCCCCTTCACAGCCTGATGGGGACGATGCAGGCGATCCCTTCTTTGTCCCCCTATGCTGTGGGTCCTACTTCATCACCGTCCCCTCAGCTGCAGGAACAACATGCTTGGCCTCCTCCTCCTTGTCACTGCAATGGGTCTAGCTACTTGCTTACTTGTCAACCAGATAGGATTTCTAGTCATTAGTTGCTGAAGCTACAGACACCTGTCGTGCCAGGCAGTTCAGGAAATGCAGCGCCATCTTGAGGACTTAGACAACAGGGGGCTACGCAACAACATTAGGGTCAAGGGCCTTTCTTAGGCTACACAGGAGGAAGATCTACATATCATCCTGGAGGTGATCTTCAATGCTATCTTACAAGAACCCCCTACTCATAAAATTAAACTCGACTGTGCTTACAGGGCCCTGTGCCCGAAGGGGTCTGACGTGATTTCATTTGTTGTGCACACGACTTTGCCCTGAAGGAAGTCATCCCCTCCAAAGCCTGACATCTCATGGACTTTGATTTCGATGGAGCTAAAATCCAGCTTTACCAGGATCTCTCCTGGATCACTTTGCAGAAAAGACGACACCTCCTTCTACTCCTTCAGCTGTTACGTGACCACCAGATCCCCTTGACTCCACTCTGCGCTCCTTGGTGGACCTACATCCCTTCTGTGCTGCATTGAACATTCCACTCCTAGAGCTGTTTGATTGGGAGATGACCCCTGCCCCTCCACTGCTCCCTCAGATTTGGAGTTCCCAGAAGCCTAAGAGACGTCACTTGCCTTCCCCTGGATCCGCGGCCCGGAGGCCTCAGGTGGACCCCCCATCCCCATGGTTCCACTGTGTGATCCCTGACTTACTGCTGTTGTTTTATCTTACAGATGCTTTTCTTCTGTTATGTTTTGACATTTGCAGTTATATATTGCAGTCCCTTCATTGTTATTGCTGCCTTACATAGCTACACTATGACTAGCAGGCAGGGTAGGTTGCTCCACCCTCCATTATCTGCCTGTCTCAATCCCCATACTTTCTCCACTGTCTCCAGTGGATATAGTCTGGCTATTGGTGATGGTTTCCCTCGCTTTCCTACTTTGGGCGCATTCTTCAGCTGTGTGTCTTTGATATGGACCCACTCGGTTATTGGGCTTAGTCCTGCCTGGATATACATGCCTTCTGACCCCAGCCAGGAGACTTTTTAGCCAAGACTCTGTGTGATCACCAGGCCACTTCCATTCCCCACGTGGTTTGTGACTCTTCTGGTACCCTCCGCCATCATCCTGATGCAGTTGCTACTTCGTTCCAGGCTTATTACATTAACCTGTATAATCTCCCCTCGCAGTCTCGGTTCTACCCCTCCTCTGCCTCTCGAGACCTGTGCACATATCTAGAGTCATGTCCTCTCCCCTTGTTGCCTACCTTGGCTCTTGACTCCCTTAACACCTTTGTCATGGACGAGGAGTTTACTGATGTCCTGAAGGGTCTCCCTAATGGCAAAGCCCCTGGTCCAGACAGATTCACCTATCTGTACTATAAAACGCCTTTCTAGACGGTGCCCCCCCATTCTTCATTCGATGCTCCATTCTCACATTACCTTAGTTCCTAAGCTTAACAAGGACCACCAAGAGTGCTCTAACTGCAATCCTACAGCCCTTCTGAACTGACCTTAAACTTTTCATGAAAATTTTGGCAAACACGCTTCATGCTTGGCTCCCATCCCTTATCCACAAGGACCAGGTGGTTTTCATCCCTTGCCGTCACGGTGGAAACAACACCAGAAGGGCTTTGGATTTTATAGATGACTTCTTCGAAGACTATAGCCCATCCCTTAAACATTCCAGGCCCTGCACTCCAGCTTCTCTGCCATAATTATGATTTCCAGTGGAGAGACCGCTCTCTTCGTTATCTGGGTATTCAGCTGTCCTCTTCCTTAAATACCCCCCATCTATTTCATGAACTCCATACTGGATAAATGGCGCCCCCTGTACATATCACTTATAAGCCATATCACGACAGTTAAAATGACACTTCTCCCAAAGCTCCTATACATCTTTGAAACTCTACCTGTAGCTGTCCTTAGTTCTGAATTACGTTTCCTCCAGAAGGCTCTTTCAATTTATTTGGAATGGGAATTGTCATCGCATTCCCCGCTCTGTTATGTTGGCTGGTAAGGCAGATGGGGGTCTGGCGGTGCCACACCTCCCTCACTATTACTGGATGGCCCATCTGCAATGTATCCCGTTTTGGGCAGCATCCCAGGATTACACTAAGTGGATTGAAATTAAAAAGTTCTGGTTGGCTTCGGTTCATCCCAATATTTTATTGTGGTCCTGCTCGTCCCCCTGCCTGCCACCCCCCTTTTAGGACCCATCTGTTTTACTGTATATATCTGGCTTACGTGTCATAAACTCTTCCCACTCACCTCGCAACGCTCCTCTATGGTTTCCTTTTTTCTTAACCCTCTCGTCCCGGGGGGAACAGTTGGCTGCTATGGTGTGCCCTTGGAGTAGACTAGGTCTGTTCCATGTCACTGATTTGATTGACCCGTTGACCTTGGAGCTTAGGCCCTTTGACTACTTTACCTTGCACTTGTCGCCTACTGAATGGTTCCACTACCAGCAGATAGCCCATTTTATGACCACTCTGGGGCCCTGAGGGTATCCGTTCCCACCTTTTTTGAGAGGATATGCCAAGCTGATACCTCCACAAAGAGCCTGATTTCATATATATATTGATTACTTTCCTCTCGGGAGGGGTGGACCCCCCTGACCCACAGATACATGGTTAAGTGGACTAAGGCTTTGGGCAGGCAGATCTCACCTGTACAATGGCAGATCATATGGTCCCATGCAGCTAAGTCGTCCATCTATATAACATTTTGTGAGATCTAATATAAAATCTTGATGCACTGGTACCATACCCCGATTCTGTTGTATACTCTTAGTCCCGGTGTCTCTCCTACCTGCTGGAGATGCCTCTCAGCGTTGGGTACACTCTATCATGTCTTCTGGGACTGTCCTTTAATTCGCACTTTTTGGACAGAAGTTATGGTTTTGACTGACGCGCCTACAGGGTGTCCAACTAAATCGACTCATTTACCTGCTTAACTCGCCACCCCGACATCTTGGTAAAAAGGCATCGAAGCTGTTCTTTTACCTCTGCACTTCCGCCAAAACGCTTGTGGCTCTGCACTTGAAGAGAGTGCACCTTCCCACAGGTCATGCCCTTGTTGCTCGTATTAAATACATACGTAGTCTGGAATACCGCACTGCCACTCTCAACAACACAGCAGAGGCTTTCCAGGCCATTTGGTCCCCGTGGGATACTTATTGTATCCTTCATGGTCTCTGATCCCCCTCTCCCCACCGTCCCTCCTTGTGGTCTCCCCTTTGTCTATTGTGTTTTCTGTCTCATGTTTTTGTTTCCTCTTCTTTGTGATTGTTCTTGATTGTTTTGTTACATTATTCTGTGTTTTTGTGATTTTTTTTTTTCTTGCTATTTTGTTAAAATTTATAAAGCTCAAAAATTACAGTTTAAAAAGAAGTAGATACAAGCTGCAGAATCCTCTCAGTGTAGAGCGCAGAGAAAGCTGGGTGCAGACATGTACAGGCCATAAAGAGAGCAGTGGCGTAAGTACCAGATCATGACCGCTTCTCTGTTTACATAGTGCCATTCATCTCATAGTGGCCATGTAATGTAACTACAGCCTCGTCCTATACACGTCTATGTGACAAGGCTGGAATGACATCACACGGTCACTATAAACAGACAGCGTGTGATATAAACAGGCGCCATAGCCCCCCATGCAGCTGATCAGTGGGGAATCACTTATCTCTTATTGATGTTTTATTCTGAGGATAGATCAATAAAAATGAGATGGAAAACTCCTTAAGGCTAAGACCCTACGTGGCGTCCCGCAGCAAAAAAGCACTGTGGGAAAAAACACGGCAGCGACGCATCGCGGTTCTTCCGGCAGCGCTTTGCACAGAAAGTTCAGAGGTTTCCTCTGCGGCGTTTTCGGAGGTATGCTGCAATTTCCAAAACAGTGACTGTTTTGTAAATCGCAGTGTGTCCGCTGTGCATATTTTACCGCTAATTGGGGAGGTGAAAACGCCACGGGGAAAAAAATACGGCATTTTACAGTTCCTGCAAAGTGGAAGGGACCTTATGTGAAAAGCTCTGCAGGAAAAACCACAATGCGTTACTGCCGAGGTTATTCCTGCAGCGCTTTTTTGCTGCAGCCCGCTACATGGGGCCTTAGTCTTAATAAAGCCCAAGTGCTACCTTAATTAAATTAATTGCCCCCTCATATTATGCTCCTGATTCCCCCTGACAAATACTACACCCCTAATGACCCCTTATATAAATAACCCCCCCTTATATTCATAATGCCCCCTAATAGCCCTTATAAATCTCCACTCCAAATATAACTCCTATCATGCAGCACTCCCAGCTGTAAAAACTGGGGACTGTAGTGCAGGGTAGTCCTGGCAAGGATCTGGTTACCTTATTTAAGGTTCCTGGACAACTCCTCCTGTCATGGTACTCCATTACTCCTCCTGGCACAAAGTCCAAACTCATGACAGCTGAACTCCCTTGCTCAGGGCTGTCTCTAGATGAGCTTTGGGCTGTATCTTCATCCAGTCCTTGCTAGTAACACCCCAGAAAGCGAGACTAGCTACTCTCCCTTCAATGTGTTAAGAGATACCTGTCCCCCCTCCACCCACACACACAGACACACACACAAACACACAGACATACACACACAAACACACACACTCATTGTGAACCCATCTTAATTTTTAACGGAACTAAGGACAGAAATTCCCCAGTAACAGGGATTGAACAGCAAATTAGCAAGACAACTGGTGACAGGAAATTTAGACAGGTTTTAGAAGCAGAAAACTAAATATGTAAATATATCACATAATCTAATAAATAATGTGGGTGAAGTCTTAGTTCAGTGCTTCTTATTTCTTTAATGTTTCCTGAATCCTAGCTTTAATATTTTTGTCTCAAATCATACTTGTGAAGTGACAAACTCACACAGCTCTGCTCCACCCTCACTGCACAAAAAAATTAACTGCACGACTGTGGCTGAGGCCCCAAGTTGTGAATACGCACTTTTTTTTTTTTGTTACTGAGTTTGTAGTGTTTTTAGAGCCAAAGCCAAAGAATGGATATACTAGGAATGGGGAATGTATAGAAAGCGTCTTAGACTTCTACCTGCTACTCAATCTATTTCTGACTTTGGCTCCAAAAACCACAGCAAAATTTGCAACAAAAATAAGGTGCGTTTTTGCAATGTCGGGCCAGTAAATTATAATGCACATGTGATCATTATTCTTCCTCCACCTGCTAACAGTTAGATCTGAAAAACATCATGGAATACGATGTGGGAGACGCTCAGAGTGTGATCTACAAGGAAGCTATTCAATAGTAAAATATAACTTAAGATTCTCCACTAGATGCTGCAACAGGAGCCACTGTATCCCAAAGTTACCAGCGTGTGAGTACTAAATATATAATACCGTATAACACATCACTATAGAGGCAATGATATGTTTATTATAACAGACATTGAGGAATCCTTTGCCACAATCATTACAACACTAGATGTCCATAATGATCAGTATTATAGTAGTTATATTCTTGTACATAGGAGCAGTATTATAGTAGTTATATTCTTGTACATAGGAGCAGTATTATAGTAGTTATATTCTTGTACATAGGAGGGAGTATTATAGTAGTTATATTCTTGTACATAGGAGGTAGTATTATAGTAGTTATATTCTTGTACATAGGGAGCAGTATTATAGTAGTTATATTCTTGTACATAGGAGGTAGTATTATAGTAGTTATATTCTTGTACATAGGAGCAGTATTATAGTAGTTATATTCTTGTACATAGGAGCAGTATTATAGTAGTTATATTCTTGTACATAGGAGGTAGTATTATAGTAGTTATATTCTTGTACATTGGAGCAGTGTTATAGTAGTTATATTCTTGTACATAGGAGCAGTATTATAGTAGTTATATTCTTGTACATAGGGAGCAGTATTATAGTAGTTATATTCTTGTACATAGGGGGCAGTATTATAGTAGTTATATTCTTGTACATAGGAGTAGTATTATAGTAGTTATATTCTTGTACATAGGAGTAGTATTATAGTAGTTATATTCTTGTAAATAGGGGGCAGTATTATAGTAGTTATATTCTTGTACATAGGAGCAGTATTATAGTAGTTATATTCTTGTACATAGGAGGTAGTATTATAGTAGTTATATTCTTGTACATAGGAGGTAGTATTATAGTAGTTATATTCTTGTACATAGGGAGCAGTATTATAGTAGTTATATTCTTGTACATAGGAGGTAGTATTATAGTAGTTATATTCTTGTACATAGGAGCAGTATTATAGTAGTTATATTCTTGTACATAGGAGCAGTATTATAGTAGTTATATTCTTGTACATAGGAGGTAGTATTATAGTAGTTATATTCTTGTACATTGGAGCAGTGTTATAGTAGTTATATTCTTGTACATAGGAGCAGTATTATAGTAGTTATATTCTTGTACATAGGGAGCAGTATTATAGTAGTTATATTCTTGTACATAGGGGGCAGTATTATAGTAGTTATATTCTTGTACATAGGAGTAGTATTATAGTAGTTATATTCTTGTACATAGGAGTAGTATTATAGTAGTTATATTCTTGTAAATAGGGGGCAGTATTATAGTAGTTATATTCTTGTACATAGGAGCAGTATTATAGTAGTTATATTCTTGTACATAGGAGGTAGTATTATAGTAGTTATATTCTTGTACATTGGAGCAGTGTTATAGTAGTTATATTCTTGTACATAGGAGCAGTATTATAGTAGTTATATTCTTGTACATAGGAGGTAGTATTATAGTAGTTATATTCTTGTACATAGGAGCAGTATTATAGTAGTTATATTCTTGTACATAGGAGTAGTATTATAGTAGTTATATTCTTGTACATGGGAGCAGTATTATAGTAGTTATATTCTTGTACATAGGAGGTAGTATTACAGTAGTTATATTCTTGTACATAGGAGCAGTATTATAGTAGTTATATTCTTGTACATAGGAGCAGTATTATAGTAGTTATATTCTTGTACATAGGAGCAGTATTATAGTAGTTATATTCTTGTACGTAGGAGGTAGTATTATAGTAGTTATATTCTTGTACATAGGGGCAGTATTATAGTAGTTATATTCTTGTACATATGGGGCAGTATTATAGTAGTTATATTTTTGTACATAGGGGCAGTATTATAGTAGTTATATTCTTGTACATAAAAGTAGTATTATAGTAGTTATATTCTTGTACATAAAAGTAGTATTATAGTAGTTATATTCTTGTACATAGTAGTATTATAGTAGTTATATTCTTGTACATAGGGGGCAGTATTATAGTAGTTATATTCTTGTACATAGGAGCAGTATTATAGTAGTTATATTCTTGTACATAGGAGCAGTATTATAGTAGTTATATTCTTGTACATAGGGGCAGTATTATAGTAGTTATATTCTTGTACATAGGAGCAGTATTATAGTAGTTATATTCTTGTACATAGGGGGCAGTATTATAGTAGTTATATTCTTGTACATAGGAGGCAGTATTATAGTAGTTATATTCTTGTACATAGGAGCAGTATTATAGTAGTTATATTCTTGTACATAGGAGCAGTATTATAGTAGTTATATTCTTGTACATAGGGGGCAGTATTATAGTAGTTATATTATTGTACATAGGAGTAGTATTATAGTAGTTATATTCTTGTACATAGGAGGTAGTATTATAGTAGTTATATTCTTGTACATAGGAGCAGTATTATAGTAGTTATATTCTTGTACATAGGAGCAGTATTATAGTAGTTATATTCTTGTACATAGGAGTAGTATTATAGTAGTTATATTCTTGTACATAGGAGATAGTATTATAGTAGTTATATTCTTGTACATAGGAGGTAGTATTATAGTAGTTATATTCTTGTACATAGGAGGTAGTATTATAGTAGTTATATTCTTGTACATAGGAGGTAGTATTATAGTAGTTATATTCTTGTAATAGGAGGTAGTATTATAGTAGTTATATTCTTGTACATAGGAGGTAGTATTATAGTAGTTATATTCTTGTACATAGGAGCAGTATTATAGTAGTTATATTCTTGTACAAAGGAGCAGTATTATAGTAGTTATATTCTTGTACATAGGAGCAGTATTATAGTAGTTATATTCTTGTACATAGGAGCAGTATTATAGTAGTTATATTCTTGTACATAGGAGCAGTATTATAGTAGTTATATTCTTGTACATAGGAGCAGTATTATAGTAGTTATATTCTTGTACATAGGAGCAGTATTATAGTAGTTATATTCTTGTACATAGCAGCAGTATTATAGTAGTTATATTCTTGTACATAGTAGCAGTATTATAGTAGTTATATTCTTGTACATAGGAGGCAATTTTTATTAAAGTAAAAACAAACATAAAATACAATTAAACAACAATTATTTCAGTAATTTCAGACATTTTGTATGTACAAAGAAGGATCAAATAAGAAAATACTTAAAGCAAAATCAACTTAAAGAGTCCACACCTGTTGGAGAAGAAAATTTAAAGAACATACAGTAAAACTAAATAGGTCAAACTTAAAACAGATCCACTTTCCTCCATCATAGATCTGAATCAGAGCTATCCTGGTGACCTGCTGTTTCCATGTCTGATTCAGACTGCACCTCAGCTCGGCGGGGTCTCCTTTTAGTAGGAGGATCACCCTCTTCCTCATCGTACTCTGCCATCATTTGTTGGATCTTCCTGTCTAGTCCCTCTTCTCCGTCTGACTCTGATAGGATATAGAACCTATTTGCCGTTGCTGTGACATCGCCCGTTCTATCTATTCTCATCTTAGTTGGTTTTTGGACAGTGGTCCACTCACCCTCAGGCTTACGGCTGGATCTATCTTTCTTCCTTCTCTTAGTACTGGTGGGTGTTGGGGCAGGAGAAGAGATGGCCACTGAGGGTTGTACAACCTGATCGACAACCTCCATGGTCGCCTCAATGGGTTCTGACTGGGCTTGGTCCTGGTTGGTATCACCTGTATCTGTTTGGGGCTCTGGCTCAGTGACTACTGACCCTGACAACAGCGCCTCCTCCTCCTCCTGTATGTCATCAGCCGCTGCCAGCAAGTCCTCATCAGGGATATCCCTATGGATGTTGTGCCAAGCATCAGGACAGTCCCTGTGGGGGTGACCCATCTTACCACATAGGTTACACCTGATGTTTTTGCAGGTAGCGCTCACGTGGCCCATTTCATTACACAAGTTGCATTTTACCATGGTGCACACGCTCGCCACATGACCGGCCTTCCCACACTTAAAGCATCTGCGTGGCTGACCCGCATAGAAGCAGACGCCTTTCTCTCGGCCAATAAAAAATGAGATGGGCAGATGTTGGGTTACGTTGTTGTTCTGACGCAACTTAACCAGGACCTTCCACCCACCAGTCCAGATCCCGTCTTCGTCCCTCTTTTTAGTTAGATCAGACATGAGGTCGCAATGTCTCCTGAGCCAGATGACAATGTCCTGAGGGGGGAACGGCCTCATTCCAGAATATAATGGTGACACTTGCGGTATCTGGCCTAGAGATGGGGATGAAGCTGAACTTATTCCAACCCTCAGTATCTCTGAACCTGGTGACATTAGCCCAGAAACGGTCCAGATCAGACATCAGCTTAAAGCTGACATCATACCCCTGGCGGTCAGGAAGGTTTATCACTGCCAGGATGTCAGTCGGCAGGAAGCCCATCTGGGTAGATAGGAGCCCTCTGACCACAAACCTTCTATCAGGCAGATCTTCCTTGGCACCTCTGTGCCTAAACCTGACTACATTCCTCCTCTTGAAAGCCTGGCCTGTACAGTTCGTGCCTGACGTAAAAGAAGGAGCACCGCGGCTCCAGGCATTCCCAGAGGAGGTATGGCCAGATCCGCCATCTTGGCGTGTCTGTGGGCGCTGTGTGGGCTGCTGAGCACCTGCACTACGAGGTTCTGCTACTACATTAGTAACTAGAGGGGGAAAGTCCTGTACATTGGACTGTGCTGTGTCCGTCCCACCATCAACCTCTATGTCTGTGATATCAGCAGAGTCCAGAGACTGGACTGTAGAGGGGTCTAATGTCATAGATGGTGAAGGATCCCCCACAGAATGAGAAACACTTTCCCCTGCTGCACCATTATTATATACAGGATTATCTATAATATCAGACATATTAGATGGATAGTCAGTGGCAGCAGAGTCCTGCACAGCAGAGTCCACAATGTTATTATAGTCACTATTGGTGACTTGCACAGCAGAGTCCAGACTGTCCCACACACTCACAACCTGAGACCCTGAATGTGCTGCTACCCCAGTACCTTCAGGTAACAGTCCACAGTCCTGCTGAGATGACCTGCCTCCTGGGACTTGTAGTGTCTGCACAGCTGCTACTTCAGGCAGGGGTCCATGATCTTGCTCTAAAGTGCTAGTTGCTGGGACTTGTGGTGCCTTGCCAGGAACTGCTGCAGGTCTTTGCTGTGGCTCGGCATTAGCTGCTCCTTCCCCATACAAATTCCCTTCCTTAAAAGGGAAATTTGCCGGCTGCAGAATAGGCTTTGCATGGGACTGCTGGCCGCCATCTTGAGAGGGTTCAGACCTAGAGCAAGATGATGGTGACTTCTGGTGTTCCTCAAATCGCTGCTGGTTTCTGTACGATTCTCCCACCGGTCCCATTTTCTCCAGTACAGTCTCGGTCTCCCGTACGTTATCAGCGAGCTCTTTCACCAGTGCGCTCAGCTTCTTGTCCAGTATTGCCTCTACCTCAGGTCTAGCAGCCCTTATTTTGTAGGCACAGTCTATCTGTCTCTGCAGAGATAGTTTATTCGCCTTTAATGTCTCCAGTCTCCTGACCAGTGCTGAGATCTCGTCTGCCAGGCGCAGTTCAGGTGCTCGCTCAGCGGCTGTAACACTCTGTACATTATTGGGCAGTTTTGCAGGCTGGTTACTCACAGTATGGCTTCTGGTTAGCGTAGCCTGTGACTTCTGGCCTGCTGCGGCTGTTGTCACTGCCATGGGGCCACAATCTGCAGGTTGGGGACTATGTCCCAGTTTGTTTCCAGTGACTGCACTACTGGTACCATGAAACCTCCCTGCTGGTCTCTCTTTGGTCACATCCACAGCCTTCACTACAGCTTTGCAGTTTCCACTGCCAGATCTTGTCCGCTCAGACCGCACCAGTACAGGCCGCTGCATGTTCTCCAGCATGGTCTGTTTCTCCAGGGACGTTCTCCTGTGTCTGCAGGAGGGTGGAGTGGACGGGACACCTGTAACCTGTAATGGCGTCTGCACAGGCTGCACGGCTTGCTTCTTCTTACAATCAGGTATTCTTTCTGGATGCTGCACAATTACTTTGGTAGGTTGTTGCACCGTACCTCTGCTTGCTTCTGCTACTGCTTTCCTTGCAATCACTTTCTTCCCATCTTGGCCTGCACTGGGACTGCTGACATACAGGACATTACTTCCATTCATGGAGACTTTTGGATTTTCATCCATTTTTTGAGTTGTCTGGGAATTGCTTCCCAGAGTAGGCCTTGGAGCATGGGCCTTGGTAGGGGGAGCTGCCCCACCCAGGGTGGCCCCGCCCTGGGCTTTCTCCAGACATCAGGAGCCTCAGGAGAGCTACAGAAACACAACCTCACAGCTAGGAGGCAGTATTATAGTAGTTATATTCTTGTACATAGGAGGTAGTATTATAGTAGTTATATTCTTGTACATAGGAGCGGTATTATAGTAGTTATATTCTTGTACATAGGAGCAGTATTATAGTAGTTATATTCTTGTACATAGGAGCAGTATTATAGTAGTTATATTCTTGTACATAGGACTAGTATTATAGTAGTTATATTCTTGTACATAGGAGCAGTATTATCGTAGTTATATTCTTGTACATAGGAGGTAGTATTATAGTAGTTATATTCTTGTACATAGTAGTATTATAGTAGTTATATTCTTGTACATAGGAGTAGTATTATAGTAGTTATATTCTTGTACATAGGAGCAGTATTATAGTAGTTATATTCTTGTACATAGGAGTAGTATTATAGTAGTTATATTCTTGTATATAGGAGGTAGTATTATAGTAGTTATATTCTTGTACATAGGAGCAGTATTATAGTAGTTATATTCTGGAAAAAAGGGGGAGGAATAAAAGAAGTAAAATTCTTGTATATAGGAGCAGAATAATAGTAGTTAAATTCTGGAAGAGAGGGGGAGAAAGTAAAAAAGTAAAAACTTGTACATAGGCAGTATTATAGTAGTTATATTCTTGTACATAGGAGTAGTATTATAGTAGTTATATTCTTGTACATAGGAGTAGTATTATAGTAGTTATATTCTTGTACATAGGAGTAGTATTATAGTAGTTATATTCTTGTACATAGGTAGTATTATAGTAGTTATATTCTTGTACATAGGAGCAGTATTATAGTAGTTATATTCTTGTACATAGGAGCAGTATTATAGTAGTTATATTCTTGTACATAGGAGCAGTATTATAGTAGTTATATTCTTGTACATAGGAGGTAGTATTATAGTAGTTATATTCTTGTACATAGGAGTAGTATTATAGTAGTTATGTTCTTGTACATAGGAGCAGTTATAGTAGTTATATTCTTGTACATAGGGGCAGTATTATAGTAGTTATATTCTTGTACATAGGAGGTAGTATTATAGTAGTTATATTCTTGTACATAGGGGCAGTATTATAGTAGTTATATACTTGTACATAGGAGCAGTA
This sequence comes from Leptodactylus fallax, assembly GCA_947044405.1. NCBI lineage: Eukaryota > Metazoa > Chordata > Amphibia > Anura > Leptodactylidae > Leptodactylus > Leptodactylus fallax. Next base: position 156,487 of record CAMRHE010000587.1, read on the forward strand.
TTATAGTAGTTATATTCTTGTACATAGGAGCAGTATTATAGTAGTTATATTCTTGTACATAGGGGCAGTATTATAGTAGTTATATTCTTGTACATAGGAGCAGTATTATAGTAGTTATATTCTTGTACATAGGAGCAGTATTATAGTAGTTATATTCTTGTACATAGGGGCAGTATTATAGTAGTTATATCCTTGTACATAGGAGGTAGTATTATAGTAGTTATATTCTTGTACATAGGAGGTAGTATTATAGTAGTTATATTCTTGTACATAGGAGGTAGTATTATAGTAGTTATATTCTTGTACATAGGGGGCAGTATTATAGTAGTTATATTCTTGTACATAGGAGCAGTATTATAGTAGTTATATTCTTGTACGTAGGAGCAGTATTATAGTAGTTATATTCTTGTACATAGGAGGTAGTATTATAGTAGTTCTATTCTTGTACATAGGAGCAGTATTATAGTAGTTCTATTCTTGTACATAGGAGGTAGTATTATAGTAGTTATATTCTTGTACATAGGAGGTAGTATTATAGTAGTTATATTCTTGTACATAGGAGCAGTATTATAGTAGTTATATTCTTGTACATAGAGCAGTATTATAGTAGTTATATTCTTGTACATAGGAGGTAGTATTATAGTAGTTATATTCTTGTACATAGGAGGTAGTATTATAGTAGTTATATTCTTGTACATAGGAGTAGTATTATAGTAGTTCTATTCTTGTACATAGGAGCAGTATTATAGTAGTTATATTCTTGTACATAGGAGTAGTATTATAGTAGTTATATTCTTGTACATAGGAGTAGTATTATAGTAGTTATATTCTTGTACATAGGAGGTAGTATTATATTAGTTCTATTCTTGTACATAGGAGTAGTATTATAGTAGTTATATTCTTGTACATAGGAGTAGTATTATATTAGTTCTATTCTTGTACATAGGAGCAGTATTATAGTAGTTATATTCTTGTACATAGGAGTAGTATTATAGTAGTTCTATTCTTGTACATAGGAGCAATATTATAGTAGTTATATTCTTGTACATAGCACAGTATTATAGTAGTTATATTCTTGTACATAGGAGGTAGTATTATAGTAGTTATATTCTTGTACATAGGAGCAGTATTATAGTAGTTATATTCTTGTACATAGGAGAAGTATTATAGTAGTTATATTCTTGTACATAGGAGCAGTATTATAGTAGTTATATTCTTGTACATAGGAGCAGTATTATAGTAGTTATATTCTTGTACATAGGAGTAGTATTATAGTAGTTATATTCTTGTACATAGGAGTAGTATTATAGTAGTTATATACTTGTACATAGGAGTAGTATTATAGTAGTTATATTCTTGTACATAGGAGTAGTATTATAGTAGTTATATTCTTGTACATAGGGGGCAGTATTATAGTAGTTATATTCTTGTACATAGAGGCAGTATTATAGTAGTTATATTCTTGTACATAGGAGCAGTATTATAGTAGTTATATTCTTGTACATAGGAGTAGTATTATAGTAGTTATATTCTTGTACATAGGAGCAGTATTATAGTAGTTATATTCTTGTACATAGGGGCAGTATTATAGTAGTTATATTCTTGTACATAGGAGGTAGTATTATAGTAGTTATATTCTTGTACATAGGAGTAGTATTATAGTAGTTATATTCTTGTACATAGGAGTAGTATTATAGTAGTTATATTCTTGTACATAGGAGGTAGTATTATAGTAGTTATATTCTTGTACATAGAAGCAGTATTATAGTAGTTATATTCTTGTACATAGGAGGTAGTATTATAGTAGTTATATTCTTGTACATAGGAGCAGTATTATAGTAGCTATATTCTTGTACATAGGAGTAGTATTATAGTAGTTATATTCTTGTACATAGGAGCAGTATTATAGTAGTTATATTCTTGTACATAGGAGTAGTATTATAGTAGTTATATTCTTGTACATAGGAGTAGTATTATAGTAGTTATATTCTTGTACATAGGAGTAGTATTATAGTAGTTATATACTTGTACATAGGAGTAGTATTATAGTAGTTATATTCTTGTACATAGGAGTAGTATTATAGTAGTTATATTCTTGTACATAGGAGGTAGTATTATAGTAGTTATATTCTTGTACATAGTAGTAGTATTATAGTAGTTATAGTCTTGTACATAGGAGCAGTATTATAGTAGTTATATTCTTGTACATAGGAGTAGTATTATAGTAATTATATTCTTGTACATAGGGGCAGTATTATAGTAGTTATATTCTTGTACATAGGAGCAGTATTATAGTAGTTATATTCTTGTACATAGGAGCAGTATTATAGTAGTTATATTCTTGTACATAGGAGCAGTATTATAGTAGTTATATTCTTGTACATAGGAGTAGTATTATAGTAGTTATATTCTTGTACATAGGGGGCAGTATTATAGTAGTTATATTCTTGTACATAAGGGCAGTATTATAGTAGTTATATTCTTGTACATAGGAGCAGTATTATAGTAGTTATATTCTTGTACATAGGAGTAGTATTATAGTAGTTATATTCTTGTACATAAGAGCAGTATTATAGTAGTTATATTCTTGTACATAAGGGCAGTATTATAGTAGTTATATTCTTGTACATAGGAGAAGTATTATAGTAGTTATATTCTTGTACATAGGAGGAGTATTATAGTAGTTATATTCTTGTACATAGGGGGGGTTTATTATTTGTTTAATTTTTGTTAATTGGGGAGGTTTTTTAGTGGTTTTATTTTTGTTAATAGGGGTGGTATTATAGTGTTTTTATTTTTTTTTATAGGGGGGGTTTTTTTTTTGTTTTTTTTTTTTTTATAAGGGGGGTTTTTTATTATTTTTATTTTTGTACATAGGAGTAGTATTATAGTAGTTATATTCTTGTACATAGGAGCAGTATTATAGTAGTTTTCTCCCATTTGCAGTACATAGTACAGAGAGTAGTCTTATTACAGTAGTTGGTACTTACTTGAATGGGTTAAAGCTGGAGCTTGAGTTTTTCCTTCCAGATGATATTCCACTTAACTGCTTGTTCTGGCTGATTTCACACCACTGTTCCCTTCCCTCCTAATACTGTATATCCTGTATTTGCATACTGTTATACCTGCCACAATCCAGCTATCCTGTTTTCGTCCCTCTGTAGTGCCTCCTGATAATGAGACCAGAAATGGAGTCATATGTCCTGCTTGTTTATCAGAGACACATCAAGAATGTGTTCCAAGAAGTGCAATGGAGTGCACAGGGGAGGAGAAATATTGCATGAACTTCAAAGAAGTCTATGGAAGAAGTATGTCCTTCTCAGACTTTACAATACCCTCATAATGCTCAAGTGAACCTCGCCCTATACTTAAAGGACCCTCCTGCTTGCAAGAGAAATTTCCTAATAAAATGCCCTCCTTATTTTCCTTTCAGCTGCTGGTTCCTTCTTCCTTACTGTGAAGCTGCCACCAACCTGTGAGACCGCTCCCTGCACACTGTGCCTGGTGTGCACACTTACCTGCGAGCAGCTGACGGTAATTTTTGCCATTTACTTCTCCCCCCTTTAGGTGAATTTCTTCATTCCTATGGCTGTTCTACAGAAAACATCGGCAACAACATAAGAACTTTCTCCAACACGTTTATAAATGAAAGAAACGCGTCTTGTGATGTCGTCAACAGCAACAACTCTCTTCCTGTAGGTGAGTCATGGACACGGACATTGGAGAGGTGATGGAAGGAGGTGGAGGAGATACAGCAGAGCTGAGTGTGTCACCCAACTTTATAGGACTATTAATAACCCTGTTTTTCAACTTTTATTAGTCCAACTATGGGACTATTGCAGTATCACTGCTTGTGTCAGGATCTAATAGGGATTCAAAGATGTCAGACTCAGGAGCCTTTGTTAAGCCCCGGCTGATGAGTGATGAGCGAAACGCATGAGATACATTTCGCAAATATTTTTGAGTTGTACCTGCATTTTTGTTTTGGACAGAACTTATTCGATCCGAACCAGAAGTGCTATTTTTGTACTCGGGGGTCTGGGGGCGCAGCGTAGGTGCTGAAAATAAAAAAAAATGGCTCACCACTGAGTTCTGTGATTGGTCCCAGTGGTCATGTGGGGGCATCAATGTCAAAGTGTCATGTCGTCAATGCCCCCATAGTATAGAAATAATTTGAGGGTAGCAAATCCCCCAAAAGTTTGGTTTTGACTGAACTTGAAATTTTTTGGAAAATGTTTTACAACCCCGTTTTCTTACAAACGGGTTCATTCCTCTCTAGTTGCCATAGATAACACTGACACCTTGTTATCATGTTGTTGGGGCACTGTTTGGGTGATAGAGGGGACACCTTCCCTTTGTCTATCGTCTTAGATGTTGCATCTGCTTTAACTATAGAATTTAATTGGTCAAACCTCAGGAACCAGAAATAAAACAGTAGACCTGATCCCGGCCATTGTAGCAGCTAACACCCGCAGCTAAGCAGATGAGTCCCTGCCATGTCAGTGTCTTCAAGGTACCGGACTTTGCGTTCAATGTTACCCATTGAAGCCATACATTTGTAACACAGGGTAAAAGAGGGTTCAAGTTTTTCAGGAATCTAAGCTTCCAAAGATGCATATCTTGAAGACAATATTGGATAGAGGTGTACAAGGAGTTAGGGGTGCAAAGGGGGTCTTCTAGGTGGGAGGTAGGTAGTCGTGTGAGTGGAATCTGAATAATTTTTCCCAAAACTTTTATAACCTTTTATTTCTTGCAGGGAATTTCCTTTGGTGTCCTGTTTGCACTACTAAAAAGCTAAAGGAATGTAAATCTTACTTGTGCGATGTCGATGAGGACATTTGCGTGTCGGAAGTGGTTAAGACCATGTATGGTAAGTCTTAATGAAGTGACTGTAGAGAAGCAGAAAAATGAAAGGACATGGGTGAGGAAAACACAGCCTACTCCATGTTAAAGGGGTTTCCAATGAACTTCAATATTTACATTTATAGACAATAGAAAGTTAAACATTTTTAGAATGTTAGAAATAATTAAAAATTAAGTTTTATAGATTTTCTCTAATCATGTTAGTGGTGAAAGTCTGTTGTCTTGCCAATGGATATGACCTTGAATGAAGTAACTTTCTGTGTTCTGGGACTTGTCAAAAACCCAGCCATAATTGTGGTCAGGTTATCTTCTCATCTTCTCATACATGTAGTGTCCCCTCCTGATAACCAGCCATGATGTCCTTATTGTGGTCGGGTTATCTTCTCATACATGTAGTGTCCTCCTGATAACCAGCCATGATGTCCTTATTGTGGTCAGGTTATCTCCTCATACATGTAGTGTCCTCCTGATAACCAGCCATGATGTCCTTATTGTGGTCATGTTATCTTCTCATACATGTAGTGTCCTCCTGATAACCAGCCATGATGTCCTTATTGTGGTCAGGTTATCTTCTCATACATGTAGTGTCCTCCTGATAACCAGCCATGATGTCCTTATTGTGGTCGGGTTATCTTCTCATACATGTAGTGTCCCTCCTGATAACCAGCCATGATGTCCTTATTGTGGTTGGGTTATCTTCTCATATATGTAGTGTCCCTCCGGATAACCAGCCATGATGTCCTTATTGTGGTCGGGTTATCTTCTCATATATGTAGTGTCCTCCTGATAACCAGCCATGATGTCCTTATTGTGGTCGGGTTATCTTCTCATACATGTAGTGTCCCCTCCAGATAACCAGCCATGATGTCCTTATTGTGGTCATGTTATCTTCTCATACATGTAGTGTCCTCCGGATAACCAGCCATGATGTCCTTATTGTGGTCGGGTTATCTTCTCATACATGTAGTGTCCCCTCCTGATAACCAGCCATGATGTCCTTATTGTGGTCGGGTTATCTTCTCATACATGTAGTGTCCCCTCCTGATAACCAGCCATGATGTCCTTATTGTGGTCAGGTTATCTTCTCATACATGTAGTGTCCTCCTGATAACCAGCCATGATGTCCTTATTGTGGTCGGGTTATCTTCTCATACATGTAGTGTCCCTCCTGATAACCAGTCATGATGTCCTTATTGTGGTTGGGTTATCTTCTCATACATGTAGTGTCCCTCCGGATAACCAGCCATGATGTCCTTATTGTGGTCGGGTTATCTTCTCATACATGTAGTGTCTCTCCTGATAACAGCTATGATGTCCTTATTGTGGTCAGGTTATCTTCTCATACATGTAGTGTCCTCCTGATAACCAGCCATGATGTCCTTATTGCGGTCAGGTTATCTTCTCATACATGTAGGGTCCCCTCCTGATAACCTGCCATGATGTCCTTATCGTGGTCGGGCCCCAGCGGGGGGTTATCTTCTCATACATGTAGTGTCCTCCTGATAACCAGCCATGATGTCCTTATTGTGGTCGGGTTATCTTCTCATACATGTAGTGTCCCTCCTGATAACCAGTCATGATGTCCTTATTGTGGTTGGGTTATCTTCTCATACATGTAGTGTCCCTCCGGATAACCAGCCATGATGTCCTTATTGTGGTCGGGTTATCTTCTCATACATGTAGTGTCTCTCCTGATAACAGCCATGATGTCCTTATTGTGGTCAGGTTATCTTCTCATACATGTAGTGTCCTCCTGATAACCAGCCATGATGTCCTTATTGCGGTCAGGTTATCTTCTCATACATGTAGGGTCCCCTCCTGATAACCTGCCATGATGTCCTTATCGTGGTCGGGTTATCTTCTCATACATGTAGTGTCCCCTCCTGATAACCAGCCATGATGTCCTTATTGTGGTCGGGTTATCTTCTTATACATGTAGTGTCCCTCCTGATAACCAGCCATGATGTCCTTATTGTGGTTGGGTTATCTTCTTATACATGTGGTTGGGTTGTGTGAACCTCACAAGATTCATCTTGCAAATATTTACAAGGTTCGCCAGTAGTTTTGAAGCAGAACTGCTATTATCATACTCTGGAGTTTCTTCTTTTTGGTTGGCGAACTCAAAATTTTTGGAAAATTCATAAGGAAGCCATCTTTTGTCCAAACCAGTTTATTATAAGTGGAAGATTATAGAAGATTCCTGCCTTCATGATCATATCCATTTGAAAAAATGTTTAAAATGTAATTGTCTAAAGATTTAAAAATAGTTATGTTTGTGGGAAAACCAATTTAAGCTGTGGAGAGACTAACAGAGGTCTGAACTAATGGGGTGTGGAGGGATATAATGGATACCTCCTAGAACACTTTTATATAATGCATTTTCGTATGAGACAGAACGGGATTGAGGAAGACGAAGATGTCACTAACTGGAATGTCCCATGACATGTTTTTCTGTACTGGAGCCCCTGACTTTATACACTAACAGATAAAGGCGATAGAAGTGGGTCACTCCATCAATACCTCCTCCCAGTGGCGTAACTAGGAATGGCTGGGCCCCAAGGCGAACATTTGACATGGGGCCCCCTCTGAACTGGTTACGGGTCCCCAAACAGTAAAATATGCTCAACAGTGGCCCCAAATAGTATTATATGCTCAACAGTGGCCCCCACACAGCATTATATGCTCCACAGTGGCCCCCATACAGCATTATATGCTCTACATTGCTCCCCCCACACACAGTATAATATGCTACCCACAGTGGTCCCCACCCAGTATTATATGCTCTACAGTGGCCCCCACCCAGTATTATATGCCCACAGTGGCCCCCACACAGTATTATAAGCTCCCAACAGTCCCCTCCGCTTCGCTGCTATTATTATACTTTGGGGTCTCCTCAGACCCCAGAGTATAATAATCGGAGGCCCAGGGAAGGTGATTAAAAATAACAAACACTCATACTCACCTTGCCTTACCTTTCCTTGGCATCCTCGCTCCATCCTGCCGTCTTCATGCCCTCTTCCGACGTCGCTGCCGAGGCCTGTGATTGGGCCTCAGCGGTCACATGGGGCGCACTGACGTCATTACGTGGCCGCGCCCCATGTGACCGCTGGGGCCTAATCACAGCCCTCAGTCATGACGGAGGAGCGCCGGAGAGAACGCTGCGCCCAGGAGAGGTGAGAATATGTGTTTATTATTTTCAGTCACCTCCCCTGGGCTGGCATGTATTGGAAAGGGACCTACAATATGCCAGAACTCCTTTCCAATAACATTATGTATAGCGGTCGGGGAACCAGGCTTTCCCCGACCGCTATCATAATGGTCTGGGGCCCGGCCATCTCCAGCTGGCCGCGGGCTCCGTACCCTGCCGGGTCCGGTCGCACCCCCTGCGACCGCGATCGTTACTGGTTTGTGGGGTTCGCGGTAGAGGCTGCCACAGGGCTCCGGGGCCCCCTAATGTCCCGGGCCCTGTGGCAGCCGCTACTGCTGCTACCCCGATAGTTACGCCCCTGCCTCCTCCACACTTCCAATGTTGCTCTCTATTTCATCTTCAACACCTCTGCTTCATGTTAGTGAATGGATGAATTTAATTTTTCCTGTTGTGACACATTCTACCCCCAGATCAAGCAATAATTGGTCATTTGGTTCGATATACAGTAGACCTTGAAGTCCTACTATTGAGATCATTCTTTTCTTTTTGAGTATCAGAGTTTTTTGTTTTTTCTCCACTCCTATCTTTCACATTTCTATTTTTTACCAATCCATTGCTTATAGGATAAAGAGTTCCATCTTTTTCTAACTTGCACCATATGGGCAGATGTATGGAGACCCATTATGTCAGTATAATCTTCTTTAGGCTAGGACTACAGGTTGACTTTGGCCATGACTCCCATTGTATGACCAAGGATCGCTGTGTCACCCTGGCCCCCCCCCCCCCCCCCCTAACACGTGTAGAATATTTACATAGACCTGTGGAATATCCGGCATGAATGCGGCAGGAGAGGAACCATAAGTAGCAGCGAGAAGATCATGTATATCAATACCACCTGCTGTGACCAGAACCAGTGCCATTCTCCAAAACCCATGTGTGAGCAGTAATGGAATAAATCTTCACTTTTTTGAATTTCAATATTGGAGTGCTGTCCATTTTTTGGATTGTTTTCTATCTATGGATCCATATTATGCAACAGATCACTTTGACACTGTGATTGTATCACTCTGCTGAGAGTGAGTGGGGTACATTATATGTGAGACTACTAGAGATGAGCAAACTGGATCATAACAAGCCAGGTTCATTATGAATTTCTCCAAAATTCTCGGTTTGGCCACACCTAAAACTTTTGGAGTTTGTCACCTTTTGTTCCAGCATTATAATATCAATGCGAGAAGATGCCAGCAGAGGCTGTAAGAGTCTGCAGATAAAGATTGGATGCTGGGAAAGAAGACAGGATGCTCAGGAGAGTTGAGGAGAGGTGAGTATCCAGCGTCCTACTGGTCTGGCCGTAACGCTAATGGAAAGTGATGTCTGTATATGCCGCCGGGCCTCTTTCCAGTAGAAGCCTGCGTTATGCTCACCTGGTGTCTGGCGGTTCCCTGACACCTCTTCTGGTCACACATCACCGCTGGGGTCTGTTGTGGGCATCACTGGACATGCTCCCCACGCTCAATCACAGGCTTCAGCGGTGACCCTGGTGCGCATGACGTCACCACCGAGGTCTGAAGAAAATCCACAGACAGTTGAATGCTACAGTGATCCCAGAAGAGGTGATGTAAGGTGAGTATAAGTGTTTGTTATTTTTACTCACCTCTACCAGGCATCCAACTATCATTCTCTGGGTCTGAGGAGACCCGAGAGTACAATAGTAGCACCGAAATGAACCAGAGGACTGAACCTCACAAATATTCATCTAAACAAATTTTGTGGGGTTCGCCTCAAGTGGCTTGAGGCCTTCAGAGCATATTATATTGTGGGGGAAGGGGGCACTTGGGAGCATATTATACTGTGTGTGGGGCTCCTGTGGAGCATTATATCTTGGGGAGCTCTGGAGAATATATCATACTGCATGGGGCCAATGTGGAGAATAATACTCGAGGGGCTTAGGGAAGCTTTTTATACCATGTGGGACCCACATTATAGTGTGTGTGGGGGACTCTAGGGAGCAAATAATACTGTTTGGCACCACTATGGAGCATTATATTTGGGGGGCTCTTGGAAGCATATCATACTGGTTACTGTGGCGTATTATACTTTAGGGGAGCATTTTATACCGTATGGGGCTACTGTGGAGCATTACCGTATATATCATGTGGAGCATTATATTGGGAGGGCTAGGGAGCTTAATACTATGTGGTGAACACTGGGGAACATTATATGTAGTGTGTGGGGGCCACAGGACAAGAAACTGTAAGATATTTCAGGGAGGAGGGAGAAACACAAATTTTTCCAGTATGGGGCCCCAAAATACATGATGGGTAATGGCACCCCTGTGTGCTTACATCACAGCTCCCTTACTATAATCTACTACTTTCATGCCCCTTATATAAATGATCTCCCCCCAGTAATAATGCCCCTAATAACCCTTTATGTTCTCTATGCCCATTATATAAATGATCTCCCCCCAGTAATAATGCCCATTAATGACCTCTTATAGGGGGCATTATTACTGGGGAAGATTATTTATATAAGGGGGCTGAAAGAATATAATTATAATATAAATATTCACAAAACAAATCTCATGAGGTTCACCCATCTCTAGAGATACTACCATACAAGTCAATTTGCATTGGATTGTTACTGTACAGACAGTTGGAATTATTTGCAAAGGATCTTTCTTCCTGTGTGACTCTATAAGGAGTGAAACAGCCAAAATCTGAGCCTCTGCAAAGACGTGTAACTGCCAATCCTGAGCATTCTCTAAGGGACTGTCTGTAACCACTAAGCTAGTTGCCTGCTATAAGACTGATGTATCCACTAGGACAAGTGCTCGACTAATGTAACCACTAAGCCACTTGCCAGATTGATGTAACTACCAAGCCAGTGGTCAGACTGATATAACCACCAAGCTAGTTGCCTCCTGTAAGACTGATGTATCCACTAGGACAAGTGCTAGACTATTGTAACCACCAAGCCAGTTGCCAGATTGATGTAACCACCAAGCCAGTTGCAAGATTGATGTAACCACCAAGCCAGTTGCAAGATTGATGTAACCACTATGCCAGTTGCCTCAATACTGGTTGAAATGGTTTTATATGGAGTCGCGTTGTTTATTGCATTCTGCCTCTTTTTCCTGTCTTTAGTGCCCCCTGTCAAAAATAAGATAAATGGTCGGATATGTCCAGACTGTTATATACCCAGTTCTCACTTTTGCTTAGTTAAAAAATCCAAGCAATGCACCGGAGATGAAGATTCCTGCATACAATACAGAAAAACCACAAAACAAGGTAATGTCGGTCATTTTTTCACCCCAACCTATCAATCCCAGAGAATATGAGGGAACACAGTCACATGTTAGCTGAAATACTGCAGATGGAGTCTGAAAAAGACTCATTTAAAGGGGAAGTCGACTTTGTACAATTCTTTGTTATTTGTCCTGTAGCTAATATCCTTAAAGATCAGATTTCATCTTTATGTAAATTCTCTTGCAGCGCCTTGACATCAGATTATAATGCATGAAAATATCCTTCCTAATAGGACTACAATGAAATAATGGCAAGAATATGCTGAGAGTTGTTGTTTTACAGACTAGTATACCACATCCCCACCTCACTCTATACATCATACTAGTGACTACAACATTAACCAGAGGGGGCAGAATAACCATTTATATCCACTAACTCCGGGTTCACTCCTGGAGTGATTCTTGTTTATTTTCTCCATTCAGCCCAGACCACTATGACGACTTCTCTTGGCCACAATTCATCTCTGCAGACTTTGTCACCCAGATGTCCTTGGCACCTGTTTTTGCTGCACTTTTCCTACACTTTGGCCCTCAATATACTTTTCACTGGTATCCTAAGAAATTAATCTTTTAATACAATGACATCATTATGCCATCTACATTGTAATATCACAGAGTAGATGCTGTGCTGCAGGAGCCTAGTTATACTGCCTTCCATGGCACACTACTGCTACTATGTTCAATTTTATCCTTATCCTAAGGACTTAAATTCAATTGAAACCAAGTAAAGGTATACAGGAGATTCTGACCCATCAGGCCCTCCTATCCAATGTGCATCATTGGGACCTACAAAGACTAGGCTCCCTCCCAACTCTATATTATAAGCTTCTATATTATAATTCATGTTTCCTATTACTCTGTCTGTGTAGTTTCACCATAAGAAGTTTGACATCTATATAGTTCTGGCATTATATTAATGAACCAGGAAGATCAGGCTGAGCAGTTCTCTCTGTTTGCAATAATTTTCCACCTTCCAATATCTGTGTTTTCTTTTACAGGGTCTTATGTTGAAAAAGAAATCCTACATGGCTGTGCGAGCAGTAGCATCTGTAAAGCCGTATCCTCCATGGTGAAGCAGACCGCATTCTTTCCACAACGTATCATTACTGAGGTCATATGCCACAAAGGAGCCGCCCCTTTAATATACAGTGGGCTACATTACACCCCAGCGCTCCTCATGATCAGTCTTTACTAAACCTGTGAATATCATGTAGACATCTAGGTTTCTATCATCTCTGCACTAATAAAATCTAATCTACACACCAAAATTCTAAGATGTTCATGTCATTATGTCTCAGGTGACTTTTCTATCATGTCAATGCATTGACGGAACCAATACCATGTCGAGGAGGTCCTTCATAGGTTCCCATCATTGTAAACAAGACAGTGGAGTTATAGTTGTAGTCATAGTCATAGTCGTGATATTATACAATTATCAGTATTGTATAATGAATTAGATACATAGTTATATATTTACTTTTATAGTTATTCAATCACTGGATTTTTTTTGTCAATTATAGTTATTGACCGACCGCCATTTATGAAGGAGTTGGAGCAAGAGTAAGAGTTGGGCTATGGAAAAATAGAGTCGGTGATTTGGACCTACCAACTGCACAGAACCTTTCACTTAGGGCGCTAAATTTGGTTAGATATGGGATCCGCCTATTAGATAAGGATTTTTTTTAGAACAAAACTTTGTCTTGTTTGGGGATTCATCAAGGGTTTTTTTTCCCATTGACTTCAGTTCACTTCAATTGCAACTATAGTGTCTGCAGCTCGGCTTATGCAGATTGTCTGTTGTGTATAAGCACCAGCCCAGCACAAGCTCACGAGGAAGTCCGTGCACATTGTGATGATTTCCCTTACAACAAAGACAGTGGAAGGAATTTGATACATACTTTACCCACGGATTTGCATGCACATTTTGTGGCCATTCTACATCAAATTCCATGATATATGGACACATACATATGATACATACATATTTATGTACAGATTTGCAACCGATGCATTGGAAGGGGTGATATCTGCAATAAAATCTGCAGAAAGAGTTGATATGATACATAAAACTTTCAGAGTATGTGCATGAGATTTTTTTTGAAAATCTGTATGGCAAATTGTCACATAATACACAATGGGGAGAATTTATTAACCCATCTGTGCTAGCTTCCTGTCGTAGATGGTTATAATTGTGATTTATCTTTGGCACATGGCGCATTACTGCACCAAAGATGTGCACATCCCTCATTCTGTACTTTCCTCAACATTTTTTGAGAATGGAGTGGAGAGCAGGGCTGGGATATGCCTCAGCCCAACACAATTATTATAACTCACACCAGAAAACAAATAAAATATCAGCTTTAATAAATATTCTCCAGTGTGTGCATTTACTGTAGTCAGGCCCTAAGTGGACCCAAGCGGCTGAATAGATAAGAAAAATCAACCTGACCTAACCAACCTGAGCTGGGCCATCAGCAAGATGTTCAGTAGAGGGGGAACAAAAACACTAAACTTCAGGAAGGCCAATGGTCACCAGCTGAGAGAGGAGCTTAGCAGGATAAACTGGGACAATGTCCTCAAAGTGACCAGAACACAAGGTAAATGGGACATTTTCAAAAACATCCTAAATAGGGCCAGTGAAAAACATATATCGTATAGGAAGGAGCAGGTTGGAGATCATAGAAAACCAATGGGGCCAGCTTAAACAGTAAGGAGTGCAATGAGGGATAAAAGAAAGTGTTTAAATACTAATACACGAAAGTGGTGACGCAGCAATAAAAAACTATAAAGAGAAAAATAAATTGAGTAAAAGACAAATAAAGGAGGTAAAGATCAAAGTGAAGAAAATAAATGCCAAGAGAAGTAAAAATAATCCAAAACCGTTTAAGAAAATAAAAACTAAGAATGTGAACCCTCTCAGAAATAATCTGGGTGTAATGGTGTAGGAGGATGAGGAAAGGACTGCTTTATTAAATGCCTTCTTCTCTACTGTATTTACACAAGAAAATTCAATTCAACATGATTATGGGTAATGTAAATTCTCCATTAAATATCATCTGATTAACCCAGAAGGAAGTGCGGTGCCTTCAATATACTAAAAAAGACAAATTGCCGGGTCTAGATGGCATACACCCCTGAGTTCTTAGGGAATTATGTACAGTGATAGACAGACCCTTATATCTAATATTTAAGGATTCAGTTATGACTGGGTCTGTTCCACATGTTTCCAATGATCTCTCTATCCCTAGGCCTGTAACCATGGCAAGGGGGCATTTTCTATGTGACGAAAAAATGTTTTGCCATAGTCATAGACCAGGATTCTTTACAGTAAGAGCGGTGAGACCATGGAGCTCAGTGTCACATGATGTGGTGATGGCTGATAACTGATAAAAGTATAAGAGGGGCCTGGATGCCTTTCTTTAAAGGAAGAATATTGCAGTATATGGGAGTGAGAATTTTTGGGGATAGGATATTGATCCAGGGATTTAGTCCAATTGCCATATTTGGAGTTGGGAAGGAATTTTTTTTCCTCTAATGGGAAACTGGCGTCAGGTTTTGCTGTCCTCTGGATCAACCTGGTAGATTTCAAGGTTTGATTTGATGAACTTGTGCCTTTATCCAACAGTATCTACTATGTCAATAGGTTACTATTTTGGATTCAACCAAATCTGAAATTTTTGGAAATAATGGTTTTCTTCAAACTGGTTCACTCATCTCTAGTGGACTGCAAAGGCAGCCTCAATGAGAGTCAATAACCTTCCTGTAAAAATCCACTAATCCAATAGATTTTTGCAACGGGACAACGGGATGCTACAAGACAGGTATCCTGTGACACCAATGTAAAAAGAATAGAAAATCAGAACTTTACAAGAGGAGACCAGTGTAACAAAACCATAAGTCAATAAATTGTCCCTTCTTCACTAGCTGTACATTGTATCCACCCAGATGGGTTGAATCTTTAACGTACCTTGTTGGACCTCGTGATGATCTGATTTTACATAGGACTGCATTATCTTAACCCAAAGCACAAATACTAAGTGACAAATACAGCTCTGCTACATCTACAGTTTCCTTTTACATAAATGATTGTGCAATCTCTGTGCAATCCTGACTCTTGTGCGTATATAATTTCTTCTCCAGAGATAATCTCTACCTAGGTCTTAGAGTCTTCTCTTTGGGGAGCGACAGCAGAAGCGAGAGAAGGATCTAGAGAGCGGCTGGTAAGACGGCTGCATCTCAGTATGAGGGGCCCCGTCACTGGAGCCTGCGTCTTCTCCATCCTTGTGGCAGCAGGTAAGGCAAGATGTCTGATCTGTCATGTATAATTTATGATTTTTAGTCATTTATATTGCTCCATATATAAATATCACTGCTCTATACCAGATGTTCACAACCTGCGGCTCTTCAGCTGCTGCAAAACTACAACTCTCAACATGCTGGGGGTTGTAGTCTCACAACAATTGGTGAGACACAAGTTAGAGACCACCAGGTGAAGGGAGATGTCAGTGATTATTATGTTTCTGCACCTCCCCTGGGCCTGCAGTTATTATATTCTTGGATCAGCAGAGACTTAAGAGTATATATTATATCTAAAGATTTTGGGAACATTCATAACAAACCCAACTTGTAACCCATATCATAACAAACCAATTCGCTCATCTCTAATCCTGAAGAACATAAGCAGTACTGTACATCTAGCGTAGACAATCCTCAGCAAAGTAAACACATCATCAGCACAAACATCTTCCTGACTCTTAGTTTGCTACAATGTATCAGTGCAGGTATGTAATGTACAGGGGTTCGGAAATTTAACTAGTTTACTGGTGGCTGAGAATGAAGAACAATTTAGGAAAGATACGGAATAACAACGTCTTCCACTTGTCGTCTTCTGCTGTCTCACTTGCAGGTGGATTGTCCCTTTCCCTTGCGCAGAGCTCATTTCCAATCTCCTCCACTTTCTTGGGTCTCACTGGTCTCCAGTGTCCGGTCTCCACTCATTCTGCCTTCCTGACCTACAGGCCATAGCGTACTCTTGGACCATTTGTGCAATAACTGTCCATTGGACATCAATGTTCAGCCAGATATAGTCTCCCACGATTTTGCCCCTTGTGGATTCCCTGCACTTAGTGGGCCAGCTGCATCTGTAAGACCACCTAGCAGCATGGGGAGGTCTTTGTTCTAGGTACAATACATAATTCTGGTGTCCAGCTTGTCAGGTACTGAGCTGCCAGTGCACACCCCTCCATACTCAGGCCCTCCTCCTGGGTCCGGTCTCCTCTCATACTGCCTTTCTAACCTCTAGGCCGCATCCTGCTATGTCTGGGACAATTGCCCATTGCACACTAAAGTTCGGCCACATACAGACTCCCACGATTTTTCTCCTCCTGGATTCCCTGCACTTAGTGGGCTGGGTGGATTTTTAAGACCAGCACCACCTAGAGACTTGGGAAACTCCTCGGTCTAGGTACAATGGATTAGTCTGGTGTCCAGCTTGTCGGATACTTGTCAGCGGCCTGAGACGGCGTGCTCCTCGCTACAGATATAATGTATCACTATGATATCCAGACTCTTAAGATTAAGGATCCAACTGTTTCAAATGCTCAGCAGTAAAAAGTATTAGGATTTTTTGGGTTTTTAGTCTGTGGCTATAGGAGCTGATGTACCATATGGGCCCAGCAGGTTAGAGGTCCCGCGGCCACATTACTGTCCAAAAGATTGTGTATAAAGGATTGGAAAGATGAATGTCATGAATCCAATGCCTGTATGTGAGCCAATTTGGATCTAAGTGTGAACGCTCCCATTCACTGACAGCAAGCACAGACATGACTAGATCTTTCTACCCTTGTGTGTTTGTCTTCTAGCCTGTTCCTTGAAGTGCATTCACTATATTAATTTGCACCATGAAGCCAAGTTCCAGGCAACCTTGGGAGAGCTTAGAAAGTGTTCATCGGAAGATGATGTCTGCGTGATGACTTCTTTCATTTTACAAAAAAGAAGTAAGTGCCCCCTCCAGATCCTTAAAGGCACACCTTGAAGATTATGTCATTGTTTTAAGTTAGGTAGATTTGCCCTCTAAAGATCTTGAAATATGGGGAAGCTTGGGCGAGGAGAGTACTGGCTGGGTACATGTCTCTGGTTGCAAGTGCCAGGATGAGGGCGCTCTACCATGAAGAGGGAAGTGGAGTAGTTATAGTGGGTGTAGAGGTAGCAGTCACACCCAGGCGCTGATGTTTGAGAGGTCCCTGGTACCGAGTTTGCATTGTAACCTAGGACCTTACCCCTCTCATGCACAGTATAGAGATACAGGGAGAGGGCACCATATCCATGCCACAGGTGAAGCAAGTACAGCTACCCCTATAGTAGCTAAATTATACTTGGCAACCCTATGAGAGCATCCCAAAAAAGGGGTGACCTTCTGGTCTCCCAGAAGAGATGGAAAATACTCCATGCTGCCGAAGGATCTGTCATTTTATGTTATGTTAATAGGTCCAAAAAGTCCAAAAAGGGGACATGCCCTGCACATCTAGTACCCAAAAAGGGTGTGGTGATATAGAAGAGGGCTTGACGATGTCCTGAGGGGCATTGCCACAGCAAGTCCCAGAGAATAATAAGTTGAGGCCCAGGGGAGGTGCAAAAACATAATAAACACCTATACTCACCTTGCCTCACCTCTCCTCTTTGGGCTTCTTGAATGACGCCAGAAGCCCCAGAGGACCACTGTGGCCTAGTCACAGGCCTAAGCAGTCCCCCAGGCACATGACATCAATCAAGAGGATAGCAGAGGACAAGGAGGCACTGCCGGAATTCGGAAAAGAGCCCAGGAGAGGTGCGTCAAAGTGAGTATAGGTGTTTATTATTTTCACAGATCTCCCCTGAAGAGACCCAGAGTATAGTAGTGATTTGTCAGTGACAAAACCCAAAAGTTTCAGGTTTGGGTAGAGTTCGAAACTTTAGGAAAATTCGGGTCGAATCTGTTTTGATCTATCCTGGCTTGCCCATCTCTAGTGGCCACAGTAGTTGTTAACCTGTTTTCATTGCTATAGCTATAAAGCAATATTTGCAACTTTCCCAGACATCTCAATGACTTCTAATTGTCTTATATTTGGTTCCCTCAGGTGATAATAAGGAGAATGGTTTTCAGTATAGGCGGTACTGTGGCCCACCATCCCTATGTGATATGAAGGAAAGCCTGACAACTGCTGACTATAACATACGATACAGTACCACCTGCTGCAGCACTGATGGCTGCCTGCCCCAACTACCCGTGTGTAGGTATCTAGGAGCAATGATATAGACAGTGGGGAGGGGTTATCATCTCTGACTCAATGCCCCTCTATTGTATATAAGAGTAGGCTGCAGAGATAAAATTCTGAGAGCACAATACATTCACAATGACCAGAGGCAAACAAAAAATTGGCTGGTATTTCCTGTTTTCTGCAGCTCAATTTTTAGCTTTGCTGTGTAGACTGGGACAGAGTCAGAAAAATTGTCTTATAATTACAGGGCAAGGGAATTAATGGCAGCTCTGTTGTATTATAGGGGGCCTAGATAAGGCAGGATAGTATCAGTATACACTATACACACTGATAAGACTTGGTATGCAGCTCCCCTGCTCTCTATCACTTTTTGTGGACTGTATTCATTGACATATCTCTGTCCATTAAAGGGGTTTTGCCAAGTTTTGAGGGATAGGATAGAGGATGTCTTCTTGATCAGTGGGAAGTCCAATTGGGGGATCTGGTTCTCTCAACTTGATATGGTGTAAGATGGAGCACGAGCCACTCATTTTGTATGGAAGCTCAAGCCAAGTAAAGAGCTCGGCTATCTCTGGCCCTCCCATAGAGAATGAATAGAACAGGAGGGCACAAGCTCAGCCTGCTGCTCCATCGAGATGGGAAAACCAGATCCCCATTCTCTGCAAGTTTTGAAATGATCCCTATTGATGGGATATGGGATAACTTCTGGATTGGTGGGGGTGCAGCCCCTAGGACCCAAACCATCCTGAGAACAGGTCCAGTTCTCATGTCCTGATGGAGCCTAATGCTTACCATGCGACCTGCAGCTACATTCAGTCTCTATAGGAGCACTGAAGATAACCAAGTACAGAGTTTGGTTATCTCTCAGAAGGTCACATGCTGAGCCTGGCGCTGTATCGGGATGGGAGAGCTGGACCGCTATTCTAGGGATCAGTGGGGATCCTATCTGTAGGGAGTAACTTCAAAACTTGCTACAACCCCTTTATCTTCCACACATGCAGGCAAAACAAAAAGGTTTCCAAAATGGCCGCCCCATTAATAAAAATTAAAAATACAAGGTCCAATAGACTTCCATTCATTTCATGGAGCTGATATTAAATGTATGACACTCGGTAACATGGAAATCTACAACTTTGGCTATTTCATTTAAGTTTTAATGGATTATTTTGCAGGGCCAGTGGGAAATTTCATAAAAAATGGAGTCGTCTGTCCATCCTGCCATTCCAGACCAGATAAGCTGTGTGTTCCTGAGAGAGCAATGGAGTGTACGGGAAACGAAATACATTGCATTTATTACAATGAGACCGTTTTCCAAGGTGACTGATTTTGTTTCATACCAAAATAGTTAAAATGACATGTGATAAATGATTATAGTATGGGGTCTTTTCAGAAGCTGGATGCCCAGGGGAGGAGACAAAAATAAAAAAAAACCATTTATATTCCACTTCTATTACCTCTTTTGAGACTCCTTGCAATGTCCTGCGCTTTGTCTCTATTTTCTCATGGTGTTTGGCGCTCTTCTGTGACGATCACAGGTCTCATCAGTGACATGGGAACTCGTGAATGAAGCAGAGACAGAGCGTGAAGAGACCCAAGAGTATAATAATTCCCCTTCCAGTTCCATCTGAATAAGTTTGGACAGAAGCGGAGGATCGCTTCGTCTGAACACATGAAAAAATAAATCTTTTAAAGTTTACCCACCTCTACTAGGAATCTATCTATAAAACATAGTGTAGAACACTCTTAGGGCTCCTAGGAACCTATCTATAAAACATAGTGTAGAATACTCTTAGGGCTCCTAGGACTATATATCTATAAAACATAGTGTAGAATACTCTTAGGGCTCCTAGGAACCTATCTATAAAACATAGTGTAGAACACTGTCAGGGCTCCTAGGAACCTATCTATAAAACATAGTGTAGAATACTCTTAGGGCTCCTAGGACTATATATCTATAAAACATAGTGTAGAATACTCTTAGGACTCCTAGGACTATATATCTATAAAACATAGTGTAGAATACTCTTAGGGCTTTTAGTAATGTTTTATAGATAGTTCCTAGGAGCCCTGACAGTGTTATACACTATATTTTATAGATAGGTTCCTAGGAGTCTGAAGATTTTCTACACTATGTTTTATAGATGTCCGGGAGACATATTGTACACAACACCTCTGGGTGACTGGGAGACGTATTGTACACAGCACCTCTGGGTGACCACGAGACATACTGCACACAGCACCTCTGGGTGACCAGGAGACATACTGTACACAGCACCTCTGGGCGACCAGGAGACATACTGTACACAGCACCTCTGGGTGACTGGGAAACATATTGTACACAGCACCTCTGGGTGACCAGGAGACATATTGTACACAGCACCTCTAGGTGACCAGGAGACTTACTGTACACAGTACCTCTGGGTGACCACGAGACATACTGTACACAGCACCTCTGGGTGACCAGGAGACATACTGTACACAGCACCTCTGGGTGACTGGGAAACATATTGTACACAGCACCTCTGGGTGACCAGGAGACATATTGTACACAGCACCTCTAGGTGACCAGGAGACTTACTGTACACAGTACCTCTGGGTGACCATGAGACATACTGTACACAGCACCTCTGGGTGACTGGGAAACATATTGTACACAGCACCTCTGGGTGACCAGGAGACATATTGTACACAGCACCTCTAGGTGACCAGGAGACTTACTGTACACAGTACCTCTGGGTGACCATGAGACATACTGTACACAGCACCTCTAGGTGGCCAGGAGACATACTGTACACAACACCTCTGGGTGACCAGGAGACATACTGTACACAGCACCTCTAGGTGGCCAGGAGACATACTGTACACAGCTCCTCTGGGTGACCAGGAGACATACTGTACACAGCACCTCTGAGTGACCAGGAGACATACTGTACACAGCACCTCTGGGTGACCAGGAGACTTACTGTACACAGTACCTCTGGGTGACCACGAGACATATTGTCACAGCACCTCTGGGTGACCAGGAGACATATTGTACACAGCACCTCTAGGTGACCAGGAGACATACTGTACACAACACCTCTGGGTGACCAGGAGACATACTGTACACAGCACCTCTAGGTGGCCAGGAGACATACTGTACACAGCTCCTCTGGGTGACCAGGAGACATACTGTACACAGCACCTCTGAGTGACCAGGAGACATACTGTACACAGCACCTCTGGGTGACCAGGAGACATACTGTACACAGCACCTCTGGGTGACCAGGAGACATACTGTACACAGCACCTCTGGGTGACCAGGAGGCATACTGTACACAGCTCCTCTGGGTGACCAGGAGACATACTGTACACAGCACCTCTGGGTGACCAGGAGACATACTGTACACAGCACCTCTGGGTGACCAGGAGACATACTGTACACAGCACCTCTGGGTAAAATGGGAAAATGTGAGCCATTCTGTCCTCGGACACTTCGCCTCTACTTAGCTTTAGTCTATGATAATATTTTTAGTTGATTTAAGGTTTTCACTCTTCTGTTCTCTTCTTTCCAGTTAATACCCACTCTTTTGGTTGTGGCACCGCAAACATCTTTAGAGATGATGGAAATACTGTTAGCTTCTTCGCCCGCTTCTCCACATGCACAGTCACTGAGATAAAGCCGAATAAGAGCTTAGAAATCGGTACGAGGAGGTTTTTCATGTATCTTCTGAATGGTTTGGCATAACATTAAGACAATGCAGCTGTTATAGCTTAATGGCCCCTACATGGGGTCACGTCAAGTTTTATGCTTAGTGGGTTTTGTGTGAAGATTTTTAGTTAATTTCGTTTTTATCTTTTGCATCTCACTCTTTGTTAGAAAATACTTGATAGAAAGCATCTTTTAAGATATTAAAGGGGAACTGACATCACCTCCACCAGGCTCTTTGCCTTCTTTAATAAGCACTGCTCCATTGATTCCAAAGCAGTTGGAATTTTTTCTCTAGCCCACACCATTTCTGAGCAATAAGTGCAGTTAATTTAGGTGTCTGATATGTTAATTACGCTCTCTACTGTCAGGTGGGTGGTCCTGTGCTGGTCCTGTGTTCTCTACTGTCAGGTGGGTGGTCCTGTGCTGGTCCTGTGCTCTCTACTGTGAGGTGGCTGCTCTTATGCTGGTCCTGTGTTCTTTACTGTCAGGTGGCTGCTACTGTGCTGGTCCTGTGCTCTCTACTGTCAGGTGGGTGGTCCTGTGCTCTCTACTGTGAGGTGGCTGCTCTTGTGCTGGTCCTGTGCTCTCTACTGTGAGGTGGCTGCTCTTGTGCTGGTCCTGTGCTCTCTACTGTCAGGTGGGTGGTCCTGTGCTGGTTCTGTGCTCTCTACTGTCAGGTGGGTGGTCCTGTACTGGTCCTGTGCTCTCTACTGTCAGGTGCGTGGTCGTGTGCTGGTCCTGTGCTCTCTACTGTCAGGTGGGTGGTCGTGTGCTGGTCCTGTGCTGGTCCTGTGCTCTCTACTGTCAGGTGCGTGGTCGTGTGCTGGTCCTGTGCTCTCTACTGTCAGGTGGGTGGTCCTGTACTGGTCCTGTACTCTCTACTGGCAGGTGGGTGGTCATGTGCTGGTCCTGTGCTCTCTACTGTCAGGTGCGTGGTCGTGTGCTGGTCCTGTGCTCTCTACTGTCAGGTGGGTGGTCGTGTGCTGGTCCTGTGCTGGTCCTGTGCTCTCTACTGTCAGGTGCGTGGTCGTGTGCTGGTCCTGTGCTCTCTACTGTCAGGTGGGTGGTCCTGTACTGGTCCTGTACTCTCTACTGGCAGGTGGGTGGTCATGTGCTGGTCCTGTGCTCTCTACTGTCAGGTGCGTGGTCGTGTGCTGGTCCTGTGCTCTCTACTGTCAGGTGGGTGGTCGTGTGCTGGTCCTGTGCTCTCTACTGTCAGGTGGGTGGTCGTGTGCTGGCCCTGTGCTCTCTACTGTCAGGTGGGTGATCCTGTGTTAGTCCTATGCTGTCTATTGTCAAGTAGGTGGTCATGTGCTGGTATTGTGCTCTCTACTGACAGGTGGGTGGTCCTGTGCAGAATAGTCACTTGATAGTAGATAGCCTAAATAGCATATTCAGCACTGAAACTAATGGCAGTGATTTCTCAATAACAATGTGCACTAGATCAAAAATTCCAACTTTGCAGTAATCAGTGGAGAGACATCTCTTGAAGGATTTGTCAGAGGAAGGAGATGAAGGAAGAGTCGGATTTAATGGAGGTTGTGAAAGGTCCTCTTTAAGAACTTCATCTGTTCATATCTATTGGATAATGAATCACTTGTACAAACAGAGATTCTCACAATTACAGTGTATCTTTAACCCCTTCCCACCGCAGCCTGTTTCATTTTCGATATTTAATCCTCACTTCTTTTTATTTTTCCATCCACAGAGCTGTGTCGGGAATTAATTTTTCTGAGACAAATTGTATTTCGTAATGTTACAGTTTAATATTCCGTACAATGTACTGGGAAACTGGAAAAAAAAATGACTCGGGTAGATTTAGAAAAAAACAGTTTTTTTCCAATCTTTTTACAAGTTTTGTTCAATACCAAATTTGCATAGCTTTTATTGCGTTTGAACACATTTAAAAAAAAAATGCAAATTTTGAAAAAAAAAAAATTCTTGGAGTCGCCATATTCTGACACTTGTAACTTTTTTATATTTCCGTATTTGGGGCTGGGTAAGGCATCTTTTTTGGGTGCCAGGTATAGTTTTTAATTATACATTGGGCAATCATATAAATGGGGGAATGTCTGTTGTTTTTATGCTAATATTTGACTCTCTTGATTATTTTTTTTCCTCCACAGCGTTCACCGTATGGGGAAAAATATTTTTATAAATTTGTAGCTCAGCATGTTGAGACCCAGGAATACCTAATGTGTATGTGCTTTACTTTTTTTATATCTTATATAAGGAAAGGGGGGTGATTTGAACTTTTAATGTTAATATTTTTTATATATTGTTTTTTGTTCTTTTTTTTACTTGACTGAGGCATCAGTAGGGTTAAAGACCTAATCGTGGACATTGACGCCATGTTTAAAGACCTGACATCTGCCATAATAGTACAGTGGATGCCAGGAATACTCTATGCTGCTCAGGCCCTTTTTTTGTCATTGGGGCCTCATTTCAACACATTGGTGCAGCCCCCCTATCTTCACCCACCAAGCACTGCAGACACTGTGTAATCATTCACAGGTGAGTCCACAGAGGATTTGTAAGGCCAGAAAACAGATGGCACCTTTTTTTGGGGCATCCATCTGTTAAAATAGGTTTTTCCAAAGTGGACTTCCTTTGGACATGTCATGGCCTGCCACAGAACAAACTCATCACCTGCTGTTTGCTCGAGCCTTTGCTCGAGCCTTCAATGATCTCATGTTCAGATATAGTCCCAGCCAAGACAATTCTTTCACTATTTTGCATTGCGTTGCAGGCAACTTTTTGTGGTGCCATGTTTGCCATGATGAGTTTGCTGCCTCCTGCTCAAAAGAGCAGATTTTGTGTGAACCAGATGAAGATGTTTGTCTTTCGGAGAACAGAAGGATCATAGATGGTAGGTCTCTACGTTTTTTCATTTATTGAGGACTGCTTAAACATTGCCTTACATTAAATATAAATTAGTTATAGATGGTAAAGACCTCCTGTTCTGGTGGACCTGAAGTGTTCTTATAGGACAGGCAATCATTACAAGTGGCAGCCATGTAACAATACCTTTAAGAAGATTAGTGTCTGCTTTAAAGACATTAGACAGGGAGGTCTAAAAGGGTCTCCTGAAAACATCCAGATCTCAAAAAGAAGCTGGAGCATCAACCAGTTGATCATCGTATAGTAGTTTTGTGATCCCTCACAATTGACTATTATCAGCAGGGAAACCAAGGCCATAAACACATTTCATTTGTAGGAATCATTACCAGGGCTCACCCTCACTCCACTAGACGGCAGCAATCTCAGAGGTCTCAGAAAATCAGGAATGTGCTGGAGCCAAGGGGGAACAGGTCAAGGAGGACTCCATGTGATCACCAGGGAAGTGAACAGTTAGTCCGACAGTAAGGATCTTCTGCAGGGCTGGACATAGACCTAGTCCAAATTCCCAGAGAAAGGGAAAAAGGGTTAAGCTCTTGTCTAGAAAGAAGATTAACACACAGCCGAATGGGTAGAGGTGATGGAGCCAAGGAGGTCAAGGATAATCATATAACAGAAGACCCCAACCTAGGAGTCAGTAAGTTTAGATACCAAAGGGAACCACCTTTGCACATTACAGCCAGTTATCACAGGAGGACTGAGTTATTAGTTTCATTATTACGTAAGGGAAAGGGAGATGTGCTGGGTCCAGTAAAGTGGATACATAGAGAGTGTTCCCTTTGTGACATCTCTATGTCCTGAAAGTAAATATCAACAGTGGTCTTCTTAATGGGGTAACCCCTTTCAGACATTAAACAAAGTGTATCTCTAAATGTAGAAAACCTAAAATGTCTGTGCCATGCATTGTTTTCAGTGGACACCATGCATTTCCTGCGTTTCCTAATTTCCCCTGTATTGGTGCTGTAGGAAAACAGAACACTCCCCCCCCCCGCTTCCTTGCAGAGTACTGCGTATCGCTGAAGGGAGTGATTAGTATAATAAAATATAACGTTTATTAGTTATTGTTAAAATATGGAGTTCTAAAAAATTGAAACAAGGAAAACACAGAAACAAAACAGTTACTAAGATCCGATCTACACTCACCAGAAAAACAAACTAAACACTAACCAGATAAGCAGTGGGGATTAAGAGTAGTAAAGGCTGTGTGTGCGACTCTCTACCCTATCAATCTGGAGATCCGGAGATCTAGAACAAAAATTGTCTACAAAACTCTATACTGAATGTCAAAGTAGACATTTTCATCTGCAAATATCCTCAACGCGTTTCACCCTTTGGGAGGGGGATGAAACAATGTAGTCTGGTAACTTTATTCGGCTTTAACAAGATTCCCAATATAAAGGTCTTGTATAAGGTAATAGGGTACTCTGTTGTAGCCCTTGCTGACAGCGCAACCATTGCTACTCTTGATTCCCACCGGTATCCAAGAAATCTAATCTTTAGTTTGTTTCTGCGGTGAGTGTAGATCGGTTCTTGGTAACCATTTTGTTTCTGTGTTTGTCTTGTTTCAATTTTTTGGAGCTCCCTATTTTAACAATATCTAATAACTCTTATGTTTGATTATACTAATTACGTCTTTAATAGTTGAGTAATTGGTCCCACAGTGACTTAGTATTTTCCTTGCATACTACTAGTATTGGGCATCCCAAAAGCAGGGACACTTGTGATCTTCCAGGGACCATTCTAAAAAAAAATTGGGCTTTAAAAGGTGGACAATTCTAAAATCAATAAGGATCAGATAAATAAGAGTCTAAATCAGAGGAAAAATTGAAGAGGGATCACAGGAAACTAACCAAGTGTCAAATTGGATGATAAAGAGATAACCCAGAAGTCAGAACTTTCAAACACGGCCGCATATTAGATTACAAGATTTCCTGAGTAGACCACAGTTTACAGTACATTCGTCCTTATGACATCTCCAGTTGATGCCCCAGTGATGTCTCTAGATGCCATTTCTTGACATGAACTGTGGTAGGAGAGATAAAGATGGGTAAAGGTTGCATGAGGTAGTGGAGGAATGAAGATACTATGGAGCCATCGAGATCAGGTCTAGTACTGGAGAGAAGGATGGAAGGTGAAAAATAGAATAAATATAGTGGATGATGGAACTCTTTAATTTTTCATTTTTTTTTCTCCCTATCAGAACAAACTCGAAGACTCACAATGCAAATAAGGAAACGGTGCGGAAAATCTGCCGAATGCAAATTTAATGGCTTCATAACCAGTAAAGGAAAGACTTTGTCTATCCAAACAACCTGCTGTGATACTGACATGTGCATTCCTCCAGAGCCCTTGTGTAAGTAGATGCCTTCATTTCTACTTCTATAATATTATAGACACTTTTTGAGACCACCACCTAAAACTGTAGTGAAATATGGTCTTCTTAAGAGGTGGCCCTCTCAATCTACAGTTTTCAGGAACTGAAATTTGTCCACAACATAATATAGTGTAGATCCGGGGTGGTCTTCTCAAAGGGGTTGTCTTCTGGAGAGTTTTCTCTTTATTTAAAGGGTAGGATGAGACATATGGAGATTGAAGCAGATTGTCCAGCTTTGTAATTTTTTTTTTTTTTTAATAAATCACTTACCAATCTCCTACCAATCCTGTTCCAACACTTCCTGGTCCTTGTTCCTGTCAACACCATACCATGACATGTAGTGATGACCTGTTTACACCACTGAGACCACCACTTAGGTCATAGTTAGAGATGAGCGAATTTTTCAAAAATCCGATTCTCCGTAGTTTCTAAAATAATTTGATTCAATCCAAATTAATTCGCAGCGAATCGCGTTAACCCCTTCCTGACATCCGCCCTAATAGTAAGGTGCTGCCGGGAAGGACTTCCCGCAAACCATGGCGGAAGCATGGTGCGCACACAGAAACTGCTTTGCCGGTGTCAGCCATATGTAACTGCTGATACTGTCCTCTAACACCCCCGGTCGGAGCTGAGCTCCAATTGCAAGTGTTAACCCCTAAGATGCCGCAGTCAAACATGACCGTGGCATCTCAGGGTTTTTTTTTATATATTGGGGTCCAGATCAGCCCCCCTACGACGTTTTCAGGGGGTTCCACTGCTCCTATTCAGCAGCCAGGGGTCTGACCAGTGACCCCGGGTCTGACCAGTGACCCCAGGTCTGCCCCATCGCTATCCCTCTGCATACCTGGTTGATCCTACCTTGAATGAAGACTGTCAGCCTATGTGTCTGCACGGGCTGACAGCCTCCTATATACTGCAATACACGTGTATTGCAGCGTATACCTATTGAAGCAGCAATCAGAATATCACTGCTTCAATTCCCTATGGGAACAAAAAGAAAAAAATTTAAAAAAAAAATAAAAAAGACCCCCCCCCCCCGCCTCCCCTAAAGCTGGTGCTATTATTATACTGTGGGATCTCCTCAGACCCCACAGTATAATAATCGGAGGCCCAGGGTAAGTGATTAAAAATAACAAACACTTATACTCAACTTAACCTCACCTATCCTGGGAATCCGGCTGTCTGAGCGTCGTCCTCGCTTGTCTTCTTCCTTGTAACTGAAGTCCTGCTCCCCAGACGTCACTGCTGGGACCTGTGATTGGTCCTCAGTGGTCACGTGGGGGTGTGATGACATCATTACGCCGGTACGCTCCACGTGACTGCTGGGGCCCAATCACAGTTCCCAGCACTGAAGCCTGGGGAACAGGACCTAAGTCATCGGGTCCAGACTTAATGCTGAGCCCAGGATAGGTGAGTATCAGTATTTATTTATTTTTAATCACCGCGGGGGGTGCCAAGGGGGACAGGTAGGAAGGCGGAACCCTTTGGATGGCGCGGACATGTTTTACCGAGGCATCCAAGGGGTTAAAACCCCCGATCGAAGCTGTGGTTCGATACATCGAAGCGTGAGGAAATCCGGTATCAATGCGAATCGAAGATTTCCTGAAATTCGTATCGAATTCCACTTGGACAGCTTCGAATCGCTCATCTCTAGCCATAGTTTATCAACACCTTTAATTTTTTCCAGTTACACTTCATGTGTTCCTTCGTATTTCCTGTTACTTTTTCACCATTTAATGTTATCTTAAAAAGTATCAGTATGTATTTTCAATGTCGGACAATCCTCTTATTCTGACACAATAATGGAGACTAAAGGTTCATCTGAATACCAAATTTGAAGCCATTTTGGAGCCCATCACTTGATTCTGGACCTGCTTGATGGAAAGCTACCAGTGTCATCCCATGCCAGAGAGTAAAGGGGAGCAACTGACTCCAGGAAGACTCAAAAAGTGTTTTCATGTTCTTGGGACTTTTCTATCTTTTCTTTGTGCTTTATATTTGGTCTTAAGACCTGAAAACTCTCAAATATATCTTATAATCCATTGACCCAGCAGATCTTTCACATATCTGCACATATAGTGTCCAGCAATTTTAGTTTTTTGCATTTTTGCTTTCTGCTCTCTGCCATCCATTAGGGCTTATTTTTGCAGAACAAAATGTACTTCATAATGGTGCCATTTACTATCCCGTATACTGTACTGGGAAATTGGGAAAAAAATCAGAATGGGATAGAATTAATAAAAACTACTACATTTGTGCCATTGTCTTATCTGTTTTGTTTTTATGGTGTTCACTGTATGGCAGCTATGCATTGTATGGGCTTATGAGTGTCTGCCATGTTTAATGGGGTAAAGTGATTGTTTTCTTCCTCTACTCTATATAATTCAGTTAGTATTACCTGCTTTAGTGATCTCTTTTTATCTGGGGATTCATGGGAACCTTCTCTTTAGTTAAGAGAAAGCTGAACTGCATGTGCAATGTACGTAAATGACATCCAGCATGTGATAGGAAATCAGGTGAGGGATCTAAGAATGGAATAAAGTGTTTATATTGAGTTACTTCCATTTTTGTCTATAGGTTATGTTTGGTATTGCAGCTCTCCCCATACAGAGTACTTTTGTTTCTGCCCATTTCTTGTATTTCTCCACAACCTGTTAATGGACTCCACTAATAGATGGCGTCCAGACTAACTACCCTCGAGGTGCTCATAATTTCTGCAATGTATTGCAGGGACAATAAAAAGGCGGAAGAACAATGGCAGAACATGTCCAGGATGTCTCCCCTCAAACAGTTCTACCTGTCGCCCCACAGATGTTATCCACTGTAATGGGGAGGAGAATTACTGCATTCACTACTCAACAAATAAAATTGAAGGTGAGTGAGTTCTGTACAGAGTGAAACGCTCCAGGTATACAATACTTATCCACAAGACGTCTTGTGACACAAAGTGGATTTACGATATCACTGACACCTCAGATCTTAAACAAAAAGAACATAAAAATAGTCAAGAAAGGTTAAATGGGTTGTCAGACTATGAAAAACTATGTTGAAAACAGCTTAAGATGTTATAACGTGTATCACTGGGGCTGACATCGCTACTCACCTCCAGCCAGCAGTGTCCTTGCTCTTCCTGCCGCACTTCTCTCTCTTGTGACGGGCAATGGGTCCTGCTCCCAACCTTCTCCTGCTCTCCATAGGTCAAACACACTCTGGAAGGCTCTTAAAGCAATACAGGGTTATTTAAGGCACCTTCTCCCATTGGAAAGTGCCTGAGCAATAAGGTTACTAGTGTTTCAATGATGGTTTATCTGCTCATTTTTGATTCTCGGCTGAATCTTTTCCACCTACCCTGATCTCTTCCAATTGAACCATTGTGAAACTCTACCTGCCTCGACCTTGGATGGTCCACTGATAGCGTCCCTGCCTGCCCCTTCAGAGACACTCATCAGCATTTTTTGAACCTTCCAACCTAGAGGTTCCCTGCAGCAAAGACCAGATCCACATTTTTTACACAATGTGGTTTTTGTTGTGCTTTTTTGACGTTTTTGAACTCCAACAAACTGTATGGACCGGAAAACACTAGCAGTTTTATATGCGGTTTTTGCAAAATTGAGTCAACCCACTTATTTCAATGGGGTTTTCAAGGCGGAATCCAACTGAAGATGGGTCATGTCAGTTTTTTTTCTTCTAGCTGAGAAACAGCTACCAACTGCCTGAGGCAGATTCTGCCTTAATATCCTCCTGCAAAATACTCTGTGTAATTATGTTTCTTTCTTGGTTGCATTTTTTTCATGAAGATTTGAGGAGTTAGAGATATCCAAAATCCACCAAAAAGGGGGATGAGACTCGTCCTGACCAGCACCATCACTGACAAGAAAGAACTTAGATATCAAACACAAGCTAGGTGTCACTGAACCCTATTAATGGGTGGGGTAGGTCATCAATATGGGATTGGGGTGAGTCCAGTAACTGGAATAACCACCAATCAGTTACAATCTGCACAGGGCCCGGACCTTCTTCAGTCTCATATTCAGTTATATAGCTAGGTTTTTCTTCACCCGGGGCAAAGGTTCAGTTCACTGCCTTTACTCTGTATCTGAATACATAAAAGTGTCTTATTGGTGCCCCCCAGCTATGTCACACATGCCCCAGCCCCCGCCCTTCCACTGTGTCACAGTGATGACCTATCCAAAAGGAAGTCCATCAAGAAAAAAATCATTTAAGGTAACTTGAGGCTACTGAGAGAGTATTATGACAACTAGAGGAGGGTGAACCTTGCAAGGTTCGTGAGGTTTGCCTGACAGCTTCGTTTTGCATGGATTTTGTCTGTTCCAAATTGGAAGTGCTATTATTATACTCTGGGGTCTCTTCAGTGACTGGGGGAGGGGTGGAAATATAATAAACTGATACCTTCCCACATCTCTCCTGGGCTTCCTTGCAAAATTGCTAAATCAGGTGGTCTTTTTGTCTTCAGCCCTCTTTTGGCCTCCTCCAGCCTCCTAGGTGATGTCAATAGCCACTGAGGGCCACTGAGGCCCATGATTGGACCTCCAAGGTCACAGAGGGTGCACTAACTTCCTGATGCAAGCCACATGACATTGACTTGTCCCATATGACTACTTGAAGTTATGGCTTCATGTTAAGGGCTTCTTTAGGGAACCATATTTATAGTTTCTGCATTGCTTTTGCTTTGATAGGTTCTCTTTCGCAATTAGATGAATATCATGGCTGCTCCACTGCCGGGGTCTGTGAGATCAAAACCAAAAATAAATCTAAATATGAATATAAGACTGTAACAATAACCACTAACATCCTGTGCAGCGGAGGGATACGGATTATTGGTCACCTTCTCGGAATCATCATCTCAAAATGTGCAGCATGGAGCCTGGTAAAGTTCTGATGGGTTTCGAGCATTGACACCGGGGCTAAAAAAAAAGTTATCTTTAAAAAAAAAAAAAAAATAGCCATAGAAACCATTGAGGTTACTTAATGTAAGAAAATGTCATTAAAGTTACAAACAGAAGTGATCAATTCTATACTGAGTAGGTGATTGGTTTTATTTTATGAATAAAGGAGTCTCTCACCTCCCCCAAGTATAGTCAACTGCCTCCACCTATTACAGAGCACATTACAGTGATAGATATCACACTTCTGTTATGTATATCACTTTATAGTTTTGTCTTGCTGCTCAGACCCCTACCACCTCCTGCCTGCACCACCCCTTGCTGTGGGAGTTGATCCTCCCACTGCTATGACATCACCCATCCTACCTAAGTAATAAGAGCAGTGCTCCCAGAGATGAAGGTCCTCCGCCTCCAGCTGCCTCATTTGCATAAGAAATCAAAGTTATTTTTCTCCAAACCTACAAAAGTGACCTATGTAACACAATTATGTTACTTATTACTGTAATGTGCTCCGCCATGTTGTGGTGGAAGGTGAATGTGGTTGCAAGAGGTGGTAGACTCCCTTTAAGGTACCAACAGAAAAAAGGCGACAAGCCACCAAGTCTTACAAAACCACCGCGAAGGGGGGGGGGGTTTTTCTGGCAAAACAAAGGCGGCTCCACAAACTTTAGCAGATGTCCTGTGGTAGACTGGCCCGAGGTGTTACAAGAGTCCTTTAAGTTGGTGAGTTTTGGGGTACCAACATTGAAAATAAAGGCTGACATAGTCCACCAAGTCATTACATTATAACCACCTGCGTAAGAGTGTCCGTAGGTTTCTTCTCGTTGACACTAATCACAGCCCCATTCACCAGGCTCAATTTGACACCCATGGTTCAGTTCTGGGCCCATTGCGGGGCAAGACTGCTTGACAGTGGCACCATAGTTGTCCTGTGACTGGTTATCTCCTGGACAACTTTTTGTGGGGCCTAATTACTGCTAAAAAAAAAAAAAAAACCCTCAGAGGCAAAAATAAAAAGCATGAACAATTAATGCTTACCAAGAGAAAGACCTCCTCAAATTAAGTCATTATATTATATTATATATTTATCCCACATGGTGAATGCATAAAAAAAATCCCTCTTTGGGGTAGCCGACCTCCCCAAAAGCAAAAAAAGTGACAAAAAGTTGAAGTATAGAAAATGGCACCAATAAAAACTTGGACCAGGAAAACTAAAACCAAAAAATTCTTTCTACAAAACCAACAAAAACAAATATATAGGACACCAGAGTACAAGTGCAAAGTTGGGCGTAAATGAGAAAAAACTATAAAAAACTTAAAAAAAAACGGACCGCCATCATTATAATGTTATCAAGAAATTTAAAAGGGGGGGGCCACAAAAAAAAAGCAAAACACAGAAAACAAAAGAATAAAAGCATAAAAAACACCGCCCCAAAAGGGCCACAAACAAAACAAAAACCCAGACTGCCACCAAACAAAGTAAAAGAGGAAAAAAGTCGGGGTTTTCACCACTTTCATCTCTTTGGTTCCAAAAACCAAGGGTGTAATGTTCCTCAGGCCCCCAGATATAGCTTCATCAACTTGCAGAAAGAGGTCACTGCCATTAGAGGGCACCAGTGCCACAAAGGGACTCCATGGTCTGTGCAATGTTCAGGTAGGTGATATATGTTATATAATGTCAGGATGAAAGGTTTTAGGCAGAACATTGCCCAAAGCATCATAGTGCCTCCGTTGGACTGGCTTGGCTGTTTTTGTATCCCACAAAACACTTCAGTGGAGGCTTCGGTATATATGACCTACTAGTCCACCATAAGGCTCAGTTGAACCTACATTAATTTTATTTTTTTTTGAAAATGTATTTAGAATGTATTTTTGTATTGTTTAAGACCACAAAATGAAGGAAAATTATTTTTGTGAATCGTTCTCCATTGTTTTAACCATAACCCTTCTGCCACCGCGGCCTGTAATCTGTATTTTACACCCAACCTTTAATTATCATTCTGGAGTTTAATGTACTTTCCCGGAGAACAATATGTTCCTGTTGTCTTCAGGAGTGATAACATCTGACCTGCTCATCTCTGTAATACAGTCTCACCTTTCACTGTCCCCACCATGTCAGGAATACAATAATTGCATTGTCTAGATCCTTCTTGTGACCATAATAAGTGGGGCCCAGTCAAAGAAGAAAGTTTCCACACTTCTAGGTTTGTATAGGACAAGAAAATTGCATTTAATTATTTTATTGAGTAATTCACTTGGTGGTTAAATATTAACTATTAATTTACTTATATATTACATTTTATAATACATTATCTAATTCATTAATTTATGGATTTTTGAATTTATTATTTAATGGATTATTTAATTGGAGATTACACACAAACTATTAATTTGGTAACTTGGAAATTACATAGTTTAATAAATTAGCTAATTCATGGATTTCTGAATTTATTATTTTTGGAAAATCTACTTGGAGATTAAATATTAACAATGCATTTACTTCGATATTACATTTTAGAATAAATTATCCAATTAATTAATTTATGGATTTGTGAGTTTATTATTTAAGGGATCATTTACTTGGAGATTAAATATTAAGTAATAATTTACATTTTATATTATATAGTTATATTTTAGAATAAATTTGCTAATTAATTTCTGGATTTGTGAATTTATTATTCAAATAAAAATGTGATAGCAAATATTAAATATAAAGTTATTTGAATATATTTGATAATAAATTAGCTGATTTATTCATGGATTTGTGAATTCATTATTTACTTGATAATTTTGATGGGGACAATTTTATTGGATGTGAAATTAGTTGTGATTGCTTGGATATTAAATATTAAAATGTTAAAAATTAATCAACTTGGAGATTTTATTTTATAATAAATTAACTAAATTTATTGATTTGCGTATTTGTTATTTAATTGATAATTTTGTTGGAGATTCAATATTGAACAAATTTAGTTGTGAATGTAAGTTTTAGTAGTTTATTAATTTACTTGGGTATTACTGTAAATATTTATCCAATTAGATGAGAAAGGAATATTTAATTAATTAGCAAAACAATTAATTTATTTAGTGACTGCCTGTACATAGCGGGTCACCACACAGAAATAATTACACAAGATTTTTTGAACATTGCAGTATTTTTGTGATGCAGTTTTTGGACATGCCACATCTTTCAGCATATTATTTGAGGACTGAAAAAAAAAATTTAAACAATTTTCCCAATCTGTTACAGTTATTTTTACCTAGGTGACTTACTGTACTATCAACATGGGCGGGACTAGAACCTGCGATGTGGTCATGGTGGGGGTTTTTTTTTGTATTTTTATTAATATTTTTTTACACATTGTGCCCCTTCATAAGGTCATAATAGACTTTATAAATTCATTAGCCCCAGTTACAGCCTGCTATGCTGTATTCCAGCTTAACATTTCAAGGACATACGAGTACATCCTGGCAGCCTTAAGAGTGGACCTCCCAGATGTATATAGTCAACAGGAAGTCTGGTAGTGGTTAAGAAACAGATGCTCCTAGGTGCATTTGTTCCTGAACAATGGCAACTCTTATACTGTGCTTACATGTAGCAAATTGTTTTACCATAGTCATAGGCGGGTGAGTGGCGAGACTATGGAACTCACTGCCACAGGATGTGGTGATGGCTGCTAACATGTACAGTCATGGCCAAAAGTTTTGAGAATGACACAAATATTCTATTTTCACATGATCTGCTGCCCTCTGGTTTTTATGTGTGTTTGTCAGATGTTTTTATCACATACAGAAATAGAATTGCATTCATATTATGAGTAACAGAAGCTTATATTGACAGTTAGAATGAGTTAATGCAGCAAGTCAATATTTGCAGTGTTGACCCTTCTTCTTCAGGACCTCTGCAATTCTCCCTGGCATGCTCTCAATCAACTTCTGGACCAAATCCTGACTGATAGCAGTCCATTCTTGCAGAATCAATGCTTTAATTTTGTCTGAATTTGTTGGTTTTTGTTTGTCCACCCGTCTCTTGATGATTGACCACAAGTTCTCAATGGGATTAAGATCTGGGGAGTTTCCAGGCCATGGACCCAAAATCTCTATGTTTTGTTCCCTGAGCCATTAAGTTATCACCTTTGCTTTATGGCAAGGTGCTCCATCATGCTGGAAAAGGCATTGTTGAGCACCAAACTGCTCTTGGACGGTTGGGAGAAGTTGCTCTTGGAGGACATTCTGGTACCATTCTTTATTCATGGCTGTGTTTTTAGGCAAGACTGTGAGAGAGCCGATTCCCTTGGCTGAGAAGCAACCCCACACATGAATGGTTTCAGGATGCTTTACAGTTGGCATGAGACAAGACTGGTGGTAGCGCTCAGCTCTTCTTCTCCGAATAAGCTGTTTTCCAGATGTTCCAAACAATCGAAAAGAGGATTCATCAGAGAAAATGACTTTCCCCCAGTCCTCAGCAGTCCACTCCCTGTACCTTTTGCAGAATATCAGTCTGTCCCTGATGTTTTTTCTGGAGAGAAGTGGCTTCTTTGCTGCCCTCCTTGAGACCAGGCCTTGCTCCAAGAGTCTCCGCCTCACAGTGCGTGCAGATGCACTCACACCTGCCTGCTGCCATTCCTCAGCAAGCTCTGCACTGCTGGTAGCCCGATCCCACAGCTGAAACACTTTTAAGAGACGGTCCTGCCGCTTGCTGGTCTTTCTTGGGCGCCCTGGAGCCTTTTTGGCACCAATGGAACCTCTCTCCTTGAAGTTCTTGATGATGCCATAGATTGTTGACTGAGGTGCAATCTTTCTAGCTGCAATACTCTTCCCAGTTAGGCCATTTTTGTGCAGTGCAATGATGACTGCACGTGTTTCTTTAGAGATAACCATGGTTAACAGAAGAAAAACAATGATGGCAAGCACCAGCCTCCTTTTAAAGTGTCCAGTGGTGTCATTCTTACTTAATCATGACAGATTGATCTCCAGCCCTGTCCTCATCAACACCCACACCTGTGTTAATGGAGCAATCACTGAAACGATGTTAGGTGGTCCTTTTAAGGCAGGGCTGCAATGATGTTGAAATGTGTTTTGGGGGATAAAGTTCATTTTCTAGGCAAATATTGACTTTGCAAGTAATTGCTGTTAAGCTGATCACTCTTTATAACATTCTGGAGTATATGCAAATTGCCATTAGAAAAACTGAAGCAGTAGACTTTGTAAAAATTAATATTTGTATCATTCTCAAAACTTTTGGCCATGACTGTACAAGTTCCAGAGGGGCCGGGATGCCTTTCTTGAAAGTAGGAATATCACAGGTTATGGGAGCATTTTTGGGATAGGATGTTGATCCATAAATTTAGCAATTTTTTTTTTCCTCTGATAGGGCAATTGTTGTAAGCCTAGTGGGGTTGTTGGCCTTCCTCTGGATCAGCTTGGTAGGTTTATTGACTTGTGTCTTTAGCCAACCTTATCTACTATGTTACAGTTTCAAATTCAACCAAATCTGACATTTTTGGAAAATTTGTAATGGTTTGCTATGAACTATTTCACTCATCTCTAGTGGACTGCAAAGGCAGCCTTGAGAAGGAGACCTAGTAAGTCTAGATTTACACAGCTGTGTGAGGGCTTTTTTTTTTTTTTTGCATTAAATTCCAGGTAGGTAAATTGTGGCTATTCACATGATCGATATTTTTGATGATTTGTTTAAAGGACCATCACAAAATAGGTCATGTCCTTTTTTTTAATTGTTTTCGCAGATCCTTCAATATGCTTAAATGTATAAGGGATCCTTAAAAATGTGCGCCCCCTCAGGTGCGAAATGGCCGTGAAAAATGTACAACAGGATAGTACAGGGCAGACTCAATGCTGCACCAATTTTAATGAATGGAAAAAAAATTTGCGAACAAAGCTATAAATAAACCCAAAAGGGTTGAATCTATGACCTACCTTGGTGCACACCTCATGATGATCTGATGTTGCACAGGACTGCATGATATTATGCCAAAGCACAAACAATGGCGTCCCGATGCTAAGATTCCTTTTATGTAAATTAGTGGCATTGTGCAGTCCCTGACTCGCTGTGCCGTGCATACACGATTTCTTCTCTAGAAATAATCTCTACCTAGGTCTTTGAGTCTTTGAGCGGCAGCAGAAGCGAGAGAAGGATCTAGAGAGCGGCTGTTGAGACGACTGCAGCTCAGTATGAGGGGTATGCAGCTTGGTATGCAGCTCCCTTGCTGGTCCCAGGGGGAGGGGTCTATCACTTTTTGTGGACTGTATTCATTGACATACAGTGGGGGAAAAAAAAGTATTTAGTCAGCCACCAATTGTGCAAGTTCTCCCACTTAAAAAGATGAGGCCGGCCTGTAATTGTCATCATAGGTAGACCTCAACTATGAGAGTCAAAATGAGAAAACTAATCCAGAAAATCACATTGTCTGATTTTTTAATAATATCAATACTACTACTACAATACTACTACTACTACTACTACTACTACTACTACTAATAATAATAATAATAATAATAATAATAATAATAATAACAATAATAATGATCATAATAATATCACTACTACTACTAATGATAATAATACTATTTCTACTAGTACTACTAATGATAATAATAATAATGATCATAATAATACTACTATTTCTACTACTACTAATGCTACTACTAATTATTATAGTAATTATCCCAATATCACAGCTAATAATAATAATAATAATAATAATAATAATAATACTGCTATTTTATAATATTGCTGCTACTACTACTACTACTAATAATAATAATAATAATACTGCTATTTTATAATATTTGCTACTACTATTACTACTACTACTACTAATAATAATAATAATAATAATAATAATAATAATATCACTACTACTACTACTACTACTACACTAATAATAATAATAATAATAATAATAATAATAATAATATCACTACTACTACTACTACTACTACTACTAATAATAATAATAATAAAACAATAATAATGTCATAATAATAATAATAATAATAATAATAATAATAATAATAATATCACTACTACTACTACTACTACTACTACTACTAATAATAATAATAATAATAACAATAATAATGATCATAATAATATTGCTACTACTACTAATGATAATAATACTATTTCTACTAGTACTACTAATGATAATAATAATAATGATCATAATAATACTACTATTTCTACTACTACTAATGCTACTACTAATTATTATAGTAATTATCCCAATATCACAGCTAATAATAATAATAATAATAATAATAATAATAATACTGCTATTTTATAATATTGCTGCTACTACTACTACTACTACTACTACTAATAATAATAATAATAATACTGCTATTTTATAATATTGCTGCTACTACTAGTACTACTACTACTAATAATAATAATAATAATAATAATAATAATAATATCACTACTACTACTAATAATAATAACAATAATAATAATAATACTGCTATTTTATAATATTGCTGCCTACTACTACTACTACTACTACTACTAATAATAATAATAATAATTATAATAATAATCCCAATATTTGAATTATTAATAACAATAATAATAATATTACTATTTCTACTACTACTACTAGTAATAATAATAGTAATAATCCCAATACTCCAACTAATAATAATAATATCAATACTACTACAAATAATAATAATAGTGATTCTACTACTACTACTACTACTACTACTACTACTACAAATGATACTAATACTAATAATAATGATATTACTACTACTACTACTACTAATAATAATAATAATAATAATAATAATAATAATAATAATAATATCAATGCTACTACTAATAATAATAATGAAAATACTAATAATATTACTATTACTACTACTTCTAATGCTGTTGCTACTACTACTACTAGTAATAATAATAGTAATAATCCCAATACTCCAACTATTATAATAATAATAATAATAATAATAATAATAATAATAATAATATCAATACTACTACTGCTACTAAGGCTGCGGTGAAGGCAGGAATATTATACATGTGAGGTGTTTTTTTATAACTAGAGATAGCTGAAGCTCTTGAGATTTATTTGGTTTCATGTTCAGGTGGTTTGTTCCAAAGATTTGCTTCAGGCCAAACTTGTTTGTCATAAACTGGAAGTGGTTTTATTATACCATGAGGACTCTTCACACCTCACAATATAATAAGTGGAGATGCAGGAACATAATAAACAGTTATACTCACCTTGCTCACCTCTCATGGGCATCTTCAATCTTCACAGTGTCCAGTCCTTCCTTGGGGTCTTCTTCTGGCCTCTTCTGGCCTTTTGGGTGATGTCACACATCCCAGGTGGATCCCTGAGGACTCAACTGTTACCCTCAAGCATGTGATGACATAATAGTGGTTCATAAGTGACAAACCCGAAAATGTTTTGGGTTTGGATCAACCTTAAACTTTTGGAGAATTTGAGTTGAGTTGCTTATCTCTACTTGTAACCTTTACATAGTCTTTGTAAATATAACATTCTGGACATAGTGATGACAACTCAATGGGGTTCATAACAGTTCTTTAATGAAATTTTAAAATGGAACTTTTTGAACATTTTATAAAGTTGCAAACTTATAAAGTAATTACTGCTCACAAATGGTCTTCAGCCACCTGGCCAAGGCAACAGGAGTCTCCTTCTTACTGGGGTGAGATATCGAGCAGTGCTATCAAGGCAGCTTCCACTAGCCAAATACTACTGTCCGATTACTGGGTTCCTGTACACCACTACACACTCTTCCTCTTTTGGGCACCACTTGGGACTCCTCATGACTTTATCTTCTTTTTTTCTTCTCATTGGATTCCTCATCCATGTGGACACTCTATGACTATGAGTCTGGAACATCAGTCTTGATTTTACGATGCCAATGTTCCACTCACCTCGGACTCCTGTGCTGGACATAGGATCTGCGCTGGTAAGATCAATGCCCTTGGCCATTCTAGGGCCATGTTACATATGTACAAAATGCAGCATTCTAAGCACTGCTAAGATGGAATAAAGTGATTCTAGTTATCGGGAATTGCCCAAGAACATTAGGCGGACCTACAGTCTTGCCCCTAGTATCTGTATCATACAGTACCCCATTTCTCTGCTTTTCTTATAAAGCGCCTTAACTCCCCTTGACTCCCATCATAAAGTAGTATGATGTCAGTATGGCTGCTTGTAGTCACCATTAGAGGGAACTTAGTAAATACAGGCGGAGGCCACACTCATCATTTTTGGCTTTTGCAAAATGTAGTGCTTTACTACCCCAGCAAAGTGAATGAGATTTTGTTTAAGAAAAACACCACGGAAAACACAGCATTACAAAAAATAAAAAATATTTTTCCCCATAGATTTATATGAAGGAGGTAAAAATGAATAATACAGGGGAAAAGCGTTGAATCTTAGCTACTATTTTTGCTGCATGTTTTTCCATGAAGTTTTTTTTTAGCTGCATTTTGTTATGTACAGCCTTAGCCTTTTACAATTCCCATTTGGACTTATATACCATAAGAACTCCTCAATTTTTTTCCTACTCAGGTCTGACCAGAAAAAAATCATTTGTGGCTACCTCGCCATCCCTCTGATGCCCTAATTTTTATTTACTGTCCATAGAACTGCTCTACAAAGAATATGGGGCAAGCTGATGGTAATATGACTACAGAGAGTTTGTCATGTGTGACCAATGCCATGGAGGCACATAGGCCAGTATAGGAGCTGTATACACAGAGCCATAAAGTTTACAAACTTACTTATTTCTTCCAGCTCATGCAAAGTTTTATTAATAATTTTTCCAAATATCTCTGAGGAGCCCGAACCTACAAAGTAACAAATTCCTACTAAAAATGCACCTTGCATGCAAACAAATTTGGGATTTTGGTGGGTGGAGTACAATACATAAAAACTAGTGTACAATGTAATATGAACCTGTTTAATTCTAACATTTCCTTATAATATTCTTCAGAAATTATCGACTATTGAAGAAATAGCGAAGAAGAAGAGAAAAACTCTGATCCATGATGTATTTTGCAGGTTATGATGGATAAAACCACTGTTGGTCATCCTCGGAAGGCAGGTGAACTCCATCTCCACTTGCTTGGTGCCATAATTTACTGATCTGTTATCAGAGGTGCACATACTTTTAGTTCCGCAGCCATAC
Source organism: Leptodactylus fallax (assembly GCA_947044405.1). NCBI lineage: Eukaryota > Metazoa > Chordata > Amphibia > Anura > Leptodactylidae > Leptodactylus > Leptodactylus fallax. The sequence goes on from CAMRHE010000587.1 coordinate 199,122, forward strand.
AATATCTCATAAGTGACTTTATTTCCTATAACAAAGAAAAAAATGGATAGGTTAGGGTTAGGGTTAGGACTAGGAATAGGGTTAGGGCTATGGTTAGAGTCCACTAACATATCAACAGCTATAATAATGGCAGACTTATAATGTATCAATCACTGTACATGTGTGAGATTCTGGCTCACCTAAACTTATATGGCGGCAAAAAGTCCATATGAATCTTTATTATGGACATAATGCCTCCATATTATGACATCTAATGTAGCCATATTAAATTGAAGTAACTTAGATGAAAGAAGAACAGCACCGAGTGGCACATGTAACTCCATGTAACTCCATATAAAAGAGAAAAAAAGATGAGGATTGTGCATACTGGGAAAAAAAGCAGATACTGATGACCTCCCACCTGAAGTTGTTGTGATTGGCCACAACAGCAATAAGAGAATAAGATGGTTACAGGATTATAGCCTCAGGATCTCTATTGCCGTGGTGGGTGGTCACTGTGTCCACTGGTTATCAGAGGGTGATGGGTCCATCAGGAGGAGAAAAGAGAACCGCGCTTACCCAAGTTATTTAAGGAGTTGAACTTTATTATCATCCACAGACAACACATTTCGGGGTGAACAGTACCCATTTGTCAAGCGCATACAGGGAGTGTGATCAAATATGTCAAAATACAGAGCTTTAAATACATATACATATGGCTCCTCCCTCCATGGGAAAGTCAAACATTTGGCTTTTCATAGTGGAAAATGAATGAAATAAAACAGACTGGGAAGAAATACACATACAGTGGAATACATCAAATTGAAAAGTAAAATCATGAACAACAGCAAAGAAATCGGAAGTAAAATAATACCTTTGGGGCCAGGAGCAGTACGGCATCCCCAATGACCAACTGTGCTTGCGCGGTGGGCCCATGACGCGCAGCTGCAGCAGTGGGGAGCTGCATAGAACAAGCCACTGGAAAAGTCAATATTTTGGTGTGTGTGCCACAAATGTATTAAATTGAAGGCAGAGTATGGATTCAAAGAATTGTATTGGAGATACAGTGCCTTGCAAAAGTATTTGGTCCCCTTGAACTTTTCAACCTTATGCCAAGAAGTGGGACACAATTGTGAAGTGGAACCATATTTATTGGATATTTTAAACTTTTGTAAAAAATAAAAAACTGAAAAGTGGGGCGTGCAATATTATTCGGCCCCCTTAAGTTAATACTTTGTAGCGCCACCTTTTGCTGCGATTACAGCTGCAAGTCGCTTGGGGTATGTCTCTATCAGTTTTGCACATCAAGAGACTGAAATTCTTGCCCATTCTTCCTTGGAAAACAGCTGGAGCTCAGTGAGGTTGGATGGAGAGCGTTTGTGAACAGCAGTTTTCAGCTCTTTCCACAGATTCTCGATTGGATTCAGGTTTGGACTTGGACTTGGCCATTCTAACACCTGGATACGTTTATTTGTGAACCATTCCATTGTAGATTTTGCTTTATGTTTGGGATCATTGTCTTGTTGGAAGATAAATTTCCGTCCCAGTCTCAGGTCTTTTGCAGACTCCAACAGGTTTTCTTCCAGAATGGTCCTGTATTTGGCTCCATCCATCTTCCCATCAATTTTAACCATCTTCCCTGTCCCTGCTGAAGAAAAGCAGGCCCAAACCATGATGCTGCCCCCACCATGTGTGACAGTGGGGATGGTGTGTTCAGGGGGATGAGCTGTGTTGCTTTTACGCCAAACATATCGTTTTGCATTGTGGCCAAAAAAGTTGGATTTTGGTTACATCTGACCAGAGCACCTTCTTCCACATGTTTGGTGTCTCCCAGGTGGCTTTTTATGGCTATCTTTGAGAAATGGCTTTCTTCTTGCCACTCTTCCATAAAGGCCAGATTTGTGCAGTGTACGACTGATTGTTGTCCTATGGACAGACTCTCCCACCTCAGCTGTAGATCTCTGCAGTTCATCCAGAGTGATCATGGGCCTCTTGGCTGCATCTCTGATCAGTCTTCTCCTTGTCTGAGATGAAAGTTTAGAGGGACAGCCGGGTCTTGGTAGATTTGCAGTGGTCTGATACTCCTTCCATTTCAATATGATCGCTTGCACAGTGCTCCTTGGGAAGTTTAAAGTTGGGAAGTCTTTTTGTATCCAAATCTGGCTTTAAACTTCTCCACAACAGTATCACGGACCTGCCTGGTGTGTTCCTTGGTCTTCATGATGCTCTCTGCGCTTTAAACAGAACCCTGAGACTATCACAGAGCAGGTGCATTTATACGGAGACTTGATTACACACAGGTGGATTATATTTATCATCATCAGTCATTTAGGACAACATTGGATCATTCAGAGATCCTCACTGAACTTCTGGAGTGAGTTTGCTGCACTGAAAGTAAAGGGGCCGAATAATATTGCACGCCCCACTTTTCAGTTTTTTACTTTTTACAAAAGTTTAAAATAACCAATAAATTTTGTTCCACTTCACCACTGTGTCCCACTTGTTGATTCTTCACCAAAAAATTAAAATTTTATATCTTTATGTTTGAAGCCTGAAATGTGGCAAAAGATTGAAAAGTTCAAGGGGGCCGAATACTTTCACAAGGCACTGTATATTACAGCTCGATACCACTCATATCCGGCCACACTGTAACCACACCCTGTGTATTCTGATCCTTCAGCCGTGTGATTCTCCATTCCCTCTGCCCCTTCTTCTTGATAACCTATTGATGGTAGAAAAAGAGGCAGAAGGAAGACAGTAACGCATGACTGCAGAATGGTCAGAATACACACAGGGTTTGTTTGTAGTCTGTAACCATGGAGACAAATAGACCTACACAGCAGATCCAAACACAAATTGAAGGGGCATTTTAAGAATATTTGCCTTTCTTTTATTTGACTGGAGCAGAAATAATACCATCTAATTTCCTGAAATTATTTTGCAATAAACCCAAATCTCGGTCAGAAAATATTTACACAAGTACAGTGGAGGAAAGGATAGTGTCAGGTGTTACTATCTGAGATGTCACCTTCAGTGATGGTGGCTGTATACTGAATGCAGCTATCTTCACTGGCCCTGCAGTTCATTGTGCTCTGGGCTAAGCAGGGGTTGGATGGATGAGATGACAAACAACTTTTGCACTGAAGATCTTTCCTGATGGTCTTGTTGATGTTTTTTTCATCTGAATGAAAGAATGAATGAGGAGACGGTATACGGTTACATTATTGCAGTATCAACACATGCAACATGACCTAATATGGTAGATGTATATAGAAATGGTCAGGGACCCATGGACTACTTCCACCACCCTCTTTGTCTGATGTTAAAATGTGTTTAATAATCTGAAAAATGTAAGTATGACATAAAAAAGTAGAAAGGGGGCAAATACATTTTCACAGCTCTGTATATGATATTTATTATATAGAATAGAATAGAATAGAATAGAATATTTATTATATCCAATACTGTATGTATAAATATATAGTGGGAGGGATAAAAGAATATAAAAATGATATAAAAACCTCAGTAACAATGGGGCACTTACCTTACATAGTTTTCTGAGAGGTAGACTGCTGTAACTTTCAGCTACATTTTCCTCCACAGTCTCCCATGCTTGACTACCTACTGACCTTCTGCTACTATGTCACTACAGGGTTAATGACCCCCCGACAAGGTGGGGGGGTGGTATGTTGGACAGACTGTAGGATTTTCTCAAATAACCCCAGCATACCCAGGACCAAATATCTGTTCTATACATAAAGTGGCCATGCTGTATAATACTGCTATACAGTGACTATGAAACTTTTGCCGGTTCAAGCCTTAAAGGGTTTGGGCAGGCGGCACAGGCAGATTCAGACCAGTGGAAACAGGATCCAAAACATGCAAAGGGGGAAGGACAAGAGTACGGGCAGCATGGTGGCTCAGTGGTTAGCATTGCAGCACTGGAGTCCTGGGTTCAAATCCTGCCAAGGAGTTTGTATGTTCTCCCCGTGTTTGGTGAGTTTCCTCCGGGTACTCCGGTTTCCTCCCACACTCCAAAGACATACTGATAGGGAATGTAGATTATGAGCCCTATATGGGACAGTGACTGACAATGTCTGTAAAACGCTGCGGAATATGATGGAGCTATATAAGTAAGCATAATATATAATAAATTAATAAGAGTAGGAGCATGGAATCATCAAGGACCTTTCGCCAACTCTTTGCATCCTTCAATAGTCGCTGCTCCACTGATGCCATCACTGGTAGAATTTTTTTATCTAGCTCCTGCCATTCCTGGGCAATAATTTCTGTAAGTTTCAGCACAATTGTTCTTATTCATCTGCTGTCAGGTAGGAAGTCCCTGTCTGTCTACTCCAGCCAAGGCCCGCCCAACTGACAGTAGAGAGTGTGAGTGATTACTCAAGAATGGTGGGGGCTAGTGAAAAAATTCCAACTGTGCTAGAATCAGTGGAGCGACGCCTATGGAATAATTCCCTTAGTTGGATTTGGTGGTGATGGTGAAAGGTCCTCTTTAAGCCAAGCACTTTTGCAGAGGTACATAGGAACCTTTCTGCTCAGGCATCTTCCTGGGGTGCTGGAGAGTGGCTGAGGACTGAACAATGGTTGCACTGGCCCTTAAGAGGCAGTCATAGTGCATGCGACCTATGCAGAGAGAGCGAGGCTGCAAGCAGGACCCAGAGCCCACTGTGAGGAAGAGAAGCGTGACAGGGAAAGGTGAGCGATACCGGTAACCAGTGGTCACCAAACTGCAGATTCTCTCATAATAGAGGAAGTCAACATTAGAGATGGACTTTAGATTTACCAAAACTTGGTTGTTGCACAAGGCAAAAATTACTGTAACAGCAGCTAGTCTGGGAAAAGATCATCTTGTCCGGATGACGAATAATCCCAGTCCGGTCACATTCACTTGATTTAGCACATTTCACTAGTATTTCAGTTGTCTCTTTTCCGTCTGAAAAAAAAAAATTAAAAATGCAAATTTAAAAACTAATTCAATAATGATAAACTGAACAATTTTAACAAGAAACACTGAAATAATAATTATTACAATGTATCTTTATAAGAGTTGGGCTGAAAACATTCCCTTCACACAGTTGTTTGCCATTAAGTACTTGTGTGGGCTGTATAAATGGCTCCCCGCTAGGGCCCCCGCCTCTCAGGGTAATGCGGAATTTCAGTTCTTTTCCATCCAGAAATCCTATCCAGCACTGAAGAGTTGGCGATTGCCATGTATTTGTGTCTCTAAATTTCATAACTCTCATTGACTTCAGCAAAAAAAGCTACATGTGTGTACAGTCTCCACTGTTACGTGTGGCTATAAGAAGGGCTGAGGTCCAAGTCCTAGTAATGAGATGGGGATGGACCATCAAAATCAGACTTGTTAACTCTCCCGGGAATGTCCAAAAGGCTCCTGAAAAGAGGGAGGAATGTCCAGTTTCCTGAAGAGTGGGCAAGTCTACTAGGAAATGAGCAAGGTTCCTAGAAAGAGGGAAGTCCTCTCAGTCTTCTGAAGAGTGGGCAAGTCTACTGGGCCCAGAGGAAGAGTCCTGCATCTGCTGGATTCTCTCTCATTTGACAAGTGATATGGACACTTTATGTGACTGTCACATCCTGAGAAATAGACATGACCAGAACATTGTTAGCAAAGGGGAATAACACATCCTAAGTGGGAACAGGTCCACAGCAATAGGGGCATGTCCTTATTCAAAAATTTTGCCAATATGGTCAATTATTTTCTTCTATGCCCTCTACAATCCAAAAAGCTGGTCCTGAGAGCACTCCCAGACTAATGTCTACTTTCTAATGCTCAGAATGACTGGTGAAATAAAATCTAAACACAGGTGGTTCCCAACAGAGAGATCACCATCAATGGTCAACCGGTTATAGGTACAGGATTTTTTTTCACTCGTACTTTAAAAATCTTGTCCATGGATTACACCCACCTACAGGAAGTCATACATGTAATATGCCATAAACTGCACAATGTAATGTAATACCTACCAAATGTAATGACATTGTGTTCCAGCAGACAAGAGTCCTGATCCACAGAGCAATGCTGGTTTGTAGGATACACAACAGCTTCTGAATTTACTGTCATATAGATTCTACAATTTTGGAAATAATCTAAAAACAAATAAAAAAACTCAGACAGAATACTGTGTCCTAATATAATGTTCATGCCTCATAATACATTAACTATTCAAGTGTGCAAATTAGGATGTTTTTATTTTCTGAAGTACCATGTCTGACCACAAGGAGTGCTGTCAACAAGTTTTCCAGGCTTATCAATTGATCCCCTATCTTTAGGACACCGGGTAAGCAATATGAAAATAAGCCTTTATTGGTGGAAAAGAAGAACTTGTTGTAGCTCCCCTTTCCCTTGAATGTCAATAGGTCATGTGCAGATGAATGTGCCGTCACATGGCCTGTGAAGCGGAAGTGGCCCTTTGGAGGTCCATTGCCACATCAAACAACTGATCTCAAGAGGTGCCAGGAGTCAGACCCCCGCGCAGATCTTTATTTGATGACCCATCCTAAGAGTAGGTCATCAAGTGTTTAACCCTTTTCAGAACACAAGGTAGTTTGGACGTTAAGGCTTGGTGAATTTTTTTCATATTTTCCATCTCGTCATTTTAAAATTGATAACTTTATTGTTGACCTTCATATGAGGATTTACTCTTTGTGTGACAAATTGTAATTGGCACCATTTTGGGGCACATATAAGCTTTGTTTAGATTTATTTATGTTTTTGGTGGGTCCATGTAAAAAAAAAAAAAAAAAAAAAAATTATGTGATTATTTTTGTGTTTTGTTTTTATTGCATTCATTGTGTATTAAAAATTGACAAAGTAACTTTTTCATTACATTTTGGGAGATACCATATTTATATTGGATTTATTATGTTATATTAAACTTGACCAACTTATGAAAACGTTAACACTTTACCACTAAAAAAAACACCATTTAACAAAAAAACAAAACAAAAAAAAAACGATTTGCTGGGGTTCCGAATTCTGACATTAATAACTTTATTGCTTTTTTGTTGACAGAGTTGGATGATGATTCCTTTTTGTAGGACAAGTTGTAGGTTTTACTGATATTATTTTCTGGTATATGCAACTTTTTGATTACTGCTTTGGGGGAGGGGGCACAAGGTGACCAAAACACATTAGTTTCCGCATTGCAGTATTTATCTCTTTTCTTTTTTTATTGCATTTATTGTAAGGGATAAATGACATTATTTTTGGATAGTCTTGATTTATACACAACGGCAATGCCTAATAAGTTTTTTCTTTTTTTATGTTGTTTATTTTTGAAATAGGAATTTTTTTAATTTATTTATTTTTTTATACTTTATAAAATCCTTTTTATTGTTTCACAAGGGAACTCAATCTTGGAATCGCATGATCTCCTGTTCAATATACTGCTATCATTTTCCATCCTCTTTCAAACATGCTGTCATAACCCCTCTATTTAAGAAATCCTCCCTTGACCCGTCCTGTGCTGCTAACTATCGACCTATCTCTAACCTTCCCTTCATCTCCAAAATCTTGGAACACTTGGTCTATTCTCGTTTAATCCGCTATCTTTCTGCTAACTCTCTTCTTGACCCCTTACAATCTGGCTTCCGCACTCTGCACTCTACTGAAACGGCCCTCACAAAAGTCTCCAATGATCTCCTGACGGCTAAATCCAAAGGTGACTTCTCTCTTCTTATTCTTCTAGATCTCTCAGCAGCATTTGACACTGTTGACCATCAACTCCTCCTCACTATGCTCCGCTCTGTCGGCCTCACAGACACCGCTCTCTCCTGGTTCTCCTCTTATCTCTCTGACCGCACTTTCTGTGTATCATTTGCGGGCTCTGTCTCTTCCCCTCTTCCCCTTGCTGTTGGGGTTCCTCAGGGCTCTGTCCTAGGTCCCCTGCTCTTCTCCCTCTACACAGCCCCCATTGGACAAACCATCACTAGATTTGGCTTCCGGTACCATCTTTATGCTGACGACACCAAATTATATACGTCATCCCGTGACATCACCCCTGCACTAATACAGAACACCAGGGACTGTCTCTCTGCTGTCTCTAATATCATGTCTTCTCTCTGAAACTGAATCTCTCAAAGACTGAACTATTGCTGTTTCCACCATCTAATAGATCTGTCCCTGATATCTCCATTGCAGTCTCTGGCCTTACCATAACTCCTAGGCAGTATGCCCGCTGCCTCGGGGTTATCTTTGACTCAGACCTTTCCTTCACCCCCCATATCCAATCACTCGCACGCTCATGTCATCTCCACCTCAAAAACATCTCCAGAATCCGCCCTTTCCTTACCACAGATACACTAAAGACACTTATTGTTGCCCTGATTCACTCTCGCCTTGACTACTGTAACTCCTTACTAATCCGTCTTCCCCTTACTAAACTCTCCCCCCTACAATCTATTCTGAATGCGGCGGCGGCCAGGCTCTTCTATCAGTCTAGACGCTACAGCGAGGCCTCCGGTCTGTGCCGGTCACTACAGCGAGGCCTCCCGGTCTGTGCCGGTCACTACAGCGAGGCCTCCGATCTGTGCCGGTCACTACAGCGAGGCCTCCGGTCTGTGCCGGTCACTACAGCGAGGCCTCCGGTCTGCGCCGGTCACTACATTGGCTGCCTATTCAATACAGAATACAATATAAACTTCTCCCCCCTCACCACAAGGCTCTCCATAATGCTGCACCTCCCTACATTTCCTCCGTCATCTCTGTCTATCACCCAACCCGTACTCTCCGTTCACTCAATGACCTAAGACTAACATCCTCTATTACCAGAACCTCCCACGCTCGTATACAAGACTTCTCCCGAGCTGCACCACTTCTCTGGAATGTTCTATCCCGGACTATCAGATTAACCCCCAATTTCCACAGCTTCAAGCGCAAACTAAAGACACATCTTATCAGACAGGCCGATCACAGCTCCTAATGTAAACCCTTCTGTAGTTAGAATCCCTAAAACATCCCCTCCTCTGTTCACGCTCCCGCATTACCTCACAGGATATGAGGCCGTATCAGACTAACTTTATATGTCCGGGCACCGTCTGCACGTTACAGGACACGACTGGTGACGGCTCCTACAGCTTTATATATGTGTAATGGCAGTAACCTCTATTACAGAATTGTCTGACCATTGTACAAGCAATGCTACCTCCGATGCCGCCCCTGCTATCTCCTGTGTCACCCCCTCTACCTCATAGATTGTAAGCTCTTGTGTCACCCCTCTACCTCATAGATTGTAAGCTCTTGTGTCACCTCTACCTCATAGATTGTAAGCTCTTGTGTCACCTCCTCTACCTCATAGATTGTAAGCTCTTGTGTCACCCCTCTACCTCATAGATTGTAAGCTCTTGTGTCACCTCCTCTACCTCATAGATTGTAAGCTCTTGTGTCACCTCTACCTCATAGATTGTAAGCTCTTGTGTCACCTCTACCTCATAGATTGTAAGCTCTTGTGTCACCTCTACCTCATAGATTGTAAGCTCTTGTGTCACCTCCTCTACCTCATAGATTGTAAGCTCTTGTGTCACCTCCTCTACCTCATAGATTGTAAGCTCTTGTGTCACCCTCTACCTCATAGATTGTAAGCTCTTGTGTCACCCCTCTACCTCATAGATTGTAAGCTCTTGTGTCACCTCCTCTACCTCATAGATTGTAAGCTCTTGTGTCACCCTCTACCTCATAGATTGTAAGCTCTTGTGTCACCTCTACCTCATAGATTGTAAGCTCTTGTGTCACCCCTCTACCTCATAGATTGTAAGCTCTTGTGTCACCTCCTCTACCTCATAGATTGTAAGCTCTTGTGTCACCTCTACCTCATAGATTGTAAGCTCTTGTGTCACCTCCTCTACCTCATAGATTGTAAGCTCTTGTGTCACCTCCTCTACCTCATAGATTGTAAGCTCTTGTGTCACCTCTACCTCATAGATTGTAAGCTCTTGTGTCACCCCCTCTACCTCATAGATTGTAAGCTCTTGTGTCACCCTCTACCTCATAGATTGTAAGCTCTTGTGTCACCTCTACCTCATAGATTGTAAGCTCTTGTGTCACCTCCTCTACCTCATAGATTGTAAGCTCTTGTGTCACCCTCTACCTCATAGATTGTAAGCTCTTGTGTCACCCTCTACCTCATAGATTGTAAGCTCTTGTGTCACCTCCTCTACCTCATAGATTGTAAGCTCTTGTGTCACCTCCTCTACCTCATAGATTGTAAGCTCTTGTGTCACCTCCTCTACCTCATAGATTGTAAGCTCTTGTGTCACCCCCTCTACCTCATAGATTGTAAGCTCTTGTGTCACCTCCACTACCGCATAGATTGTAAGCTCTTGTGTCACCTCCTCTACCTCATAGATTGTAAGCTCTTGTGTCACCTCCTCTACCTCATAGAGTGTAAGCTCTTGTGTCACTTCCTCTACCCCATAGAGTGTAAGCTCTTGTGTCACCTCCTCTACCTCATAGATTGTAAGCTCTTGTGTCACCCCTCTACCTCATAGATTGTAAGCTCTTGTGTCACCTCCTCTACCTCATAGATTGTAAGCTCTTGTGTCACCTCCTCTACCTCATAGATTGTAAGCTCTTGTGTCACCTCCTCTACCTCATAGATTGTAAGCTCTTGTGTCACCCTCTACCTCATAGACTGTAAGCTCTTGTGTCACCCCTCTACCTCATAGATTGTAAGCTCTTGTGTCACCTCTACCTCATAGATTGTAAGCTCTTGTGTCACCTCCTCTACCTCATAGATTGTAAGCTCTTGTGTCACCTCCTCTACCTCATAGATTGTAAGCTCTTGTGTCACCTCCTCTACCTCATAGATTGTAAGCTCTTGTGTCACCTCTACCTCATAGATTGTAAGCTCTTGTGTCACCTCCTCTACCTCATAGATTGTAAGCTCTTGTGTCACCCCTCTACCTCATAGATTGTAAGCTCTTGTGTCACCTCTACCTCATAGATTGTAAGCTCTTGTGTCACCCTCTACCTCATAGATTGTAAGCTCTTGTGTCACCCCTCTACCTCATAGATTGTAAGCTCTTGTGTCACCTCCTCTACCTCATAGATTGTAAGCTCTTGTGTCACCTCCTCTACCTCATAGATTGTAAGCTCTTTGTGTCACCTCTACCTCATAGATTGTAAGCTCTTGTGTCACCCCTCTACCTCATAGATTGTAAGCTCTTGTGTCACCCCTCTACCTCATAGATTGTAAGCTCTTGTGTCACCTCCTCTACCTCATAGATTGTAAGCTCTTGTGTCACCCCTCTACCTCATAGATTGTAAGCTCTTGTGTCACCCCCTCTACCTCATAGATTGTAAGCTCTTGTGTCACCCCTCTACCTCATAGATTGTAAGCTCTTGTGTCACCCCCTCTACCTCATAGATTGTAAGCTCTTGTGTCACCTCCTCTACCTCATAGATTGTAAGCTCTTGTGTCACCTCCTCTACCTCATAGATTGTAAGCTCTTGTGTCACCCCTCTACCTCATAGATTGTAAGCTCTTGTGTCACCTCCTCTACCTCATAGATTGTAAGCTCTTGTGTCACCTCCTCTACCTCATAGATTGTAAGCTCTTGTGTCACCTCCTCTACCTCATAGATTGTAAGCTCTTGTGTCACCCCTCTACCTCATAGATTGTAAGCTCTTGTGTCACCCTCTACCTCATAGATTGTAAGCTCTTGTGTCACCTCCTCTACCTCATAGATTGTAAGCTCTTTGTAGCTCTTGTGTCACCTCTACCTCATAGATTGTAAGCTCTTGTGTCACCTCCTCTACCTCATAGATTGTAAGCTCTTGTGTCACCTCCTCTACCTCATAGATTGTAAGCTCTTGTGTCACCTCTACCTCATAGATTGTAAGCTCTTGTGTCACCTCCTCTACCTCATAGATTGTAAGCTCTTGTGTCACCTCCTCTACCTCATAGATTGTAAGCTCTTGTGTCACCCCTCTACCTCATAGATTGTAAGCTCTTGTGTCACCTCCTCTACCTCATAGATTGTAAGCTCTTGTGTCACCTCCTCTACCTCATAGATTGTAAGCTCTTGTGTCACCTCTACCTCATAGATTGTAAGCTCTTGTGTCACCTCCTCTACCGCATAGATTGTAAGCTCTTGTGTCACCTCTACCTCATAGATTGTAAGCTCTTGTGTCACCTCCTCTACCTCATAGATTGTAAGCTCTTGTGTCACCTCCTCTACCTCATAGATTGTAAGCTCTTGTGTCACCTCCTCTACCTCATAGATTGTAAGCTCTTGTGTCACCTCCTCTACCTCATAGATTGTAAGCTCTTGTGTCACCTCTACCTCATAGATTGTAAGCTCTTGTGTCACCTCCTCTACCTCATAGATTGTAAGCTCTTGTGTCACCCCTCTACCTCATAGATTGTAAGCTCTTGTGTCACCTCCTCTACCTCATAGATTGTAAGCTCTTGTGTCACCCCTCTACCTCATAGATTGTAAGCTCTTGTGTCACCCCCTCTACCTCATAGATTGTAAGCTCTTGTGTCACCTCCTCTACCTCATAGATTGTAAGCTCTTGTGTCACCTCCTCTACCTCATAGATTGTAAGCTCTTGTGTCACCCTCTACCTCATAGATTGTAAGCTCTTGTGTCACCTCCTCTACCTCATAGATTGTAAGCTCTTGTGTCACCCCTCTACCTCATAGATTGTAAGCTCTTGTGTCCCACCTCTACCTCATAGATTGTAAGCTCTTGTGTCACCTCCTCTACCTCATAGATTGTAAGCTCTTGTGTCACCCTCTACCTCATAGATTGTAAGCTCTTGTGTCACCCTCTACCTCATAGATTGTAAGCTCTTGTGTCACCTCCTCTACCTCATAGATTGTAAGCTCTTGTGTCACCTCCTCTACCTCATAGATTGTAAGCTCTTGTGTCACCCCTCTACCTCATAGATTGTAAGCTCTTGTGTCACCCCTCTACCTCATAGATTGTAAGCTCTTGTGTCACCTCCTCTACCTCATAGATTGTAAGCTCTTGTGTCACCCCTCTACCTCATAGATTGTAAGCTCTTGTGTCACCTCCTCTACCTCATAGATTGTAAGCTCTTGTGTCACCCTCTACCTCATAGATTGTAAGCTCTTGTGTCACCCCCTCTACCTCATAGATTGTAAGCTCTTGTGTCACCTCCTCTACCTCATAGATTGTAAGCTCTTGTGTCACCCTCTACCTCATAGATTGTAAGCTCTTGTGTCACCTCCTCTACCTCATAGATTGTAAGCTCTTGTGTCACCTCTACCTCATAGATTGTAAGCTCTTGTGTCACCTCCTCTACCTCATAGATTGTAAGCTCTTGTGTCACCTCCTCTACCTCATAGATTGTAAGCTCTTGTGTCACCTCCTCTACCTCATAGATTGTAAGCTCTTGTGTCACCCCTCTACCTCATAGATTGTAAGCTCTTGTGTCACCCCCTCTACCTCATAGATTGTAAGCTCTTGTGTCACCTCTACCTCATAGATTGTAAGCTCTTGTGTCACCTCTACCTCATAGATTGTAAGCTCTTGTGTCACCCCCTCTACCTCATAGATTGTAAGCTCTTGTGTCACCTCCTCTACCTCAAGATTGTAAGCTCTTGTGTCACCTCTACCTCATAGATTGTAAGCTCTTGTGTCACCTCCTCTACCTCATAGATTGTAAGCTCTTGTGTCACCCCTCTACCTCATAGATTGTAAGCTCTTGTGTCACCTCTACCTCATAGATTGTAAGCTCTTGTGTCACCTCCTCTACCTCATAGATTGTAAGCTCTTGTGTCACCCCCTCTACCTCATAGATTGTAAGCTCTTGTGTCACCTCCTCTACCTCATAGATTGTAAGCTCTTGTGTCACCTCCTCTACCTCATAGATTGTAAGCTCTTGTGTCACCTCTACCTCATAGATTGTAAGCTCTTGTGTCACCTCTACCTCATAGATTGTAAGCTCTTGTGTCACCTCTACCTCATAGATTGTAAGCTCTTGTGTCACCTCCTCTACCTCATAGATTGTAAGCTCTTGTGTCACCTCTACCTCCTCAGATTGTAAGCTCTTGTGTCACCCCTCTACCTCATAGATTGTAAGCTCTTGTGTCACCTCTACCTCATAGATTGTAAGCTCTTGTGTCACCCCCTCTACCTCATAGATTGTAAGCTCTTGTGTCACCTCCTCTACCTCATAGATTGTAAGCTCTTGTGTCATCCTCTACCTCATAGATTGTAAGCTCTTGTGTCACCTCTACCTCATAGATTGTAAGCTCTTGTGTCACCCCTCTACCTCATAGATTGTAAGCTCTTGTGTCACCTCCTCTACCTCATAGATTGTAAGCTCTTGTGTCACCTCCTCTACCTCATAGATTGTAAGCTCTTGTGTCACCTCTACCTCATAGATTGTAAGCTCTTGTGTCACCCCTCTACCTCATAGATTGTAAGCTCTTGTGTCACCTCCTCTACCTCATAGATTGTAAGCTCTTGTGTCACCTCCTCTACCTCATAGATTGTAAGCTCTTGTGTCACCTCTACCTCATAGATTGTAAGCTCTTGTGTCACCTCCTCTACCTCATAGATTGTAAGCTCTTGTGTCACCTCCTCCACCTCATAGATTGTAAGCTCTTGTGTCACCTCTACCTCATAGATTGTAAGCTCTTGTGTCACCTCCTCTACCTCATAGATTGTAAGCTCTTGTGTCACCCTCTACCTCATAGATTGTAAGCTCCTGTGTCACCTCCTCTACCGCATAGATTGTAAGCTCTTGTGTCACCTCTACCTCATAGATTGTAAGCTCTTGTGTCACCTCCTCTACCTCATAGATTGTAAGCTCTTGTGTCACCTCCTCTACCTCATAGATTGTAAGCTCTTGTGTCACCTCCTCTACCTCATAGATTGTAAGCTCTTGTGTCACCTCCTCTACCTCATAGATTGTAAGCTCTTGTGTCACCTCTACCTCATAGATTGTAAGCTCTTGTGTCACCTCCTCTACCTCATAGAGTGTAAGCTCTTGTGTCACCTCTACCTCATAGATTGTAAGCTCTTGTGTCACCTCTACCTCATAGATTGTAAGCTCTTGTGTCACCTCCTCTACCTCATAGATTGTAAGCTCTTGTGTCACCTCTACCTCATAGATTGTAAGCTCTTGTGTCACCCCCTCTACCTCATAGATTGTAAGCTCTTGTGTCACCTCTACCTCATAGATTGTAAGCTCTTGTGTCACCTCCTCTACCTCATAGATTGTAAGCTCTTGTGTCACCCCCTCTACCTCATAGATTGTAAGCTCTTGTGTCACCTCCTCTACCTCATAGATTGTAAGCTCTTGTGTCACCTCTACCTCATAGATTGTAAGCTCTTGTGTCACCTCTACCTCATAGATTGTAAGCTCTTGTGTCACCTCCTCTACCTCATAGATTGTAAGCTCTTGTGTCACCTCTACCTCATAGATTGTAAGCTCTTGTGTCACCTCTACCTCATAGATTGTAAGCTCTTGTGTCACCCCCTCTACCTCATAGATTGTAAGCTCTTGTGTCACCTCCTCTACCTCATAGATTGTAAGCTCTTGTGTCACCTCCTCTACCTCATAGATTGTAAGCTCTTGTGTCACCTCCTCTACCTCTAGATTGTAAGCTCTTATGTCACCCCTCTACCTCATAGATTGTAAGCTCTTGTGTCACCTCTACCTCATAGATTGTAAGCTCTTGTGTCACCTCCTCTACCTCATAGATTGTAAGCTCTTGTGTCACCTCTACCTTATAGATTGTAAGCTCTTGTGTCACCCCCTCTACCTCATAGATTGTAAGCTCTTGTGTCACCTCCTCTACCTCAGATTGTAAGCTCTTGTGTCACCTCTACCTCATAGATTGTAAGCTCTTGTGTCACCCCCTACCTCATAGATTGTAAGCTCTTGTGTCACCTCCTCTACCTCATAGATTGTAAGCTCTTGTGTCACCTCTACCTCATAGATTGTAAGCTCTTGTGTCACCTCTACCTCATAGATTGTAAGCTCTTGTGTCACCTCTACCTCATAGATTGTAAGCTCTTGTGTCACCTCTACCTCATAGAGTGTAAGCTCTTGTGTCACCCCTCTACCTCATAGATTGTAAGCTCTTGTGTCACCTCCTCTACCTCATAGATTGTAAGCTCTTGTGTCACCTCCTCTACCTCATAGATTGTAAGCTCTTGTGTCACCCCCTCTACCTCATTGATTGTAAGCTCTTGTGTCACCCCCTCTACCTCATAGATTGTAAGCTCTTGTGTCACCCTCTACCTCATAGATTGTAAGCTCTTGTGTCACCTCCTCTACCTCATAGATTGTAAGCTCTTGTGTCACCTCTACCTCATAGATTGTAAGCTCTTGTGTCACCTCTACCTCATAGATTGTAAGCTCTTGTGTCACCCCCTCTACCTTATAGATTGTAAGCTCGTGTCACCTCCTCTACCTCATAGACTGTAAGCTCTTGTGTCACCTCCTCTACCTCATAGATTGTAAGCTCTTGTGTCACCCCCTCTACCTCATAGATTGTAAGCTCTTGTGTCACCTCCTCTACCTCATAGAGTGTAAGCTCTTGTGTCACCCCCTCTACCTCATAGATTGTAAGCTCTTGTGTCACCTCTACCTCATAGATTGTAAGCTCTTGTGTCACCTCTACCTCATAGATTGTAAGCTCTTGTGTCACCTCTACCTCATAGATTGTAAGCTCTTGTGTCACCTACCTCATAGATTGTAAGCTCTTGTGTCACCTCCTCTACCTCATAGATTGTAAGCTCTTGTGTCACCTCTACCTCATAGATTGTAAGCTCTTGTGTCACCCCTCTACCTCATAGATTGTAAGCTCTTGTGTCACCCTCTACCTCATAGATTGTAAGCTCTTGTGTCACCCTCTACCTCATAGACTGTAAGCTCTTGTGTCACCTCCTCTACCTCATAGATTGTAAGCTCTTGTGTCACCCCTCTACCTCATAGATTGTAAGCTCTTGTGTCACCTCTACCTCATAGATTGTAAGCTCTTGTGTCACCTCCTCTACCTCATAGATTGTAAGCTCTTGTGTCACCTCTACCTCATAGATTGTAAGCTCTTGTGTCACCTCTACCTCATAGATTGTAAGCTCTTGTGTCACCTCCTCTACCTCATAGATTGTAAGCTCTTGTGCCACCTCCTCTACCTCATAGATTGTAAGCTCTTGTGTCACCTCCTCTACCTCATAGATTGTAAGCTCTTGTGTCACCTCTACCTCATAGATTGTAAGCTCTTGTGTCACCTCCTCTACCTCATAGATTGTAAGCTCTTGTGTCACCTCCTCTACCTCATAGATTGTAAGCTCTTGTGTCACCTCCTCTACCTCATAGATTGTAAGCTCTTGTGTCACCTCTACCTCATAGATTGTAAGCTCTTGTGTCACCTCTACCTCATAGATTGTAAGCTCTTGTGTCACCTCCTCTACCTCAGATTGTAAGCTCTTGTGTCACCTCTACCTCATAGATTGTAAGCTCTTGTGTCACCTCTACCTCATTGATTGTAAGCTCTTGTGTCACCTCCTCTACCTCATAGATTGTAAGCTCTTGTGCCACCTCCTCTACCTCATAGATTGTAAGCTCTTGTGTCACCTCCTCTACCTCATAGATTGTAAGCTCTTGTGTCACCCTCTACCTCATAGATTGTAAGCTCTTGTGTCACCCCTCTACCTCATAGATTGTAAGCTCTTGTGTCACCTCTCTACCTCATAGATTGTAAGCTCTTGTGTCACCTCCTCTACCTCATAGATTGTAAGCTCTTGTGTCACCCCCCTACCTCATAGATTGTAAGCTCTTGTGTCACCCCCTCTACCTCATAGATTGTAAGCTCCTGTGTCACCTCCTCTACCTCATAGATTGTAAGCTGGTGGGGGCGGGGCCCGCGGCCGCGGTGTGTGAATTGACTATTTCTTTGTAATGTATCTTTTTTGTCAGTACTTGATCCCTACAAGTTGTACAGTGCTGCGGAGTATATTGGTGCTATAGAAATAAAATGTATTATTATTATTATTATTATTATTATTATTATTAGTATTATCATTATTACTTCTGTCTTGGCATGGCAACCCCATTTGAACCCCACAATGTCTATTATTTGTTCTTGTTGCCATCCATTTGAAATTGGGGTAGTCGGCAGGATGAGTCTCCATAGGTCCACCACTGAACCATTCACAAGTATACCCATGATCCCCATTACTGTGTTCTAGGAAATTTTTAAAGATATTATGGAATTGTTGAGAGCACTTGCTAAGGTTATTCCCAGTCTGAAAAGGGTCAGCGGAGGGGGCCATGCCAATAGATACAGGAATAACAAGGTTTGGCCTCGCAGGTGCTGAAATTGCAACTGGTCTAGACATTTTTCCAGGGACTTCCTGTTCCTCAATGGCCACAGAAACCAAACAACTCATGTTAAACAAGAAGAGAGCCCAGATTGTTTTCCCTGTTGGATGTATATGGCGGTTTAGTAGCTTACTAAATGTATACAGTCCTATTAAGGTTTCAGTAGTCTTACTGTATATTGGAACTTACTTATCTGTAAGGAAGTGTTTGTCGTGGCCTTTGTACACCTTGTTTTCAGTTCTGAACTTTCTAGAATGTGGAAAAGTTCTCCAGCTATGCAAAAGTATTCTGTCGCGCATCCCTTCAGGACTAAGGAAGCTAGATCAGGAGCATAGACATAGAAGTAAAAGAAGTATGCTGTTACAATCTTATTCTACTGGTGCAGCTGAGCTGACTTTGTCATTGGGTTCTTTCTATTGTTGATGAGGATCCTTCCCTTATCATGAGGTGTTATTTGAGAATTCCCATTGCTCTCCAGGTAATAAAAGCATATTTTCTTAAAGGATCAGATCACCTTTAACCAAATGTGAGGTTCTATTACTGGACTGTAAGCGGATTGTTCCTGTAAATTGATGCCCCAGTGAGAGATAGCAAATCAGATTCGATATATAATATCAAACTAGGTTGTGACCTTAAGGATTTAAACATAGTTTTAGATATTGGGCAGTTCTGATAGAGAGGGTCATGACCTAAAAACCTTGGGGGTCTCCAAAATATAATTTTGCTTGGGGCCCCAAAATGACAAATCTGACCAAGTTACCATAGTTAATTTTTCTTACATGTTAAGTACAATACAACATCCAGTATAGTAAGGAGACTTATCAGAAAATACTGGAGCAAGATTCATGCAGACACTGAACCAGCAGGAACCTAAAGAACTGGAAATGCAGCTCTGGATAACATGTAATTGTGGAAGCTGCACCCTGGATAGACCATCCAAAGCAAACTGCGTACCCCTATAACATAGACCGTGTATTGATGTCGCACACTTACCATTTCCTGTTATTTCTGTGCGAGAGATGCAGTGCGTCTGATGGCTGGAACATGGGATGGCATATTGAGGTGTACAGTCATGTTCGGAATTGGTCTCACACATTGGGCACAGCAGTCTCTCTTCTATTGGTGTTAATGTATAAATAATGAAGTCAAACGCTAAGGAGAGAACATACAACATTACAGGGGATGACATTGACCCATAGGTTTACATCGTTGCTGTATATATAAAACGAAGGAAGATTTTTAGATGTGCACATAAACCTTTTCAAGTTTGAGATGGGTTCTCAAAGAACTGGTCAAAAACGTAAAACTTAAAAAAAAAACTTTCAGGGTACCTGTCCTGATCAGAGATGGGCAACACCTGGGAGATTCATTTAGCAAAGATCCACAAGGTTCACCCACCAGATTTGTTTCACACTCAACTTGTTTAGGCTGAACCCGAAATGCTATGTCGATAGAGATGAGTGAACGGGTTTATAGCCAGCAGGGTTCATTACAAATCTTCAAGAAATCTCAGGTTCAGCTGAGCCCTATATTTTTGGGGTTACTACTAGAGATGAGCAAATCGAAGCTGACAAAGTGGAATTCGATCTGACTTTCAGGATATATTCGATTTGCATCGACTCTGGATTTCCTCACGCTTCGTGGTAACGAATTGCATTTTTTCCTAAAATGGCTGCTGCACATGTTAGGACATGGGGCAAGGAACTCTGGGAATGCAGGATCACCCACAATGCCATAGATAATGGACTCCGTACTTGAAAGTGTTTTGAATAGTGAAATTTATTTCCAAAATATAGTGTGTAGAGTACAATACTAGTTGTGACGTTTCGGTCTAATTGACCTTCATCAGACTCTACAATGACAATAAATCATATAGTGACAAATGTAAAGAAGTACAATAATATACATCAAATATACATCAACAATAGTCGCATCACATTCAGTATATGGTATAATCAAGAGACCACATAACCAAGCTGGGCTGATCACCTGGAACGGTATTATATATTGCATCATTATGACATAAAATAAGTTGTGAACCAAGGTATATGGAGAGAAGTGGTAGTATCCATGTAAGTTCTGTATAAAGAGTAAAGGAAAAAGTGGTATGCAGATGGTAAAGGAATAGTATGTAAACATAAAAGGGTGTAGTATACAGGATAGCACTAATTCTATGTCTGAGGTAGATTATAGGAGGTGAACAAAAGGGTGGAGCACTCCACCTACCAACTAAATCATCAAGATATAGCATAAAGTAGCAAAGTATGGTTTAAAAGAAATATAGTAGACTAACCTTGAAGAATAGTATGCAGGAAATGATCCCAAAGCGATATAAGGCGCATAAGGTGCACCAGGCAGCAAAAATCTGCTATGTGTAAGGCGCTACCGCTGCTGTGTAATGTTAGAATACTTATAATAAGAGCGCGAGACGCCGATGATGTCATCGCTATTCGCGCATGCGCAGTTCATCGTTTCCACCGGAAGTGGGGCATATTAAACAGGAAGAAGGTCAAAAAAGGTCTATACGGCAAGTTAGGAAGGACAAACTTAGTCCATTCATGTAAATAGCGCTAGTAATTACTGTATAAGCAAAACAGATGCAAACTATATGTATACTAAAAACCTAGAATCTATTGTAGTGAAATCAGTATGTAAACAAATGTAGATCAAAAGGGGACTACTACTATCCTAAAAAGACTGCGGAAATGAGAGATGAAATACCAATAGCTCAGAGACAACTATGGGGCGGATGAAAAAGTAATTAATCTCTTATATATATAAAAATGAGTTTCTGTCTGTCTGTCTGTTCTTTATGCGCGACCAAACGACTGGACCGATCCTCACCAAATTTGGCACACATGTACATCAGGTGTCCGGGAATATTATAGACTGGGTCTCAGCTCTCTTGGACGTACCGTTCCTGAGATACAGTATTCCCAAAAAATGACCAGCATTAGTCTATACAAGCCTGCAAGTCTTTCACACATATTCCAACTGCCATACACACGGTCACATGTCCCTTATCAGCCAATAACAGCTCGCAGGCGCTTACTCTCCTCAGGCACACAGGTTTCCATAGCAACCAAGCTATGTATGACCTGTATTAGTGATTAGCAGTTCACAGGACCTTAAATATTCAGTCATATCACGTGTATCAGCCAATATAAGTTCACATTTAATTTACCAGGTTTCCATAACAACACAGACTGTACCTATACTGGACTCAGTGGCATAACTAGCAATGGCAGGGCCCCAAGGTGAACATTTGACATGGGACCCCCCCCCGGAAACCCTCCCCCGCACAAACTGCATTCCTGCACACACTATTAGGCCCCATAGTGGCCCCTGCATACACTATTAGGCCCCATAGTGGCCCTTGCACACAGTATTCTGCCCCATAGTGGCCCCTGCACACACTATTAGGCCCCATAGTGGCCCTTGCACACAGTATTCTGCCCCATAGTGGCCCCTGCACACAGTATCATAGTGGCTCCTTCATATAGTATTATGCGCACTCCCCGCTACTTCTTCAATGTTGGACCAGATGTCACGTGAGCCAGGCATGTATCACAACACATAATGACGTCGGACTGGCCCACCGACATCTGGGACACCACCAAGGAGGCCCGAAGTCTGCTGAAAAGACCCCAGAGTATAATGATAGCAGTGTTTGTGGGGTTCACGGCCCACAGGCCTTACTTGCCAATCCCCGCTCCTGCTCACAGCCGCCTCTGTAGAAGGTGAAGTGCAGGCGGCCGTGAGCAGGAGTGGGGATTGGTAAGTAAATAGGGCCCGTTACCTGCTGGTGTTAAAAAAAAAAAAAAACATCAGAGGCCCGCCGGGTCCCCTAATGTCCCAGCCCTGTGGCAGCTGCTACCACTGCTAAACCGGTATTTACGCCACTGACTGGACTGCCATACTGGATTTCAGCATTCTTATAAATTGAAACGTTTTTAAATAAATAATACAGTTGACAATAGTCCACTTAAATAAATGCCGACATTTCATATTCACGGTTTAACCCTTGAGGTTCCAGGGTCTGCAATCTGTGAATCCAATATGCCTCTCTTTTTTAGGAGCATGATCCTATTGCCACCTCTCCTAGGGGAAGTGACATGTTCCAAAACCTGGAATCTAAGTTGTGCCACTGTGTGTTTGTATTTGATAAA
Source organism: Leptodactylus fallax (assembly GCA_947044405.1). Taxonomy (NCBI): domain Eukaryota; kingdom Metazoa; phylum Chordata; class Amphibia; order Anura; family Leptodactylidae; genus Leptodactylus; species Leptodactylus fallax. The sequence goes on from CAMRHE010000587.1 coordinate 221,616, forward strand.
ATGGGCCAGTATGGGTAATAGTAAATTCTGGCATCGTATGTTGCACTTATGTTGTTTGATGCGGTCTCGCACATGCTGGGTTGTCTCCCCAATGTATGCGAGACCGCATGGACACTTAATTAAATACACCACAAAATTGGAATTGCATGTAAAAAAAATCCTTAATTTGAATCCGTTCTCCACTGAGAGGATGATGTAAGCTGTCGCCCTTAATGATATTGGAACACTGATTACATGCGAGACATGCAAAAGTACCAGAATTTGGCCAGAACTACAATTCACTTTGCATTTTGACTTTACCAGTATCAGCTTTTTGGAAACAAAGGTATACAAAAAAGCAGATAATTCTCTTGGTACGGACCTTTACACTAAGGATACGGATAGAAATAGTCTTCTTCATTACCCATTGCCAACTTTCACCCCGCGGCCACTAAAAGGTCCTTACCCAAATCTCAATTTTCTCGTATCTCCCGCATTGTAGACAATCCTATTAAAAGAGAGGTAAGACTGTCGCAAGCTAGCAATAAATTTCTAGAACGTGGCTATCCATCATTAGTGCTGGAACAATCACTGAGGGATAGCAACACACCACATACTACCACTTGCACCCCCGAAACCTAAACGACTGGCTTTTGTACACACTTATCACTCATTTGCGTATCGCATACATCAGATACTCAGGAAACATTGGAACCTGTTAGGTGTGGCTTACCCACAGATAAGTGAGTTCCAGACTCCATTTCTCCCTTGTTACAGGTGACCAATAAACATTAAAGACAGACTAGTCAGAGCAGACATAGGTTCTGAGGTCAAACCCTTGAGACAAGAGTTTTTGAGCACCCCGAGAAATGGTACTTTTGCATGTCTCACATGTAATCAGTGATCCAATATCATTAAGGGCGACAGCTTACATCATCCTCTCAGTGGAGAACGGATTCAAATTAAGGATTTTTTTACATGCAATTCCAATTTTGTGGTGTATTTAATTAAGTGTCTGTGTGGTCTCGCATACGTTGGGGAGACAACCCAGCGTGTGCGAGACCGCATCAAACAACATAAGTGCAACATACGATGCCAGAATTTACTATTACACATACCGGCCGATTTTATCAAATACAAACACACAGTGGCACAACTTACATTCCAGGTTTTGGAACATGTCACTTTCCCTAGGAGAGGTGGCAATAGGATCATGCTCCTAAAAAAGAGAGAGACATATTGGATTCACAGATTGTAGACCCTGGAACCTCAAGGGTTAAACCGTGAATATGAAATTTCGGCATTTATTTAAGTGGACTATTGTCAACTGTATTATTTACATTTTAAAACTGTGCTGTGATTAAACTGCTTAACAGTATGTCCTACTTTCTAGATACGTTGATTGGTTGGAACCTCTACACTATCTTCATCTGGAATCTCTACTACAGTATCCTTCTTCACACTATATGGGTTTGTAGTGCTCTCATAGTCCACCTGTGACTTCTCTATAGCTTTTACCTAATACTTTACTCCCTCTTATTCTTTTCTCTTTTGATTCATTTTTATTAATAACTAGCAGAAGGACCCGGCTTAGCACCGGTATAGTTTATTTTTTGTTTGTATAGTGGCCCCATAAGAATTGGCCAGTTTTGCACTTGACATCCAGTATGGCAGTCCAGTATAGGTATAGTCTATTTATGCCTGTGTTGCTATGGAAACCTGGTAAATGAAATGTGAACTTATATTGGCTGATACACGTCATATGACTGAATATTTAAGGACCTGCGAACTGCTATTGACTCATGCAGGACATAAATAGCTTGGTTGCTATGGAAACCTGGTGTAAAGCTGTGTGTATGTCAAGACTGAACCTGCGATTTTCCATTGGTCCATAAGTGTCATGTGATCATGTGCATCTCAGTTTGGATATAAGTGAAAAACCTGCGATTGGTTGTTATGGAAAACCTCGAGTAAAGCTGTGTGTATGTTACCTTGTGTAACAGTGTCATCCACAGCGCCCTGCCCCTTTAAAGCTGACCTACAGCAGTGAAGAAAAATGGCTGGGTTGTTATTGAATCCTGGAGTGCAGCTGTGTGCATGTGGCTGACAATGCTTTGTCAGATTGGAGACGGGCTTGGGTCTGCTGGGTTGTTTCAGCAGCTCACTGTTGTCTGTGACATATCTTGTCAGATTAGAGACAGGCTTGGGTCTGCTGAGAGTTTTCATTAGCTTGAGCAGCAGCCATGCGTTTTGCTGCAGGGGACATGAGTAGTTTAAAAACGTTTCAATTTATAAGAATGCTGAAATCCAGTATGGCAGTCTCGTCAGTGGTGTAAATACCGGTTTAGCAGTGGTAGCGGCTGCCACAGGGCCCGGGACATTAGGGGACCCGGCGGGCCTCTCATGTTTTTTTTTTTTAATACCAGCAGATAATGGGCCCTATTTACTTACCGATCCCCACTCCTGCTCACGGCCGCCTGCACTTCACCTTCTGCAGAGGCGGCTGTGAGCAGGAGCGGGGATTGGTAAGTAAGGCCTGTGGGCCGTGAACCCCACAAACACTGCTATCATTATACTCTGGGGTCTTTTCAGCAGACTTCGGAACTCCCAGATGTCGGTGGGCCAGTACGACGTCATTATGCGTTGCGATACATGCCTGGCTCACGTGACATCTGGTCCAACATTGAAGAAGTAGTGGGAAGTGCGCATAATACTATATGAAGGAGCCACTATGATACTGTGTGCAGGGGCCACTATGGGGCAGAATACTGTGTGCAAAGGCCACTATGGGGCCTAATAGTGTATGCAGGGGCCACTATGGGGCATAATAGTGTGTGCAGGAATGCAGTTTGTGCGGGGGAGGGTTGCCGGGGGGGGGGTCCCATGTCAAATGTTCGCCTTGGGGCCCTGCCATTGCTAGTTACGCCACTGAGTCCAGTATAGGTACAGTCTATACAGTCTACACTCATACAGGTCATAAATAGCTTGGTTGCTATGGAAACCTGTGTGCCTGAGGAGAGTAAGCGCCTGCGAGCTCTTATTGGCTGATAAGGGACATGTGACCGTGTGTATGGCAGTTGGAATATGAGTGAAAGACTTGCAGGCTTGTATTTGCTAATGCTGGTCATTTTTTGGGAATACTGTATCTCAGGAACGGTACGTCCTAGAGAGCTGAGACCCAGGCTATAATATTCCCGGACACCTGATGTACATGTGTGCCAAATTTGGTGAGGATCGGTCCAGTCGTTTGGTCGCGCATAAAGAACAGGCAGACAGACAGACAGACAGAAACTCATTTTTATATATATAAGAGATTAATTACTTTTTCATCCGCCCCATAGTTGTCTCTGAGCTATTGGTATTTCATCTCTCATTTCCGCAGTCTTTTTAGGATAGTAGTAGTCCCCTTTTGATCTACATTTGTTTACATACTGATTTCACTACAATAGATTCTAGGTTTTTAGTATACATATAGTTTGCATCTGTTTTGCTTATACAGTAATTACTAGCGCTATTTACATGAATGGACTAAGTTTGTCCTTCCTAACTTGCCGTATAGACCTTTTTTGACCTTCTTCCTGTTTAATATGCCCCACTTCCGGTGGAAACGATGAACTGCGCATGCGCGAATAGCGATGACATCATCGGCGTCTCGCGCTCTTATTATAAGTATTCTAACATTACACAGCAGCGGTAGCGCCTTACACATAGCAGATTTTTGCTGCCTGGTGCACCTTATGCGCCTTATATCGCTTTGGGATCATTTCCTGCATACTATTCTTCAAGGTTAGTCTACTATATTTCTTTTAAACCATACTTTGCTACTTTATGCTATATCTTGATGATTTAGTTGGTAGGTGGAGTGCTCCACCCTTTTGTTCACCTCCTATAATCTACCTCAGACATAGAATTAGTGCTATCCTGTATACTACACCCTTTTATGTTTACATACTATTCCTTTACCATCTGCATACCACTTTTTCCTTTACTCTTTATACAGAACTTACATGGATACTACCACTTCTCTCCATATACCTTGGTTCACAACTTATTTTATGTCATAATGATGCAATATATAATACCGTTCCAGGTGATCAGCCCAGCTTGGTTATGTGGTCTCTTGATTATACCATATACTGAATGTGATGCGACTATTGTTGATGTATATTTGATGTATATTATTGTACTTCTTTACATTTGTCACTATATGATTTATTGTCATTGTAGAGTCTGATGAAGGTCAATTAGACAGAAACGTCACAACTAGTATTGTACTCTACACACTATATTTTGGAAATAAATTTCACTATTCAAAATGCTTTCAAGTACGGAGTCCATTATCTATCTAAGTTAAGGGTTGGGACCCTACTCCTTATGTACTGGTGGTACAGTCCACATCTACTGCAAAAGAATTTACCCACAATGCCATGCATGCAGCCAATCAGCAGCCAGCCAGCCCTGTGATGTCACAGACCTATAAATACCTTCCGCAATCTTGGATTCAGGCATTTTCCAGTGTACTTAGTGCAGGGAGAGACGTCAGCATGCGCTAGGGAAAGTGGTAGAAAAGACTTGAAAACTGATATTTTGCTCAATCGACGTTCAGGGAAAGAGCATTAGAAATGTAGGGAAAGGATAGGGAGGAATTTATACAGAGTATTGAAGCAGAACAGGGTTCATTTGGGGTGTTTGCAGCCTGGGTAATAGGAACAATCATACTACACCTTGCTGCACTGACTGCCATTATACTGCTGCTCATTGCAGGTTTGCGTACTGACTCGCAGTATTGTGTCACTACCACAGTAGGCTCCCTATGCGTGTTACTGAAAGGCACAGTGTTCTACACCACTATACATGCTCTCTGAAGCCAGGAAATAGCTGTTTTTAATATGATTTGACGCAAATTAATTCGGATCGAATCGAATCGTTTCTGAAAATTCGGCAAACCAGCCAAATCTAATTTTTAATAAAGTCGCTCATCTCTAGTTACTACTAAATGATTGTAATCTGGGGTCTGAAGAGATAATAATATAATAATCAGATCCCCAGAGAGGTGTGGAAATATAATAAACAGTCATACTCATCTGCAATAAACTCTTTTTGGTTCCCTTACGACGTCCAGTGCTCATTTTGGCGGCAAATTAAATCCAGGACTAAACCCCCCAAAACAAACCCCATAAAATCTTTTACAAAACGTAGCCTATGCCCTGTTAAACCTACATGACTATGGGTTTTTGATGCCCAGTAGGTCCTGGCATCTGCCCAGGTTTGACGTTTGTAAGGGCACTTTCCAATATGACTTCTTAGAGATATATGTTAGCATCTCATCTACAGTGCCTTGTGAAAGTATTCGGCCGCCTTGAACTTTTCAACCTTTTGCCACATTTCAGGCTTCAAACATAAAGATATAAAATTTAAATTTTTTGGTGAAGAATCAACAACAAGTGGGACACAATCGTGAAGTGGAACGAAATTTATTGGATATTTTAAACTTTTGTAAAAAATAAAAAACTGAAAAGTGGGGCGTGCCAAATTATTGGGCCCTCTTAAGTTAATACTTTGTAGCGCCCCCTTTTGCTGCGATTACAGCTGCAGGTCGCTTGGGGTATGTCTCTATCAGTTTTGCACATGGAGAGACTGAAATTCTTGCCCATTGTTCCTTGGAAAACAGCTGGAGCTCAGTGAGGTTGGATGGAGAGCGTTTGTGAACAGCAGTTTTCAGCTCTTTCCACAGATTCTCGATTGGATTCAGGTCTGGACTTTGACTTGGCCATTCTAACACCTGGATACGTTTATTTGGGAACCATTCCATTGTAGATTTGGCTTTATGTTTGGGATCATTGTCTTGTTGGAAGATAAATCTCCGTCCCAGTCTCAGGTCTTTGGCAGACTCCAACAGGTTTTCTTCCAGAATGGTCCTGTATTTGGCTCCATCCATCTTCCCATCAATTTTAACCATCTTCCCTGTCCCTGCTGAAGAAAAGCCGGCCCAAACCATGATGCTGCCACCACCATGTGTGACAGTGGGGATGGTGTGTTCAGGGGGATGAGTTGTGTTGCTTTTACGCCAAACATATCGTTTTGCATTGTGGCCAAAAAGTTGGATTTTGGTTACATCTGACCAGAGCACCTTCTTCCACATGTTTGGTGTCTCCCAGTTGGCTTGTGGCAAACTTTAACCTTTTCAGGACACAGCCTAAAAGTGCCTTCGTGACCAGGCCTCATTTTTCAAATCTGACATGTGTCACTTTATATGGCAACAACTTTGAGACGATTTAACTTACATAAGTGATTTTGAGATTGTTTTTTCGTGACACATTGTACTTCAAGTTAGTGGTAAATATTGATCAATATTTTTATATTTACTTATAAAAAAAATAGGAAATTTGATGGAAATTTGGAGAAAATCGCAATTTTCAAAATGTGAAATGCTCTGCTTTTCAAACAAATAGTCATATCACAAAAATACATTAATAAATATTATCTACCATATCTCTGCTTTATATCGGCATCATCTTTTAATCGTCCGTTCATTTATTTTGGATGTTAAAAGGCTTACAAGTGTAACAGCGATTTTCCAGATTTACAGGAAAATTTCCCAAACTAATTTTTTAGGTACCACTTCTGTTCTGAAGGGAATTATGAAGGCCTATATATTAGAAACCCCCCATAAATCACCCCATTTTCAAAACTGCACCCCTCAAATAATTCAAAACAGCATTTGAGAAGTTTGTTAACCCATTAAGGATTTCACAGAAATTAAAACAATATGGAGGTGAAATTTAGACATTTCTTTTTTTTTTCAGTAACACATTCATTTAGTCCTAAAATTAACACCTTCACAAAGGGTTAAAGGAAAAATGCATCTCACAGTTTGTTATGCAATTTCTCCCGAGCACAGAAATACCCCACATGTGGGTGTAAACTGATGTTTGGGCACACGGCAGCGTATGGAAGGGAAGGAGCGACAATGGGCATTTGAAAAGCAGATTTTGCCGAAATAGTTTTCGGTGCCATGTCCCATTTGCAGAGCCCCTAAAGCACCAGTACAAAGGAAACCCCCCAAAAGTGACCCCATTTTGGAAACTACACCCTTCACAGAATTTATCATGGGGTATAGTGAGCATTTTGACACAACAGCCTTTTCACAGATTTTATTAACATTGGAATGTGTAAATGAAAAATTACTAGAATGTCACTTTTTCCCCAAATTTTTCATTTTCACAAGGGGTTAAAGGAGAAAAAGCACCCCACAGTTTGTTAAAAAATTGTTCATGAACGTGGCAATACCCCATATGTGGTCATAATCTGCTCTATGGGTACATGGTGGGGCTTGGAATGGAAAGAGCGCTATTTGGCTTTTGGAGGACAGATTTTGCTGGAATAGTTTTCAGGTGCCATGTCGCATTTGCAGTGCCCCTAAAGTACCAGTACAATGGAAACCTTCAAAAGTAACTCCGTTTTGGAAACTACACCCCTCACAGAACATATAAAGGGATATAATGAGCAGTTTGACTCTACAGCTTTTTCACAGATTTTATTAACATCGGGATGTGAAAATGAAAAATTACTTTTTTTCTAATAAACTGTCAATTTAGTCCAAACATTTTTATTTGTACAAGAGGATAAAGGAGAAAAAGCTCCCCAAGGTTTGTTACACAATTTCTCCTGGACACGGAAATACCCCATATGTGGTCATAATCTGCTGTATGGGTACATGGTGGGGCTCGGAATGGAGAGAGCGCTATGTGGTTTTTGTAGGGAAGATTTTGCAGGATTAGATTTCGGGTGCCATGTCGCATTAGCAGAGCCTCTAAAGTACCAATACAATGGAAAAGTGACCCCATTTTGGAAACTACACCCCTCACAGAACATATCAAGGGATATAATGAACAGTTTGACCCTACAGCTTTTTCACAGATTTTATTAACTTCGGGATGTGAAAATGAAAAATTTGTTTTTTTTCAATAAACCGTCAATTTAGTCCAAATTTTTTTATTTTTACAAGAGGGTAAAGGAGAAAAAGCTCCCCAAGGTTTGTTACACAATTTCTCGTGAACATGGGAATACCCCATATGTGGTTATAATGTGCTGTATGGGTGCATGGTGATGCTCGGAATGGAAAGAGCGCTATTTGGTTTTGGAGGCCAGATTTTGCTGGAATAGTTTTCAGGTACCATGTCGCATTTCCAGAGCCCCTAAAGTACCAATACAATGGAAACCCCCAAAAAGTGACTCCATTTTAGAAACTACACCCCTCAAGGAATTTATCAAGGGGTATTATAATTTTGACCCTAAGAGTGCTTCCTGAAAATTAATGTACAAAGTGAAAATTTTTATTTTTAAAGAAATATGCCATGTCAGTGCCCAATACGTTGCACCCACTTTGTGTCATCAGAGACACGCACTCCTAAAACTATTAACTGGGCTATCCCAAGTAGAAAGAAGTTGTATATGTGGGTGTAAACTGCTGTTTGGTTACACAGCAGGGCTCAGAAGGGATGGAGCACTGCGCTTTTTAGCTTTTGGTGTACAGATTTGGAGGGGTTTTCTGGATGCCATGTTGTTTTTGCAGAGCCCTGGTGGTGCCAGTAAATTGGAATTCCCCAAGAAGTGACCCCATTTTGTAGGGGCAATTTTAGAGTCTCTATAAATGTGACATGTCGTCCAAAAATCAACAAACTAAATCAGCGGTCCAAAAGCACCTAGCGCTCCTTCTTACCTGCACCCTGCTGTGTGCCCAAGCGGCAGTTTATGCCCACATGTATGACACAGGTGTACCCAGGATAACGTACTTAATGTCATATGCGGGTATAAATTGATGTTTGGGCACAGAAGGGAAGGAGCGCTATTTTGGTTTTTGGAGCACAGTTCGGTTTTTCGATGTCATGCCACTTTTGCAGAGCCCCTGAATTGGCAGTAAAGTAGAACCCGCTGAAATGTCACCCCACTTTGGAAACTACACCCCTGAAGGGATTTATCAAGTGGTGTAGCGAGCATTTTTAAACTTTGAGTGTTGCATTAATTTCATTTCCAGAAATGAATGCGCAGCTGATAATGAAAAGTGCAAAATTGCAATTTTTCCATAGATACGCCATTTCAGTGCCGATATGTTGTACCCAAGTTGTGTCACCAGAGACACTTCCTCCAAAAACTGTTAAGCGGGTATCCCGGGCACAACAGCTTTTGGAGCATTTGTCTCTGATACAAGCCGGGCACAACATATTACGCACTGAAATGACATATTCCTGGAAAAAGTGTCATTTTCATCTTCCACCATCAGGTGCGTATTCATTTCTGGAAAATTAATTAAGGCAACACTTGGGGGTTAAAAATTCTCACTGTACCCCTGGATAAATTCCTTCAGGGGTGTAGTTTCCAAAATGGGTTGACATGTCAGGGGATTCCACTTTACTGGCATTTCAGGAGCTCTGAAAAAGTGTCATGGTGTCCAAAAACCAAACCATCTAAGTCTGTGCTCCAAAAACCAAAATAGCGCTCCTTCCCTTCTGTGCCCGGCTGTGCCCAAACAGCCATTTATACCCACATATGACATTAAGTACGTTACCCTGGGTACACCAGTGTCATACATGGGGGTATAATCTGCAGTTTGGGCACACAGTAGGGCACAGAAGGGAAGGAGCGCTATGTGGCTTTTGGAGCGCAGATTCAGATGTTTGGTATCTGGACACCATGTCATGTTTTCAGAGCCTCTAAGGTACCAGAAAAGTGGAATCCCCTAGGGAATGACCCCATTTTAAAAGCTGCACCCCTCAAAGAACTTATCAAGGGGTGTAGTGGGCATTAGTATCCCAGACGTGACTGCACAGCAGATGAAGCGTGAATATGTAAGCTGTGCGGAGTACATGGGGAACACGAAATTTACTACTATATGCCCAGTAGCTTGTATTATTGGGGGAGGGGTCACTCTGGGGGTCAGTTCTGGTTTATTTTCCCTCGTAAGCTCTAAATCTGGTTTGTCCCCTGATATCCGCTCGCACAGCTTATACATTTCCTTCCTGCTGCAGCCAGTTGTGTTCTAATGATTTGGCGATTTTTGGGGTTTTTGTCTTCACATTGAACAAGCTATATATATATTTTTTTTTTTCTGGTGCTGTAGCCATATGAGGGCTTGTTGTTTGTGGTATGAGATGTATTTTTTAATAACATTTTTGGGTGCCTATGACTTATTGATTAACGTTTATTAACGCTTTCTTGGTGGATTAAAAAAAATCCTCATCAATTCTGGCATTGTGTTTTACCTATTAATTTTTTTCCACACAGTGTACAACATAAGTAACCTGTGACCTTTATTCTTTGGGTCGGTACGATTACAGCGATACCTCATTTATATTGTTTTTTTATGCGTTACTAGTTTTGCAGAACAAAAATCCATTTGGGGAAGGAAATCAATTATCTTTGCATCGCCATCTTCTGAGATGCGTAACATTTTTATTTTTCGGTTGACAGAGATAGTTGAGGGCTTATTTTTTGCGGGACAACCTGTGCTTTTTATTGGTGCTGTTTTGGGGTATATGTGACTTTTCGATCACTTTTTATAGCATATTTTGTAGGGTGAGATGGCGAAAAATCATTACTTACGGCGGATTTTTTCTGGGGTTTTTTTTCCGATGTTCACCATGTAGGTTAAATAATGTTTCAGTTTTATTGTACAGGTTGTTATGGACGTGTCAATACCAAATATGTATTGTTTTTTATTAATTTTTAGGTTTTTGTTTTATATAACTCATTTGATATAGGAAAAGGGAATTTTGGGGCTTTATTCATTTATTTATTTCACAAACTTTATTACATTTCTTTTGCACTTTTTTTTTTTACATTTCTTTATTTGTCCTACAAGGACACCTGAACCAGGGATCGCTGATTCAGTATTATAGACTGCAATACACGTGGATTGCAGTCTATAGAGGAAGTCAGCGCTATGTAGACGCATAGCCTGACTTTCTCACTTCCCGGCAGGATCAACCAGGTACTGGGGGCACCGAGCAGCCTGGGGTCACTGGCCAGACCCCGGGCTGCAGAAGACACATATGGGCACCCCCCGATCTCGCCACGGGGGGTGAGGGGGGGTTCATTTGTCATCACGGAACCCCTTGGATGCCGCGGTCTTGTTTGACCGCGGCATCCTATGGCTTAAAATCTCCAATCAGAGCACAGCTCCGACCCTAGGATATGGAGCAGGGTGTCAGCTGTCAGATACAGCTAACACCCGCTCCCGATGCCGCCCGCGGACGGGCAGGCAGCTAATATCAGGCAAAGTTTGTTACTGCAACAAACTTTCCCTGATATGGCGGCTACATGATCGGGAACTGAACCTATCAGGTCCTGATCATGTCTCCGTGAACACCAGCAGCTATTATTGCTGTGTTCATGGAGTTTCTGACCCTTGGGGAGACCCGATCCCCAATTTAGCAGGGTCAGTTTATAAACGTCGGCTCTGCACAAAGCCCAGCAAGCGCCGACGTTTATATACAGTGGGTGGTCCTGAAAAGGTTAAACAAGACTTTTTATGGATATCTTTGAGAAATGGCTTTCTTCTTGCCACTCTTTCATAAAGGCCAGATTTGTGCAGTGTACGACTGATTGTTGTCCTATGGACAGACTCTCCCACCTCAGCTGTAGATCTCTGCAGTTCATCCAGAGTGATCATGGGCCTCTTGGCTGCATCTCTGATCAGTCTTCTCCTTGTTTGAGATGAAAGTGTTCCTTGGTCTTCATGATGCTCTCTGCGCTTTAAACAGAACCCTGAGACTATCACAGAGCAGGTGCATTTATACGGAGACTTGTACACACAGGTGGATTATATTTATCATCATCAGTCATTTAGGACAACATTGGATCATTCAGAGATCCTCACTGAACTTCTGGACTGAGTTTGCTGCACTGAAAGTAAAGGGGCCGAATAATATTGCACGCCCCAATTTTCAGTTTTTTATTTTTTACAAAAGTTTAAAATAACCAATAAATTTCGTTCCACTTCACGATTGTGTCCCACTTGTTGTTAATTCTTCACCAAAAAAATGTAAATTTTATATCTTTATGTTTAAAGCCTAAAATGTGGCAAAAGGTTGAAAAGTTCAAGGGGGCCGAATACTTTCGTAAGGCACTGTATGCCAGTTTCCTGGAATAGATGGGTGATAATGCTGCACACATTTCACACAAGACCCTTTCTTGCAATGCATTTCCTGTTCTGCACTTTCCTCACCAATTTCTGTGTATGCGAGCAGAGTGGGGCAAGTTGAGTATGCCTCGGACCGACATTATTATAAATCACTCCAGTTCTCTGTCTCCAGTTACACAGAAAGTATATGCCAATTCCTGAGGCCGGAGCTTTTTGATAAATCAGTTGTGTCTTGCGCCTGTCAAACCTTCATTAGGACTAACATATAAAATGTCAGTCTTAATAAATGTACCAGAGAATATCTCCTGTGTCCTGTTTGTTTCTTCTGACTGGAAAAAGGTTAAACAAATACAACTGGTTCTGTAAACTTACAAAATACAGGTGTGTCTGGTGTGCAGGAGTCCTCATTACAGCATGTGGTAGAAACTTCAGCACTATATTCAGCAGTAGTTACATTACCAATCTGGTCACAAAGCTTTGGATGTCCACATTGTCTTATAACAATCAAAAAATATGTATATCCTGCAGTGATAAATCTAATGTTAGTCCACAAATTGTTCAAGAACATAACTACTATAATACTGCTCCTATGTACAGATATATAACTACTATAATACTACCCCTATGTACAAGAATATAACTACTATAATACTGCTCCTATGTACAAGAATATAACTACTATAATACTACTCCTATGTACAAGAATATAACTACTATAATACTGCTCCTATGTACAAGAATATAACTACTATAATACTGCCTCCTATGTACAAGAATATAACTACTATAATACTGCCCACAAAAAAACACAAAACCCCAACAAAAAAACACAAAACACCCATACAAAAAAACACAAAAACCCCCCAGTACAAGAATATAACTACTATAATACTACTCCTATGTACAAGAATATAACTACTATAATACTGCCCCCTATGTACAAGAATATAACTACTATAATACTGCCCCCTATGTACAAGAATATAACTACTATAATACTGCCCCCTATGTACAAGAATATAACTACTATAATACTGCCCCTATGGTACAAGAATATAACTACTATAATACCGCCCCTATGTACAAGAATATAACTACTATAATACTGCTCCTATGTACAAGAATATAACTACTATAATACTACCTCCTATGTACAAGAATATAACTACTATAATACTACTCCTATGTACAAGAATATAACTACTATAATACTACCTCCTATGTACAAGAATATAACTACTATAATACTACCTCCTATGTACAAGAATATAACTACTATAATACTGCCTCCTATGTACAAGAATATAACTACTATAATACTGCTCCTATGTACAAGAATATAACTACTATAATACTGCTCCTATGTACAAGAATATAACTACTATAATACTGCTCCTATGTACAAGATATATAACTACTATAATACTGCTCCTATGTACAAGAATATAACTACTATAATACTACTCCTATGTACAAGAATATAACTACTATAATACTACCTCCTATGTACAAGAATATAACTACTATAATACTGCTCCTATGTACAAGAATATAACTACTATAATACTACTCCTATGTACAAGAATATAACTACTATAATACTACCTCCTATGTACAAGAATATAACTACTATAATACTGCCTCCTATGTACAAGAATATAACTACTATAATACTGCTCCTATGTACAAGAATATAACTACTATAATACTGCTCCTATGTACAAGAATATAACTACTATAATACTGCTCCTATGTACAAGAATATAACTACTATAATACTGCTCCTATGTACAAGAATATAACTACTATAATACTACTCCTATGTACAAGAATATAACTACTATAATACTACTCCTATGTACAAGAATATAACTACTATAATACTACTCCTATGTACAAGAATATAACTACTATAATACTACTCCTATGTACAAGAATATAACTACTATAATACTGCTCCTATGTACAAGAATATAACTACTATAATACTGCTCCCATGGACAAGAATATAACACTATAATACTGCCCCCATGTACAAGAATATAACTACTATAATACTGCTCCTATGTACAAGAATATAACTACTATAATACTACTGCCCTATGTACAAGAATATAACTACTATAATACTACTCCTATGTACAAGAATATAACTACTATAATACTACTCCTATGTACAAGAATATAACTACTATAATACTACTCCTATGTACAAGAATATAACTACTATAATACTACCTCCTATGTACAAGAATATAACTACTATAATACTGCTCCTATGGAAAAGAAAATAACTACTATAATACTGCCCCCTATGTATAAGAATATAACACAGACCACATACTATAATACTGCCTCCTAGCTGTGAGGTTGTGTTTCTGTAGCTCTCCTGAGTCTTCTGATGTCTGGAGAATGCCCAGGGCGGGGCCACCCTGGGTGGGGCAGCTTCCCTAGCAAGGCCCAGGCTCCAAGGCCTACTCTGGGAAGTAATTCCCATACTCAAAAAGTGGATGAAAATCCCAAAGTTTTCAGGAATGGAAGTAATGTCCAGTGTGTGAGCAGTCCCAGTGCAGCAAGCCAAGATGGGAAGAAAGTGATTGCAAGGAAAGCAGTAACAGAAGCAAGCAGAGGTACGATACAACAACCTACCAATGTAATTGTGCAGCATCCAGAAAGAATACCTGATTGTAAGAAGAAGCAAGCCGTGCAGCCTGTGCAGACTCCATTACAGGTTACAGGTGTCCCATCCACTCCACCCTCCTGCAGACAGAGGAGAACGTCCCTGGAGAAACAGACCATGCAGGAGAACATGCAGCGGCCTGTACTGGTGCGGTCTGAGCGGACAAGATCTGGCAGTGGAAACTGCAAAGCTGTAGAAAAGCCTGTGGATGTGACCAAAGAGAGACCAGCAGGGAGCCTTCATGGTACCAGTAGTGCGGTCACTGGGAACAAACTGGGACCCAGTGCCCAACCTGCAGATTGTGGCCCCATGGCAGTGACGGCAGCCGCAGCAAGCCAGAAGTCACAGGCTACACCGACCAGAAGCCATACTGTGAGTAGCCAGCCTGCAAAACTACCTAATAATGCACAGAGTGTTACAATGGCGGAGCGAGCACCTGAACTGCGCCTGGCAGACGAGATCCCAGCACTGGTCAGGAGACTGGAGACATTGAAGGCGAATAAACTATCTCTGCAGAGACAGATAGACTGTGCCTACAAAATAAGGGCTGCTAAACCTGGGGTAGAAGCAATACTGGACAAGAAGCTGAGCGCACTGGCGAAAGAGCTCGCCGATAACGTACAGGAGACAGAAACTGTACTGGAACAAATGGGACCGGTGGGAGAATCCTACAGAAACCAGCAGCAATTCGAGGAATATCGGCAGTCACCATCATCTCGCTCCAAAGTTGCATCTGAACCATCTCAAGATGGCGGCCAGCAGTCCCATGCAAAACCCATTCTGCAGCCGGCAAGCTTCCCTTTTAAGGAAGGGAATTTGTATGGGAAAGCAGCAGCTAATGCCAAGCCACAGCAAAGACCTGCAGCAGTTCCTGGCAAGGCACCACAAGTCCCAGCAACCAGCACTTTCCAGCAAAACCATGGACCCCTACCTGAAGGAGCATCTATGCAGACACCACAAGTCCCAGGAGGCAGGTCATCTCAGCAGGACTGTGGACTCTTACCTGAAGGTACTGGGGTAGTAGCACATTCAGGGTCTCAGGTTGTGAGTGTGTGGGACAGTCTGGACTCTGCTGTGAAGGACATCACTGATAGTGGCTGTAGTAACATTGTGGACTCTGCTGTGCAGGACTCTGCTGCCACTGACTATCCATCTAATGTGTCTGAGATTATAGATAACCCTGTATGTGATAATGGTGTAGCAGGGGAAAGTGTTTCTGGGGGGGATCCTTCACCATCTATGCCGTCAGACCCCTCTACAGTCCAGTCTCTGGACTCTGCTGATATTGCAGACATAGAGGTTGATGGTGGGGCGGACACAGCACAGTCCAATGTACAGGACTTTCCCCCTCTAGTTACTAATGTAGTAACAGAACCTCGTAGTGCAGGTGCTCAGCAGCCCACACAGCACCCACAGGCACGCCAAGATGGCGGATCTGGCCATACCTCCTCTGGGAATGCCTGGAGCCGCGGTGCTCCTTCTTTTACATCGAGCACGAACTATACAGGCCAGGCTTTCAAGAGGAGGAATGTAGTCAGGTTTAGGCACAGAGGTGCCAAGGAAGATCTGCCAGATAGAAGGTTTGTGGTCAGAGGGCTCCTATGTACCCAGATGGGCTTCCTGCCGACTGACATCCTGGCAGTGATAAACCTTCCTGACCGCCAGGGGTATGATGTCAGCTTTAAACTGATGTCTGATCTGGACCGTTTCTGGGATAATCTCACTAGGTTTAGAGATACTGAGGGTTGGAATAAGTTCAGCTTCATCCCCATCTCTAAGCCAGATACAGCAAGTGTCACCATTATATTCTGGAATGAAGCCGTTCCCCCTCAGGACATTGTCATCTGGCTCAGGAGACACTGCGACCTAATGTCCGATCTAACTAAGAACAGGGATGAAGACGGGATCTGGACTGGTGGGTGGAAGGTCCTGTTTAAGTTACATCAGCACAACAACATAACCCAACATCTGCCCAACTCATTCTTTATTGGCCGAGAGAAAGGCGTCTGCTTCTATGCGGGTCAGCCACGCAGATGCTTTAGGTGTGGGAAGGCCGGACATATAGCGAGCGTGTGCACCATGGTAAAGTGCAGCCTCTGTAATGAAATGGGCCACGTGATCGCTACCTGCCAAAACATTAGGTGTAATCTGTGTGGTAAGATGGGTCACCCCCACAGGGACTGTCCGGATGCCTGGCACAACATCCATAGGGATATCCCTGATGAGGACTTGCTGGCAGCGGCTGATGACATACAGGAGGAGGAGGAGGCGCTGTTGTCAGGGTCAGTAGTCACTGAGTCCTCAAACAGATACAGGTGATACCACCCAGGGCCAAGCCCAGTTAGAGCCCATTGGGGCGACCATGGAGGTTGTTGGGCAGGTTGTACAACCCTCAGTGGCCATCTCTTCTCCTACCCAAAAACCCACCAGTACAAAGAGAAGAAAGAAAGATAGATCCAGCCGTAAGCCTGAGGGTGAGTGGTCCACTGTCCAAAAACCAACTAAGATGAGATTGGATAGAACGGGCGATGTTACTGCAACATCAAATAGATTTAGTGTCCTGTCAGAGACCGAAGCAGAAATAGACAGGGAAATCATACGAATGATGGCAGAGTTCGATGATGAACCAGAGGGCGATCCACCCACTAAAAGGAGACCCCGCCGAGCTGAGGTACAGTCTGAATCAGACATGGAGACAGCAGGTCAGCAGGACAGCTCTGACTCTGATCTATAACAATGGGGTCCATCTCTCTGTTTCTTGTATTCCTACTTGTTCTGATGGCAGATTTCTATCTTAACATCATCTCCAGTAATGTTAATAGTATCAGAGCAAGGAGGACAAGACACGCAGTCTATGAACATTTGAAATATCTTGATGCAGATGTCTATTTCTTGCAAGAAACCCGTTTAAATAGTCTAGGACTATTACGAGAAGCAGAGAGAGAATGGCAGTCTGGCCCGTCCTTCTGGTCACTGGCAGTGGAACCTAGTGCCGGAGTTTCTATACTTTTTAACACCAGAGATGTCACCATACATAGATTAACCGAGGTATTGATGGGGAGGTGCCTGGTTCTAGAAGTTACCATCCGAGGCAGAAGGCTCCGACTCATCAATATCTATGGTCCTCAGTCAGTGACTGAAAGGGCACATCTGTTTGATGACGTAAAGCAGTACCTCTTTACATCTGTTCCTGTAGTCATGGCAGGGGACTTTAATGCCACCATGTTATCCAGTGATAGACCTACTGGTAGACCTCTCACCAGGGACTGCAAGGTGTTAAATACAGTTATTACGCAGGCTGGTCTGTCTGATGTGTTTACTCAGGGTGGTAGGAAACCAAAATTCACCTACTCCTGCGCTGGTAGATGCAGTCGGATAGACTTAGCTCTGGTGAGTCCTTCTGAGAATGTTAGTGAGAAAACTGAAAAGACAGTCCCTTACTCTGACCATCTGGCCTTGTACTTTTGTTTGGGTGCCACAAAATGCCCTGATATTGGCAGAGGCCTATGGAAACTCAATTCCAGCCTCTTGGACGATGACTATGTCCAGAGTTGTGTCCACTCTCTATTTCAGAACCAGCTTGAGAGAGTCGACTTCTATGGCAACATGGCAGATTGGTGGGAGGATGTCAAGGAGGAGATCAGATCCCTATTAAGGAAACTGTCAGTTAAGAAGGGGAAGAGTAAGTATAGCCAGTATCTCAGGCTGCGGAAAGAATTAGAGTCACTCTATTCGGCGGGCGGGGATAACCAATATGTGATTGACCGGCTGAAATCTGAGATAAGTCAGTATCAGTACCGCAGGTATACATCCCTGGTTCTTGAACGGGATTAAGGGTCCTTAGGGGCGCCTGATCCATTTGAGAATTGCAAGGAGCGGGTGGCAAATAAATCGGTCACAGGTCTCACTGACTCCCAGGGTGTTTTACAGGAATCTCGGGAGAGTATCCTGGGGGGTGGTGAGATCTTACTATGCTGACTTGTTTCAGAAGAAGGTTTTGGATAGAGAGAAGGTGGCTCAATTCTTGGAGGCAACTCCGGGTCCTGATACCGCTGATTTGGACTTTTCTCCTTTGACAGTGGAATTAACGGTGGAGGAGGTTAAAGAGGCCATAGATAAGTTACATCTGAAGAAGGCACCAGGTCCAGATGGTATAACAGCTGAGTTCTACAAAAAATTCCGAGACCTCTTAGCTCCAGTCCTCGTGGATGTCTACAAAACTAGTCTAGAAAATCACCTGATGCCTCCATCCATGGAGTGTCCTCCTTGATTCTGCTGTCTAAAGGTAAAGAGCCTACTGACATCAAGAACTGGAGGCCGATTGCCCTCTTGAATGTTGACAGGAAGATTCTTGCAAAGATTCTGTTCTCTAGGTTAGTTTGTTTGTCCCCGGCACTGTTGGCAGGCTCTCAGTTTGGCACAGTTAAAGGGCGGAACATCTCTGGAGCAGTTATCTCGATAAGGGAGATTTTTGAGAGATGTAAAGCTCTGAGGTGTGGGAGATATGTTGTGAGTCTTGACCAGGCTGAGGCCTTTGACAGAGTAGACCATGAGTATCTATGGGCCACTTTGACAAAGTACGGGATTCCGGGACAATTTATAGATTGGCTGAGAACTTTGTATTGTGAGGCGGAGAGCTTTCCTCTGATCAATGGCTGGCAGGGTGACACTTTCAGGGTTGAGGCAGGGGTGAGACAAGGTTGCCCACTGAGTCCATTCCTGTATGTGTTTGCCATAGACCCGTTTCTTAGGTCATTGCAGGAGTGTGATTTTCAGGGGGTTCCGGTTCCCCACTGCTTGCCTCTGAGAGTTGTTGCCTATGCGGATGATGTGACTGTGGTGATATCTGAGCCTCTTGAGGTGGAGATGTTGTCTGCGGCCATCAGAAGTTACTCAGGGGCCTCAGGGTCTCTGGTCAACCTTGAAAAGAGTCAAGCTCTCTGGACGGGTCATACTGATCCTATTTTTGATCTGCCACAGTTTGCCCAGGCCTCCTCCTATATTAAGATCCTTGGGGTGAAATTTCGGAGGGATGATAATGCCAGACTAAATTGGGAAGACAAGTTGGAATCCGGAAATGCAAAGGTTCAGCGATAGAAGAACTGGAGGCTGACCTATAGAGAAAGGGTTAAAATGTTGAAGACTTACCTGGTCCCTGTCTTCTTGTACGTCTCTGTTGTCTTTCCTTTGCCAGAATCTTTCTCCGCTAGGCTCTTTAGCCTGTTTTTCCAACTTTTGTGGGGGAACAGGTTAAACCCAGTAAAAAGAGGGATAACCTACCTACAGAGGAGAGAGGGTGGGCTGGATATGTTAAATCCAAGGGTGTTCTTTGACTCCATATTTCTAAAAGTTAATTTTGGTTGTCTGGACTCAAACAACAGCTCCCTGTGGGTAAATAGTATCAGGGACTGGATTTTGCCTTTTGCAGAATCCTGGGTGCGAGGCGGCAGCCTTAAGAGGGGTCGATTCTCTCATGGCTACCTCCCCCAGTATCTGGGCTATGGCCTGAAGTGTGTCAGGACGTGGAAGCTGGAGAAGACTTACATTGAGAGTAAGACCAGGAGAGACATATACTCCAGGGTATGTAAGGCTTTCTTCTACTCCCGTCTTGCTCTAAGAGACTGTATAACATCCACTCTCCAAGAAAGTCTTAAACTCCTCAATAGCAGAAGACTCCCAGCCAAATTCTTTGATATTGCCTGGTTGTCACTACATGGTAAACTCTTTGTTAGGGGAAACTTAAAATTCTTAAGTGTGCTGGATAGGAAATGTCCCCTGGGCTGTCAGCAGGAGGAGACCATGGAGCATTTCATTACTGAATGCTGGGGAGGTAGGAAGATATGGGAGGAAGTGTCCAGCAGGTTATCCATCTCCATACTAGAAACCCTGACATACCCCGACATAATCTATGGGGTCCCATCCAACAACACTGGTATAGATAGAGGAACCATGTATCTGATCATTACTGTCATCAAATATTATCACTGGCACGCAAGAACCCGAGTCTCCATACACAGCGAGAATTTTGACCATGAATTCGTAGTCACACAGATATTATCTGAGCTCAGGTGGATAAAATCACTGGAGATAAAGAGAAACCTGAGAGACAGAATACTGTGGAGGAATGTGGATATGGTTTAAGTTTGGTCATTTATTTTTACCTTGTGTTCTGTTTTTTATTTATTTATTTTATTTTTTTTTCCCAACAGGTGTGGACTCTTTAAGTTGATTTTGCTTTAGGTATTCTCTGCTTGATAACTCTCTGTACATACAAAATGTATGGAATAATTGAAAGAATTATTGTTTAATTGTATTTATGTTGGTTTTTACTTTAATAAAAATGGCCTCCCTGGAAAAGGGAAAAAAAATATAATAGTGATGTTTGGTAAAGAAAAAAAAAAAAATAGAAAAGTACGTATAGGAAAAAAAAAAATATAAAAAAAACAAAAACGAATAAGAAAAAAAATAAAATAACTATGTAAAAGTAAGTAAAAAGAAAAAAATAAAAAAAAGAATAAAATAGTTATAAGAAAAAAAATAAAAAAAAAAATACAACAACAACAATAAAAAAAAATATAAATATAAAAAAAAAACTAATAAAAAAAAGAATAAATATAGTAGAAAAGAACGATAATAAAAAAAAAAATAAAAACAATAAAATAGTAGAAAAAAAATAGAATATAAATAAAAGAACAAAAAGTAAGAAAAAAAATATAATAAAAAAAAGAATAAAGCTATAAAAAAAAAATAAAATAATAAAAGAATAAATGTATAATAAAAAAAAAAGTATAAAAAAGAATATAGCTATAATAAAAAAGTTAAAAAATAATAAGTATATAACTAAAGAAAAGAACTAAAAAAATACTGGTTTTGAGGGATAGCATGCGGGGATGGATATGAGGGTGGGGGGGCCCCCCCCTTAATGGTCTATCATGGTCGGGTCACCCTTTTTGTACTCTTTGCATATGTTGCATCTTTTTGGTTACTTTGCAGTAATGATGACTAGAGGAGATGTACGGTATTTTGTATTTTGTATTCAGGAGAATGCAGTGATATACGTTGTGTCCCGGAGATGATGATACAGGTTATCTACTCACAGTCTGTTCTTCTGCTTTCTGGCTCATCAGTGCTAGGTAGGAAAATAATAATTTACACATCAAAACAAGCAATGTAAATCTATAGGGAAAAGTACACAAAGTCACGTCAAGAAGGGACCCAGACTCAGTGAGCGTGGATCATTAGTATTAATGGGATATACATTAAAATAATAATAATAAGAGAGGTCACCTTATAGAGCAGAGTATCTGTTACAGTGTGTCTGTTCCATACACTAATGATGGAGACACCTTAGTAAATAAAGCTCTCACATTGCATTCAGTCAGCATCCTACACAACCCTTTGTGTTCTCCAATATGCCGCTTAGTTAATTCCAACTCTCCAGACGATCTCTTTTATTCTGGGAGGCAAGAAAAGAAAAATCCATATTCATAAGCGAGTCAGCCCTCACTTACCGACTAGTCAAATACCAGGACTGATAATGAAGAGAATTAATTCTGATTTTCACACTGTGCAAAATACACAGAAATGACACGCTAGTGTAGTAGTCCTAGCCCGGGCACAGTGCGGTACAGTCACAACTCATCTCATCTGCTCTAATTCAATATGGTCTCAACTAACATCTATGATACACTTATCCCATACAGAATAAGCGCTCATTTACATATGTATGATGTGCAGCTCCGGAGCACACATATAAGAAATGACTGTGTCCAGAAAGTGAGGAACGCAAAGAAATTACTATAGGAGAAAAGATTCCCATAAGAGATTGTTTTTTCAAGTTTCAGCCATATTACTCTAATAAGGAACAATAATATACTGAGCAGTATTATAGGAGTTATATTCTTGTACATAGGAGTAGTATTATAGTAGTTATATTCTTGTACATAGGAGGTAGTATTATAGTAGTTATATTCTTGTACATAGGAGCAGTATTATAGTAGTTATATTCTTGTACATAGGAGTAGTATTATAGTAGTTATATTCTTGTACATAGGAGCAGTATTATAGTAGTTATATTCTTGTACATAGGAGCAGTATTATAGTAGTTATATTCTTGTACATAGGAGTAGTATTATAGTAGTTATATTCTTGTACATAGGAGCAGTATTATAGTAGTTATATTCTTGTACATAGGAGCAGTATTATAGTAGTTATATTCTTGTACATAGGAGGTAGTATTATAGTAGTTATATTCTTGTACATAGGAGGTAGTATTATAGTAGTTATATTCTTGTACATAGGAGTAGTATTATAGTAGTTATATTCTTGTACACAGGAGCAGTATTATAGTAGTTATATTCTTGTACATAGGAGGTAGTATTATAGTAGTTATATTCTTGTACATAGGAGGTAGTATTATAGTAGTTATATTCTTGTACATAGGAGGTAGTATTATAGTAGTTATATTCTTGTACATAGGAGTAGTATTATAGTAGTTATATTCTTGTACATAGGAGCAGTATTATAGTAGTTATATTCTTGTACATAGGAGCAGTATTATAGTAGTTATATTCTTGTACATAGGAGGTAGTATTATAGTAGTTATATTCTTGTACATAGGAGGTAGTATTATAGTAGTTATATTCTTGTACATAGGAGGTAGTATTATAGTAGTTATATTCTTGTACATAGGAGTAGTATTATAGTAGTTATATTCTTGTACATAGGAGCAGTATTATAGTAGTTATATTCTTGTACATAGGAGGTAGTATTATAGTAGTTATATTCTTGTACATAGGAGCAGTATTATAGTAGTTATATTCTTGTATATAAGAGCAGTATTATAGTAGTTATATTCTTGTACATAGGAGCAGTATTATAGTAGATATATTCTTGTACATAGGAGTAGTATTATAGTAGTTATATTCTTGTACATAGGAGCAGTATTATAGTAGTTATATTCTTGTACATAGGAGGTAGTATTATAGTAGTTATATTCTTGTACATAGGAGCAGTATTATAGTAGTTATATTCTTGTACATAGGAGCAGTATTATAGTAGTTATATTCTTGTACATAGGAGCAGTATTATAGTAGTTATATTCTTGTATATAAGAGCAGTATTATAGTAGTTATATTCTTGTACATAGGAGCAGTATTATAGTAGATATATTCTTGTACATAGGAGGTAGTATTATAGTAGTTATATTCTTGTACATAGGAGCAGTATTATAGTAGTTATATTCTTGTACATAGGAGCAGTATTATAGTAGTTATATTCTTGTACATGGGGCAGTATTATAGTAGTTATATTCCTGTACATAGGAGGTAGTATTATAGTAGTTATATTCTTGTACACAGGAGGTAGTATTATAGTAGTTATATTCTTGTACATATTAGGTAGTATTATAGTAGTTATATTCTTGTACATAGGAGGTAGTATTATAGTAGTTATATTCTTGTACATAGGAGCAGTATTATAGTAGTTATATTCTTGTACATAGGAGGTAGTATTATAGTAGTTATATTCTTGTACATAGGAGGTAGTATTATAGTAGTTATATTATTGTACATAGGGGGCAGTATTATAGTAGTTATATTATTGTACATAGGAGCAGTATTATAGTAGTTATATTCTTGTACATAGGAGCAGTATTATAGTAGTTATATTCTTGTACATAGGAGGTAGTATTATAGTAGTTATATTCTTGTACATAGGAGGTAGTATTATAGTAGTTATATTCTTGTACATAGGGGGCAGTATTATAGTAGTTATATTCTTGTACATAGGAGCAGTATTATAGTAGTTATATTCTTGTACATAGGAGGTAGTATTATAGTAGTTTTATTCTTGTACATAGGGGTAGTATTATAGTAGTTATATTCTTGTACATAGGGGCAGTATTATAGTAGTTATATTCTTGTACATAGGAGGTAGTATTATAGTAGTTATATTCTTGTACATAGGGGGCAGTATTATAGTAGTTATATTCTTGGACATAGGAGCAGTATTATAGTAATTATATTCTTGCACATAGGGGGCAGTATTATAGTAGTTATATTCTTGTACATAAAAGCAGTATTATAGTAGTTATATTCTTGTACATAGGAGTAGTATTATAGTAGTTATATTCTTGTACATAGGAGCAGTATTATAGTAGTTATATTCTTGTACATAGGGGGCAGTATTATAGTAGTTATATTCTTGTACATAGGGGCAGTATTATAGTAGTTATATTCTTGTACATAGGAGGCAGTATTGTAGAAGTTATATTATTTTACATACGAGTCAGTATTACGATGTTAGCATTATTATGTTATATTTTACTCTATAGGGGGCAGTAGTATGTTTAGTACAGTGAGCTGAAAAGTCTTTCCCATCCTATAAGTAAATTGCCTCTGCGCTGACTGTATAGATATATGTTCATGTCTACGGGCCTTTTAACATGTAACATAAAACCTTTCAATTCGTCATATGTCATTGGCTACAGTGTTTGCTGAGAGTCGTAGTTGGACGACAGTTACTGAACAAAATGTTATAAAAGTCTGTTTCTTCCATCATATAGTTTGGGAAGTGTGGGAGATGACAGCCTAGGAATACGCCGGGGGCTTTGCAGGTAGCGGTTGCTGCTTATTTCTCGTCCTTTTCTCTGTCTACCTATGGTGTTTGCTCCAGTCCCTTGACATTAAGCTTTGTCTCCCCTGGTACAATGTGACAGCGCTCAGCAAGGCCTGACAGCCGCAGTCTGCACAGTGACATATATACTGTATATCTCCTGCCTTACCCTCTATTACTTCAAATCCTGTTACCTGTTATATAAAATAGAAGCAAGTATGATCAGTGTTACATTATTTCATGTCAAGGCATAGGAATAATCTACATAATAAGTGTATATGATGGGATGTGCTGCGCCCACTGACATATTATACTCGGGATAGTGAGAGTTATATACCAGGACTGCCAACCATGTCCTCTCGATATGAGAACCTTACAATGGGTCTCTGTATCTGGGGGTGGTGGGGTCCTTTTTAGTGCTCATGTACTAGCAGTAGGCAATAGGCAGAGCTTTAGCTTTTTCCTACCTGGAGCAAATGGCTCAGTCCATATGGTACATATAAATATCACAGCCAAGGTACAGTGGCTTGTTGGCATTCCCCAGGGTCACAATACCTGGTCACGTTCCCTAGTACGCCCCTCTGGAGGTAGACACCTAATATTTGCTGAGGTCTCACAGCACAGACACAGGAGCCCAGTTCTAGGTAACTATCTTGGATATAGGAAAAGCAATGGGGACATGCACATAAAGTGTTAATAATCATACTGCCAATGGAGAAAGGCATGGAGCCAATGTGACCCAGTCCTTGTAGTAGCCGCAGGGTCTGCACCTTTGGTACTCTTGCTCATAGCTATAGGTAATTACCTAGTAGGTCTAATAGCCTATGACCATGAAATCAGGCACACAATGGGTTAATAATGCTTTTTGCTCCTCCCAGTGACAGATATATAGCCCACATTACCTGGTGCTTGTAGTAGCCGCAGGGTCTGCACCTTTGGTACATATGCCCTTGCTCATAGCTGTAGGCAACAGCCTAGGAAGCCTAATAGTCTACCCGTGGCCATGGAGCTTGGCACGCCAAGTGTTAACTTCGCTTTCCTTTTATCATCTTGGAAGGTGAAATTATCATAAATGATTGTTCATTTTCCGTGGATTAGACTTCCACATTTGCCGGGAGAGACATCCACATATTTATAAGTTCTTTTCATGGCTGGAGATGAATCAGTCGATTTCGGAGTCTTCATATTCATAGGACATTGTTTAATCCTGAAATAGCTTTATTACGGCGGCTTCTCAACGCCTCGCCGTGTTTCATCCTCCGCCTCACATCCATATTCATCAGGTGCAAATTTACATTGTTTTACAGACCAAAGTACCTGGAGCTTCATCTGTCTGAGCTCCTTACAAGTCCTATCTGAGGATCTCCAGCAGGAACACAAGGTTGACAATCAGATTTCATGATATTTATGATACAGGTCGACAGGTTTATCGTTTCCGAGTCTCATCTTTAAGTCATTTTTGGACTCATTAAGATTAAAGTTAAGAGAAACAATTGATACTTGATAAGATCTGGAGAAGATCCAGCGTGAGCCAAGAAAACAAGGTCTGAAGGAAGAAGCCTCAGTCCTGGCATCAGGCATGAGATCAACTATGTCTCTGCCTTTGGAACGCAATGAGTCGCATTGAGTCGGACATCGTGCGCCCCAATGGGCAGTAAATATTGCACCCCTACTGAACTCCATAGATACAAAGTAGGGTCTAGATCGGATAGAGGGGTCTGAAGGGGAAAAGAAGAGTCTGGGATGGACAGAAGGGTCTGGAGGTGGACAGAGGGGTCTAGATAGGATAAAGGCATCTGTATGGGAAAAGAGGGATCTGGAGGGGGACAGAGGAATGTAGACAGGACAGGTGGATATGGAGGGGGATAGAGGAGCCGGAGGTGTCAGAGATATCTGGATAGTTGTCACATGACTATGTGATATGTGAACCTGTGACCTGAATCCTGCCCCTCTGCAAGGAAAATGAACAAGTAGGTGGAGACTGACAAGTGCTATAAAATATGGCGGTAAGAACCATGAACTGGAAACAATACAGTATGGTCACAATGAAGACAAAGGGAGAACAAGTCCTGTCCTGTGCGAAGACCACAGACACATCTGGGGAAATAATGCCTGATTCTCTCCTCCGCCAGGTACAGATTATCTGTTTCGCCTTTAATTCGATATGTTACAGATTTACAATATTTCCATCCTTTATTTGCAGTTTCAGCAGTTTCAGCTTTCCAGTAGAATTAAAAAACCTAAACCCATAAAGGGCACGAATTGTGAGAGCATTGCGCTAATTTATTAAGCAGAATTGAACGCGCAGAATTGAAATCCAGTTCGTAAATTCTCGAATGAGTCTTTTGTCGTTTTTCATTTTGAAACAATTCTATATCTACATATAAAGTGATAAAATACGATTTGATTCCGGTGATTTATTCTTCCTATTTCAGCCATGTGTTTATCTATCAATACATCACGGCACGACATATAAACCCAAAGTGAATTCGCCGTCGGAATACTATCAATTTGTCAATTGTCTATTACAAAAGCTCTCGACGTAAGGCGGAATACTTGTAAAATGGAGATAAAGTAATAAGGAACGATCCGCAGTGTTTATTCTCTGTCTGACTCTGACATTTGGCTTTTGCTTGGAATAATAATCTCGGTGTTAATATTCACAAACAAAATAAATGAAAATCCAGGGAAAATTTATTATCTGCCCGATGTGTGACTGCCGGGAATGAACAGGAGCCTGCAGGTAGTGTTACCTATTACTGGACCTGCAGGTAGTGTTACCTGTTACTGGGGCTGCGGGTAGTGTTACCTGTTACTGGAGCTGCGGGTAGTGTTACTGGGGCTGCAGGTAGTGTTACCTGTTACTGGAGCTGCAGGTAGTGTTACCTGTTACTGGAGCTGCGGGTAGTGTTACCTGTTACTGGGGCTGCGGGTAGTGTTACCTGTTACTGGGGCTGCGGGTAGTGTTACCTGTTACTGGGGCTGCAGGTAGTGTTACCTGTTACTGGAGCTGCAGGTAGTGTTACCTGTTACTGGATCTGCAGGTAGTGTTACCTGTTACTGGAGCTGCAGGTAGTGTTACCTGTTACTGGATCTGCAGGTAGTGTTACCTGTTCCTGGGGCTGCGGGTAGTGTTACCTGTTACTGGAGCTGCGGG
Organism: Leptodactylus fallax; assembly: GCA_947044405.1. NCBI lineage: Eukaryota > Metazoa > Chordata > Amphibia > Anura > Leptodactylidae > Leptodactylus > Leptodactylus fallax. Next base: position 250,188 of record CAMRHE010000587.1, read on the forward strand.
TAGTGTTACCTGTTACTGGAGCTGCGGGTAGTGTTACCTGTTACTGGAGCTGCGGGTAGTGTTACCTGTTACTGGAGCTGCGGGTAGTGTTACCTGTTACTGGAGCTGCGGGTAGTGTTACCTGTTACTGGGGCTGCAGGTAGTGTTACCTGTTACTGGGGCTGCAGGTAGTGTTACCTGTTACTGGAGCTGCAGGTAGTGTTACCTGTTACTGGGGCTGCGGGTAGTGTTACCTGTTACTGGGGCTGCGGGTAGTGTTACCTGTTACTGGGGCTGCGGGTAGTGTTACCTGTTACTGGAGCTGCGGGTAGTGTTACCTGTTACTGGGGCTGCGGGTAGTGTTACCTGTTACTGGAGCTGCGGGTAGTGTTACCTGTTACTGGGGCTGCGGGTAGTGTTACCTGTTACTGGAGCTGCAGGTAGTGTTACCTGTTACTGGGGCTGCGGGTAGTGTTACCTGTTACTGGAGCTGCGGGTAGTGTTACCTGTTACTGGGGCTGCGGGTAGTGTTACCTGTTACTGGAGCTGCAGGTAGTGTTACCTGTTACTGGGGCTGCGGGTAGTGTTACCTGTTACTGGGGCTGCAGGTAGTGTTACCTGTTACTGGGGCTGCAGGTAGTGTTACCTGTTACTGGAGCTGCAGGTAGTGTTACCTGTTACTGGGGCTGCGGGTAGTGTTACCTGTTACTGGGGCTGCAGGTAGTGTTACCTGTTACTGGGGCTGCAGGTAGTGTTACCTGTTACTGGAGCTGCAGGTAGTGTTACCTGTTACTGGGGCTGCGGGTAGTGTTACCTGTTACTGGGGCTGCGGGTAGTGTTACCTGTTACTGGGGCTGCGGGTAGTGTTACCTGTTACTGGGGCTGCGGGTAGTGTTACCTGTTACTGGAGCTGCAGGTAGTGTTACTGGAGCTGCAGGTAGTGTTACCTGTTACTGGAGCTGCGGGTAGTGTTACTGGAGCTGCAGGTAGTGTTACCTGTTACTGGAGCTGCGGGTAGTGTTACCTGTTACTGGGGCTGCAGGTAGTGTTACCTGTTACTGGGGCTGCGGGTAGTGTTACCTGTTACTGGAGCTGCGGGTAGTGTTACCTGTTACTGGGGCTGCGGGTAGTGTTACCTGTTACTGGGGCTGCGGGTAGTGTTACCTGTTACTGGAGCTGCAGGTAGTGTTACCTGTTACTGGAGCTGCGGGTAGTGTTACCTGTTACTGGGGCTGCGGGTAGTGTTACCTGTTACTGGGGCTGCAGGTAGTGTTACCTGTTACTGGGGCTGCGGGTAGTGTTACCTGTTACTGGAGCTGCAGGTAGTGTTACCTGTTACTGGAGCTGCGGGTAGTGTTACCTATTACTGGAGCTGCGGGTAGTGTTACCTGTTACTGGAGCTGCGGGTAGTGTTACCTGTTACTGGAGCTGCGGGTAGTGTTACCTGTTACTGGAGCTGCGGGTAGTGTTACCTGTTACTGGGGCTGCGGGTAGTGTTACCTGTTACTGGGGCTGCGGGTAGTGTTACCTGTTACTGGGGCTGCGGGTAGTGTTACCTGTTACTGGAGCTGCAGGTAGTGTTACCTGTTACTGGATCTGCAGGTAGTGTTACCTGTTACTGGAGCTGCAGGTAGTGTTACCTGTTACTGGATCTGCAGGTAGTGTTACCTGTTACTGGGGCTGCGGGTAGTGTTACCTGTTACTGGAGCTGCGGGTAGTGTTACCTGTTACTGGAGCTGCGGGTAGTGTTACCTGTTACTGGAGCTGCGGGTAGTGTTACCTGTTACTGGAGCTGCGGGTAGTGTTACCTGTTACTGGAGCTGCGGGTAGTGTTACCTGTTACTGGGGCTGCGGGTAGTGTTACCTGTTACTGGGGCTGCAGGTAGTGTTACCTGTTACTGGAGCTGCGGGTAGTGTTACCTGTTACTGGGGCTGCGGGTAGTGTTACCTGTTACTGGGGCTGCGGGTAGTGTTACCTGTTACTGGGGCTGCAGGTAGTGTTACCTGTTACTGGAGCTGCAGGTAGTGTTACCTGTTACTGGATCTGCAGGTAGTGTTACCTGTTACTGGAGCTGCAGGTAGTGTTACCTGTTACTGGATCTGCAGGTAGTGTTACCTGTTACTGGGGCTGCGGGTAGTGTTACCTGTTACTGGAGCTGCGGGTAGTGTTACCTGTTACTGGAGCTGCGGGTAGTGTTACCTGTTACTGGAGCTGCGGGTAGTGTTACCTGTTACTGGAGCTGCGGGTAGTGTTACCTGTTACTGGAGCTGCGGGTAGTGTTACCTGTTACTGGGGCTGCAGGTAGTGTTACCTGTTACTGGGGCTGCAAGTAGTGTTACCTGTTACTGGAGCTGCAGGTAGTGTTACCTGTTACTGGGGCTGCGGGTAGTGTTACCTGTTACTGGGGCTGCGGGTAGTGTTACCTGTTACTGGGGCTGCGGGTAGTGTTACCTGTTACTGGAGCTGCGGGTAGTGTTACCTGTTACTGGGGCTGCGGGTAGTGTTACCTGTTACTGGAGCTGCGGGTAGTGTTACCTGTTACTGGGGCTGCGGGTAGTGTTACCTGTTACTGGAGCTGCAGGTAGTGTTACCTGTTACTGGGGCTGCGGGTAGTGTTACCTGTTACTGGAGCTGCGGGTAGTGTTACCTGTTACTGGGGCTGCGGGTAGTGTTACCTGTTACTGGAGCTGCAGGTAGTGTTACCTGTTACTGGGGCTGCGGGTAGTGTTACCTGTTACTGGGGCTGCAGGTAGTGTTACCTGTTACTGGGGCTGCAGGTAGTGTTACCTGTTACTGGAGCTGCAGGTAGTGTTACCTGTTACTGGGGCTGCGGGTAGTGTTACCTGTTACTGGGGCTGCAGGTAGTGTTACCTGTTACTGGGGCTGCAGGTAGTGTTACCTGTTACTGGAGCTGCAGGTAGTGTTACCTGTTACTGGGGCTGCGGGTAGTGTTACCTGTTACTGGAGCTGCAGGTAGTGTTACTGGAGCTGCAGGTAGTGTTACCTGTTACTGGAGCTGCGGGTAGTGTTACTGGAGCTGCAGGTAGTGTTACCTGTTACTGGAGCTGCGGGTAGTGTTACCTGTTACTGGGGCTGCAGGTAGTGTTACCTGTTACTGGGGCTGCGGGTAGTGTTACCTGTTACTGGAGCTGCAGGTAGTGTTACCTGTTACTGGAGCTGCGGGTAGTGTTACCTATTACTGGAGCTGCGGGTAGTGTTACCTGTTACTGGAGCTGCGGGTAGTGTTACCTGTTACTGGAGCTGCGGGTAGTGTTACCTGTTACTGGAGCTGCGGGTAGTGTTACCTGTTACTGGGGCTGCGGGTAGTGTTACCTGTTACTGGAGCTGCAGGTAGTGTTACCTGTTACTGGGGCTGCGGGTAGTGTTACCTGTTACTGGAGCTGCAGGTAGTGTTACCTGTTACTGGGGCTGCGGGTAGTGTTACCTGTTACTGGAGCTGCGGGTAGTGTTACCTGTTACTGGGGCTGCGGGTAGTGTTACCTGTTACTGGAGCTGCGGGTAGTGTTACCTGTTACTGGGGCTGCGGGTAGTGTTACCTGTTACTGGAGCTGCAGGTAGTGTTACCTGTTACTGGGGCTGCGGGTAGTGTTACCTGTTACTGGGGCTGCAGGTAGTGTTACCTGTTACTGGAGCTGCAGGTAGTGTTACCTGTTACTGGGGCTGCGGGTAGTGTTACCTGTTACTGGAGCTGCAGGTAGTGTTACTGGAGCTGCAGGTAGTGTTACCTGTTACTGGAGCTGCGGGTAGTGTTACTGGAGCTGCAGGTAGTGTTACCTGTTACTGGAGCTGCGGGTAGTGTTACCTGTTACTGGGGCTGCGGGTAGTGTTACCTGTTACTGGGGCTGCGGGTAGTGTTACCTGTTACTGGAGCTGCGGGTAGTGTTACCTGTTACTGGGGCTGCGGGTAGTGTTACCTGTTACTGGGGCTGCGGGTAGTGTTACCTGTTACTGGAGCTGCAGGTAGTGTTACCTGTTACTGGAGCTGCGGGTAGTGTTACCTGTTACTGGGGCTGCGGGTAGTGTTACCTGTTACTGGGGCTGCAGGTAGTGTTACCTGTTACTGGGGCTGCGGGTAGTGTTACCTGTTACTGGAGCTGCAGGTAGTGTTACCTGTTACTGGAGCTGCGGGTAGTGTTACCTATTACTGGAGCTGCGGGTAGTGTTACCTGTTACTGGAGCTGCGGGTAGTGTTACCTGTTACTGGAGCTGCGGGTAGTGTTACCTGTTACTGGAGCTGCGGGTAGTGTTACCTGTTACTGGGGCTGCGGGTAGTGTTACCTGTTACTGGAGCTGCGGGTAGTGTTACCTGTTACTGGGGCTGCGGGTAGTGTTACCTGTTACTGGGGCTGCGGGTAGTGTTACCTGTTACTGGAGCTGCGGGTAGTGTTACTGGAGCTGCAGGTAGTGTTACCTGTTACTGGAGCTGCGGGTAGTGTTACCTGTTACTGGGGCTGCGGGTAGTGTTACTGGAGCTGCAGGTAGTGTTACCTGTTACTGGGGCTGGGGGTAGTGTTACCTGTTACTGGGGCTGCGGGTAGTGTTACCTGTTACTGGGGCTGCGGGTAGTGTTACCTGTTACTGGAGCTGCGGGTAGTGTTACCTGTTACTGGAGCTGCGGGTAGTGTTACCTGTTACTGGAGCTGCAGGTAGTGTTACCTGTTACTGGAGCTGCAGGTAGTGTTACCTGTTACTGGAGCTGCGGGTAGTGTTACCTGTTACTGGAGCTGCGGGTAGTGTTACCTGTTACTGGAGCTGCGGGTAGTGTTACCTGTTACTGGAGCTGCAGGTAGTGTTACCTGTTACTGGGGCTGCGGGTAGTGTTACCTGTTACTGGGGCTGCAGGTAGTGTTACCTGTTACTGGAGCTGCAGGTAGTGTTACCTGTTACTGGGGCTGCGGGTAGTGTTACCTGTTACTGGAGCTGCAGGTAGTGTTACTGGAGCTGCAGGTAGTGTTACCTGTTACTGGAGCTGCGGGTAGTGTTACTGGAGCTGCAGGTAGTGTTACCTGTTACTGGAGCTGCGGGTAGTGTTACCTGTTACTGGGGCTGCGGGTAGTGTTACCTGTTACTGGGGCTGCGGGTAGTGTTACCTGTTACTGGAGCTGCGGGTAGTGTTACCTGTTACTGGGGCTGCGGGTAGTGTTACCTGTTACTGGGGCTGCGGGTAGTGTTACCTGTTACTGGAGCTGCAGGTAGTGTTACCTGTTACTGGAGCTGCGGGTAGTGTTACCTGTTACTGGGGCTGCGGGTAGTGTTACCTGTTACTGGGGCTGCAGGTAGTGTTACCTGTTACTGGGGCTGCGGGTAGTGTTACCTGTTACTGGAGCTGCAGGTAGTGTTACCTGTTACTGGAGCTGCGGGTAGTGTTACCTATTACTGGAGCTGCGGGTAGTGTTACCTGTTACTGGAGCTGCGGGTAGTGTTACCTGTTACTGGAGCTGCGGGTAGTGTTACCTGTTACTGGAGCTGCGGGTAGTGTTACCTGTTACTGGGGCTGCGGGTAGTGTTACCTGTTACTGGAGCTGCGGGTAGTGTTACCTGTTACTGGGGCTGCGGGTAGTGTTACCTGTTACTGGGGCTGTGGGTAGTGTTACCTGTTACTGGAGCTGCGGGTAGTATTACTGGAGCTGCAGGTAGTGTTACCTGTTACTGGAGCTGCGGGTAGTGTTACCTGTTACTGGGGCTGCGGGTAGTGTTACTGGAGCTGCAGGTAGTGTTACCTGTTACTGGAGCTGCGGGTAGTGTTACCTGTTACTGGGGCTGCGGGTAGTGTTACCTGTTACTGGGGCTGCGGGTAGTGTTACCTGTTACTGGAGCTGCGGGTAGTGTTACCTGTTACTGGGGCTGCGGGTAGTGTTACCTGTTACTGGGGCTGCGGGTAGTGTTACCTGTTACTGGAGCTGCGGGTAGTGTTACTGGAGCTGCAGGTAGTGTTACCTGTTACTGGAGCTGCGGGTAGTGTTACCTGTTACTGGGGCTGCGGGTAGTGTTACTGGAGCTGCAGGTAGTGTTACCTGTTACTGGAGCTGCGGGTAGTGTTACCTGTTACTGGGGCTGCGGGTAGTGTTACCTGTTACTGGGGCTGCGGGTAGTGTTACCTGTTACTGGAGCTGCGGGTAGTGTTACCTGTTACTGGAGCTGCGGGTAGTGTTACCTGTTACTGGAGCTGCAGGTAGTGTTACCTGTTACTGGAGCTGCAGGTAGTGTTACCTGTTACTGGGGCTGCGGGTAGTGTTACCTGTTACTGGAGCTGCGGGTAGTGTTACCTGTTACTGGAGCTGCGGGTAGTGTTACCTGTTACTGGAGCTGCAGGTAGTGTTACCTGTTACTGGGGCTGCGGGTAGTGTTACCTGTTACTGGGGCTGCAGGTAGTGTTACCTGTTACTGGAGCTGCAGGTAGTGTTACCTGTTACTGGGGCTGCGGGTAGTGTTACCTGTTACTGGAGCTGCAGGTAGTGTTACTGGAGCTGCAGGTAGTGTTACCTGTTACTGGAGCTGCGGGTAGTGTTACTGGAGCTGCAGGTAGTGTTACCTGTTACTGGAGCTGCGGGTAGTGTTACCTGTTACTGGGGCTGCGGGTAGTGTTACCTGTTACTGGGGCTGCGGGTAGTGTTACCTGTTACTGGAGCTGCGGGTAGTGTTACCTGTTACTGGGGCTGCGGGTAGTGTTACCTGTTACTGGGGCTGCAGGTAGTGTTACCTGTTACTGGAGCTGCGGGTAGTGTTACCTATTACTGGAGCTGCGGGTAGTGTTACCTGTTACTGGAGCTGCGGGTAGTGTTACCTGTTACTGGGGCTGCGGGTAGTGTTACCTGTTACTGGAGCTGCAGGTAGTGTTACCTGTTACTGGAGCTGCGGGTAGTGTTACCTGTTACTGGGGCTGCGGGTAGTGTTACCTGTTACTGGGGCTGCAGGTAGTGTTACCTGTTACTGGGGCTGCGGGTAGTGTTACCTGTTACTGGAGCTGCAGGTAGTGTTACCTGTTACTGGAGCTGCGGGTAGTGTTACCTATTACTGGAGCTGCGGGTAGTGTTACCTGTTACTGGAGCTGCGGGTAGTGTTACCTGTTACTGGAGCTGCGGGTAGTGTTACCTGTTACTGGAGCTGCGGGTAGTGTTACCTGTTACTGGGGCTGCGGGTAGTGTTACCTGTTACTGGAGCTGCAGGTAGTGTTACCTGTTACTGGGGCTGCGGGTAGTGTTACCTGTTACTGGAGCTGCAGGTAGTGTTACCTGTTACTGGAGCTGCGGGTAGTGTTACCTGTTACTGGGGCTGCGGGTAGTGTTACCTGTTACTGGGGCTGCAGGTAGTGTTACCTGTTACTGGGGCTGCGGGTAGTGTTACCTGTTACTGGAGCTGCAGGTAGGTTACGTACGGGGCGGGGGGTACCTTACTGGAGCTGCGGGTAGTGTTACCTGTTACTGGAGCTGCGGGTAGTGTTACCTGTTACTGGAGCTGCGGGTAGTGTTACCTGTTACTGGAGCTGCGGGTAGTGTTACCTGTTACTGGGGCTGCGGGTAGTGTTACCTGTTACTGGAGCTGCGGGTAGTGTTACCTGTTACTGGGGCTGCGGGTAGTGTTACCTGTTACTGGGGCTGCGGGTAGTGTTACCTGTTACTGGAGCTGCGGGTAGTGTTACTGGAGCTGCAGGTAGTGTTACCTGTTACTGGAGCTGCGGGTAGTGTTACCTGTTACTGGGGCTGCAGGTAGTGTTACCTGTTACTGGGGCTGCAGGTAGTGTTACCTGTTACTGGAGCTGCGGGTAGTGTTACCTGTTACTGGGGCTGCGGGTAGTGTTACCTGTTACTGGGGCTGCAGGTAGTGTTACCTGTTACTGGGGCTGCGGGTAGTGTTACCTGTTACTGGAGCTGCAGGTAGTGTTACCTGTTACTGGAGCTGCGGGTAGTGTTACCTATTACTGGAGCTGCGGGTGAGTGTTACCTGTTACTGGAGCTGCGGGTAGTGTTACCTATTACTGGAGCTGCAGGTAGTGTTACCTGTTACTGGAGCTGCAGGTAGTGTTACCTGTTACTGGAGCTGCGGGTAGTGTTACCTATTACTGGAGCTGCAGGTAGTGTTACCTGTTACTGGGGCTGCAGGTAGTGTTACCTGTTACTGGAGCGCGGGTGAGTGTTACCTGTTACTGGGGCTGCGGGTAGTGTTACCTGTTACTGGAGCTGCAGGTAGTGTTACCTGTTACTGGGGCTGCGGGTAGTGTTACCTGTTACTGGAGCTGCGGGTAGTGTTACCTGTTACTGGGGCTGCGGGTAGTGTTACCTGTTACTGGGGGGGGCGGCGGGTAGTGTTACCTGTTACTGGAGCTGCGGGTAGTGTACCTGTTACTGGGGCAGGATTACCGTCCGCTGCAGGGGCGGCGGGTAGTGTTACCTGTTACTGGGGCGAGAGTACCCCCTGTTACTGGGGCTGCAGGTAGTGTTACCTGTTACTGGGGCTGCAAGTATTTATAAAGTCCAAGTTACCTGTGTTGGCTTCATGGAGCCGTCCTGGCATTTATGATGATTGAGATCCATGTGAGATCGGTGTGGTTCGGGATCTCTGGGACCTCCACTTAGCAGTGCTGTAGCCCTTTCCATATTACACCAGACACAGAGATACTATATAGAGATACTATATAGAGATATTTCCTTAAAGGGGTTGTTTTTTTAAAAACACTTATCCCCTAGACACAGGACAGTGGATAAGTGTCAAATTGGTTGGGGCCCCAATCACCAAGTCCCCTAGTGATCAGGAGGACAAGGAAGTGCTATATTCACTTATATGGGGCGGTGGGGGCGTTATCGTGCCCCGATGGGGGGGGGGGCCCTAGAACTTTGTTACTAGGTTATGTTACTATGTTACCATGTTACTAGGATATTATACTACCATGTTATTATATTACCACATTATTTCATTACTATGGTCCTAGGTTACTATATTATATTATTAGGTTATTAAATTACTTTTACTTTATTACTATGTTACTATATAAGTAGGTTGTTATACTACTATGTTATTTTGTTACTATGGGATATTATATTATTGTCGCTAGATTATTTTCTCACTAGATTACTATATCACTAGATTATTTTCTCACTAGATTACTATATCACTAGATTATTTCCTCACTAGTTTACTATATCACTAGATTATTTTCTTATTACATTACTATATCACTAGATTATTTTCTTACTAGATTACTTTGTCACCAGATTATTTTCTTACTAGATTACTATATCACTAGATTAGTTTCTTATTAGATTACTATATCACTAGATTATTTTCTTATTCTTATCCAGATATTTTCTTACTGTACTTTCCCGTATTTTCTTCCCCCCCCCCCCCCTACAATACTATATCACTAGATTATTTTCTTACTATATTACTATATCACTAGATTATTTTCTTATTAGATTACTTATATCACTAGATTATTTTCTTACTAGATTACTATATCACTAGATTATTTTCTTACTAGATTACTATATCACTAGATTATTTTCTTACTACATTACTATATCACTAGATTATTTTCTTACTAGATTACTATATCACTAGATTATTTTCTTACTAGATTACTATATCACTAGATTATTTTCTTACTAGATTACTATGTCACTAGATTATTTTCTTACTAGATTACTATATCACTAGATTATTTTCTTATTATATTACTATATCACTAGATTATTTTTTTATTAGATTACTATATCACTAGATTATTTTCTCACTAGATTACTTTATCACTAGATTATTTTCTTACTAGATTACTATATCACTAGATTATTTTCTTATTATATTACTATATCACTAGATTATTTTCTTACTAGATTACTTTGTCACCAGATTATTTTCTTACTAGATTACTATATCACTAGATTATTTTCTTATTATATTACTATATCACTAGATTATTTTCTTATTAGATTACTATATCACTAGATGATTTTCTTACTAGATTACTTTGTCACCAGATTATTTTCTTACTAGATTACTATATCACTAGATTAGTTTCTTATTATATTACTATATCACTAGATTATTTTTTTATTAGATTACTATATCACTAGATTATTTTCTTACTAGATTACTATATCACTAGATTATTTTCTTACTAGATTACTTTGTCACCAGATTATTTTCTTACTAGATTACTATATCACTAGATTATTTTCTTACTAGATGCCTTTCTTCCTGCCTTACTTGGTGTATACAAGCTGTACACATTATATTTCACTTAATTCCAGCCTTCCTTGTAACTGTGTCCTTCATTCTACCACCTTACAGTATAATGCTCTCCACGTCTCACATAGTCCGCTCCCGGGAAATAACAGACTCTACTGCCGGGCCTGATAGAATTGACTCTTGTGAGATGACAAAAGGGTTTGCTAATCTTTTCAGAAAAATTTCAGTCACATCAGAATCAAGCCTCTCGAATTTGCAAAGACCAAGCCAGGACTGGTGACTGGGATTAAAATCTTGATGTCCCTGACAGTTTAAATTATTCAATGCCTTCCTCTAAGGGCCGGGAATCAGCACAGAGGAAAATACCTTTACTGTGCCAACAGCCTGGTGCGTGTGTGTGCAAATGAGGGATAACAACATTAATACACGAAGCAGCTGAGCTAGGACAGGCGGCAGATCCAGCGGGCCGGCCTGCGCTCTCCTTCATTTCTAAGTATGCTCAGGAGGCCCCGGGAAGCAGCTGTGCGCTGCCTTGTATCATTGTCTTACTTACATGTTAAGGTGCATTTAGCACTGAAGGATGCGACGCTCTCTATTCATTTAGTCGCTGCTCATTACCTCGTTTTTTCACTCAGAATCTCAATATTTTTCCAGTTAACACAATTGCGCAAAGGAGATGACAATATGGGTGATGTGTACCTGATATGTATCTGCTGCAGGCCATTTAGCAGCTCCATTATAATCCGTGGCTCCAGTTTAGCTGCATTGAAAATTGGAGCCAATGGGAGTCAAAATGCAAAGATACAATGGATGTAAATGAAAGTAAGTAGAGTGGTAACGAAGACCTGCGTATTGTCAGAAGCAGAGAACCTGAAGGAAACCCACAAAAAGTTCATGAAGGTATTGTTCTTGGTTAGAGATGAATGAACCGGTTCATAATGAGTATTATGAATAATCCAAAAATTTCAGATTCGCCACCCACAAGTTACTATTATACTCCGGGGTCTCTTCAGACCCAACGATATAATAAGTGGAGGCTCCGGGGAGGTTCTCTCACCTTTCCTGGTCTTCTTGACGGTCTTCTTCTTTCGTCTTCCAGTCTACTAAGTGACGTCATGGACACAATGGCCACTGAGGTCACATGGGACATGCCATTGTCATGACGCCTGCAATGTCTGCCATGTCTTCCAGTCACCGCGGTGGCCCAATCACAAGGGGGACGTTGATTTTATCATGCAGTGACAATACAGTGTACATACATACACCGCATTGTGAAAGGACGATGAGGTTGGCGCCCCCCATGTGACCTCTGAGAACCAATAACAGTGTTTGAAAGACAGTCTGGGAAGAAGATGGAAACCTGGAGGAGGCTGCAGCAGAACCTTAGAAAGGTGAGGGGTATTTTTTATTTTACCCACCTCCCTGGCCTCTGCTTATTACACACAGGGGCTTGAAGAGACCCCAACGTACAAGAACCAACTTTGCTAGATTTGTAGGTGGCGAACCCCAAGAATTTAAGTGTTTGGCTGGACCCCAAATTTTTGGAAAATTAGCTCTATTTTTATATTACTTACATATGGCGCTATTACTTGAGCACTCCATGGCAGTATTTATGAGCACTTCCTGGCGCTATTACTTGAGTACTCTATGGCAGTGTTACTTAAGCATTCTATGACAATAATATTTAAGCGATATACAGAAACATTTACTTAGGAATTGTGTGTCACTGCTACTAAGACGCTATAAATTTTATTATTTTGCAGTGCATGGTTATGGCAGCACATTTATTTGGCGTAGATATGGCACTGTTATTTGTGTATCAATCTGTATGGCACTGCTAATAAGGTCCTGCTTTGGTCAACTGGACACTACCTTACACCATTGGTGGGGCCAGATATGCGGATATTCTCTATGTAGGTGTCTATGGAGTATTCCCCTATACATTGTGTATGTCTTAGACTATTCTATATAATGTTTTTTTTTTTAACTTTATACAAAGGTAAGTTTTGTTAAAGACTCAGTCGGAGGCTCGTTCATTAGTGATTGCATTTGCATACTGGAGCGCCGGCGCGATTGTTAATGACAATAATTACGGTTATGTGATTTTAAGCACTTTCACACCTTTTCTATCAAACACTTACTCTCGGCTGCACATTAATCAGCTCGCTGCGGCTGCTCACCGCCGTCACGCTGTAGACAGTCTTCTCTTACAGGTTAGAAGGTAACTCCTTTAATCTATGTATATTGATGTTAATTCCAAGCAGAGAAGCAAATGTCGGAACTATTCTCTACTTACTCCAGAGAAGAATAAATTTAAAAGGTATCTACCCTTGTCAAAGAGCGCGGAAAACTGTACAGCAATTACCGCCAGTCTGTGCTATCAGCACTGCACAATGTAAAAGCTTCAAGAACAGCAGGGGAACTCTGCAAATACTTTGGTGATCTTTAAGTGTCCTGACATTTCACTTGACAAGCTGTAATGTATGTGTACATGAGGCCTATTTCAGCCTATTATATGACTTAGATTTTGTGTTAGGTTTTCCCTTGTGCTGGATCTGTCTGTACTTTGCAGTTCTCCCTGAGCTGGTGGCTGGAGGCTAGCTGCCATACAATGCTCGCAGCAAATAAGGGAGAATATAATCTATAAATGTCTCTCTCTTGCTCACAAACAGTCCCAGGAACATGCAGGACATATATAGAGAAGTACTGATGTGTACTGATGTGAATTAAGTGCTTTGGTTGTGATAGAAAGCTCTGCTTTTCCTCCAGCATCAGTGTAAGGCTAAATTCACATATCCTCCATAGATTCCATCTAAAATCAGTAGGGAGATTCAGTATAAAACCAGTGAGAACCCGACGGACACTCAGTGGACCCCATTATAGTCTGTGTGGTCCACAGGTGTCTGTAGCTAACCGCTTTTTTAGCGGACGGGCTCTCCATCTTTCGATCCCCATGCGGAACTGAACGATGGAGAGATGAACGCTAGTGTGCACCTTCTTCTCTTATCCCCTGAACCTCATGCTCACCCCTCCACCTTACCTATCCATAGACTTCTATAGAGATGAGTCATCTGAGGCATGTGACCTGCAGTCTGCCTTCAGACAGATAGGGCAGAGATTTTAAGAGTGAAAGTCATTTCATCAGAGGGAGTCGGCAGAGAAACAGATCGATAAGAGCAGAAAGAATCATTTCTCTCTGATAAGATATATTACAAAGTTACTTATAATCGCTCATACTGTTCATTTGTGCAAAGTTTGTTGAAATGACATGGACTATTTAAAGGGATTTTCTGATTGTTAAAATATCACTTTAAAGTCCCCCATGTCCAAAATGAATACATTTTGTAACAGACTTACAATGGAAATTCTGCTCTGCCCCCTGCCATGGCTGTCTACTTCCTAGGGCAATGCCGCATTGTCCATGATGACAGCTTGACCAGAGATTTTTTTCTCTTTTTTTATTCTGTGCAGAAAAAATATAGCAAAAAAAATTCTATGACAGATATTTAAATAGTCAAAGCTGAACATGGCAGCCGGTAAACCACCATGACAGCGACTATTAAACCGCAGCCTCCAGGTGATACTGTAAACAATTCAGTATCGTAGTAAACTCAATAGAAGGCGAAGAGCCTGAGCGACATTCTGCCGCAGCGGATTATATTACCTGTGAAAGATGGCTACCTGTCACCTATCCGTCTGTGTGATTAATCAGCGGCCAGAACAGATCGGCCATAGAAACTTCTATAGGGACACAACAATGGCTACTGCAGAAATACTACAGAGTATATCCCTGCCATCAAATACAGTATCTATCCCTCCCATAGAAATACAGTGTATATCCCTGCCATATAATACAGCGTAAATACCTGCCATATAATACAATGTATATACCTGCCATAGTATATAGTGTATAGCCTTCCCATAGAATACAACGTATATCCCTGAAATACAATACAACGTATATCTCTGCCATATAATACAGCGTATATCTGTGCCATAGAAATACACTGTATATACCTGCCATATAATACAATGTACATCCCTGCCATAGAATGCAATGTATACCTCTCCCATAGAAATACAATAAATATCCCACCCATAGGACATCATGACTGGTTATCAGGAGGACACTACAGTCATGGCCAAAAGTTTTGAGAATGATACAAATATTAATTTTTACAAAGTCTACTGCTTCAGTTTTTCTAATGGCAATTTGCATATACTCCAGAATGTTATAAAGAGTGATCAGCTTAACAGCAATTACTTGCAAAGTCAATATTTGCCTAGAAAATGAACTTTATCCCCCAAAACACATTTCAACATCATTGCAGCCCTGCCTTAAAAGGACCACCTAACATCGTTTCAGTGATTGCTCCATTAACACAGGTGTGGGTGTTGATGAGGACAGGGCTGGAGATCAATCTGTCATGATTAAGTAAGAATGACACCACTGGACACTTTAAAAGGAGGCTGGTGCTTGCCATCATTGTTTCTCTTCTGTTAACCATGGTTATCTCTAAAGAAACACGTGCAGTCATCATTGCACTGCACAAAAATGGCCTAACTGGGAAGAGTATTGCAGCTAGAACGATTGCACCTCAGTCAACAATCTATCGCATCATCAAGAACTTCAAGGAGAGAGGTTCCATTGGTGCCAAAAAGGCTCCAGGGCGCCCAAGAAAGACCAGCAAGCGGCAGGACCGCTCTTAAAAGTGTTTCAGCTGCGGGATCGGGCTACCAGCAGTGCAGAGCTTGCTGAGGAATGGCAGCAGGCAGGTGTGACTGCATCTGCACGCACTGTGAGGCGGAGACTCTTGGAGCAAGGCCTGGTCTCAAGGAGGGCAGCAAAGAAGCCACTTCTCTCCAGAAAAAACATCAGGGACAGACTGATATTCTGCAAAAGGTACAGGGAGTGAACTGCTGAGGACTGGGGTAAAGTCATTTTCTCTGATGAATCCCCTTTTCGATTGTTTGGAACATCTGGAAAACAGCTATTCGGAGAAGAAGAGGTGAGCGCTACCACCAGTCTTGTCTCATGCCAACTGTAAAGCATCCCGAAACCATTCATGTGTGGGGTTGCTTCTCAGCCAAGGGAATCGGCTCTCTCACAGTCTTGCCTAAAAACACAGCCATGAATAAAGAATGGTACCAGAATGTCCTCCAAGAGCAACTTCTCCCAACCGCCAAGAGCAGTTTGGCGCTCAACAATGCCTTTTCCAGCATGATGGAGCACCTTGCCATAAAGCAAAGGTGATAACTAAATGGCTCAGGGAACAAAACATAGAGATTTTGGGTCCATGGCCTGGAAACTCCCCAGATCTTAATCCCATTGAGAACTTGTGGTCAATCATCAAGAGATGGGTGGACAAACAAAAACCAACAAATTCAGACAAAATGAAAGCATTGATTCTGCAAGAATGGACTGCTATCAGTCAGGATTTGGTCCAGAAGTTGATTGAGAGCATGCCAGGGAGAATTGTAGAGGTCCTGAAGAAGAAGGGTCAACACTGAAAATATTGACTTGCTGCATTAACTCATTCTAACTGTCAATATAAGCTTCTGTTACTCATAATATGAATGCAATTCTATTTCTGTATGTGATAAAAACATCTGACAAACACACATAAAAACCAGAGGGCAGCAGATCATGTGAAAATATAATATTTGTGTCATTCTCAAAACTTTTGGCCATGACTGTACATGTATGAGAAGATAACCCGACCACAATAAGGACATCATGACTGGTTATCAGGAGGGCACTACATGTATGAGAAGATAACCTGACCACAATAAGGACATCATGGCTGGTTATCAGGAGGGGACACTACATGTATGAGAAGATAACCTGACCACAATAAGGACATCATGGCTGGTTATCAGGAGGGGACACTACATGTATGAGAAGATAACCTGACCACAATAAGGACATCATGGCTGGTTATCAGGAGGACACTACATGTATGAGAAGATAACCTGACCACAATAAGGACATCATGGCTGGTTATCAGGAGGGGGCACTACATGTATGAGAAGATAACCCGACCACAATAAGGACATCATGGCTGGTTATCAGGAGGACACTACATGTATGAGAAGATAACCTGACCACAATAAGGACATCATGGCTGGTTATCAGGAGGACACTACATGTATGAGAAGATAACCCGCACCACAATAAGGACATCATGGCTGGTTATCAGGAGGGACACTACATGTATGAGAAGATAACCCGACCACAATAAGGACATCATGCCTGGTTATCAGGAGGACACTACATGTATGAGAAGATAACCTGACCACAATAAGGACATCATGGCTGGTTATCAGGAGGACACTACATGTATGAGAAGATAACCCGACCACAATAAGGACATCATGGCTGGTTATCAGGAGGGACACTACATGTATGAGAAGATAACCCGACCACAATAAGGACATCATGGCTGGTTATCAGGAGGACACTACATGTATGAGAAGATAACCTGACCACAATAAGGACATCATGGCTGGTTATCAGGAGGACACTACATGTATGAGAAGATAACCCGACCACAATAAGGACATCATGGCTGGTTATCAGGAGGACACTACATGTATGAGAAGATAACCTGACCACAATAAGGACATCATGGCTGGTTATCAGGAGGACACTACATGTATGAGAAGATAACCTGACCACAATAAGGACATCATGGCTGGTTATCAGGAGGACACTACATGTATGAGAAGATAACCCGACCACAATAAGGACATCATGGCTGGTTATCAGGAGGGGACACTACATGTATGAGAAGATAACCCGACCACAATAAGGACATCATGGCTGGTTATCAGGATGGGACACTACATGTATGAGAAGATAACCTGACCACAATAAGGACATCATGGATGGTTATCAGGAGGGACACTACATGTATGAGAAGATAACCTGACCACAATAAGGACATCATGGCTGGTTATCAGGAGGGACACTACATGTATGAGAAGATAACCCGACCACAATAAGGACATGGCTGATTATCAGGAGGACACTACATGTATGAGAAGATAACCTGACCACAATAAGGACATCATGGCTGGTTATCAGGAGGGACACTACATGTATGAGAAGATAACCCGACCACAATAAGGACATCATGGCTGGTTATCAGGAGGACACTACATGTATGAGAAGATAACCTGACCACAATAAGGACATCATGGCTGGTTATCAGGAGGGACACTACATGTATGAGAAGATAACCCGACCACAATAAGGACATCATGGATGGTTATCAGGAGGGACACTACATGTATGAGAAGATAACCCGACCACAATAAGGACATCATGGCTGGTTATCAGGAGGACACTACATGTATGAGAAGATAACCTGACCACAATAAGGACATCATGGATGGTTATCAGGAGGGACACTACATGTATGAGAAGATAACCCGACCACAATAAGGACATCATGGCTGGTTATCAGGAGGACACTACATGTATGAGAAGATAACCTGACCACAATAAGGACATCATGGCTGGTTATTAGGAGGACACTACATGTATGAGAAGATAACTGACCACAATAACGACATCATGGCTGGTTATCAGGAGGACACTACATGTATGAGAAAATAACCCGACCACAAAAAGGACATCATGGATGGTTATCAGGAGGGACACTACATGTATGAGAAGATAACCCGACCACAATAAGGACATCATGGCTGGTTATCAGGAGGACACTACATGTATGAGAAGATAACCTGACCACAATAAGGACATCATGGCTGGTTATCAGGAGGGGACACTACATGTATGAGAAGATAACCTGACCACAATAAGGACATCATGGCTGGTTATCAGGAGGAAGCTACATGTATGAGAAGATAACCTGACCACAATAAGGACACCATGGCTGGTTATCAGGAGGAAGCTACATGTATGAGAAGATAACCCGACCACAATAAGGACATCATGGCTGGTTATCAGGAGGACACTACATGTATGAGAAGATAACCCGACCACAATAAGGACATCATGGCTGGTTATCAGGAGGACACTACATGTATGAGAAGATAACCCGACCACAATAAGGACATCATGGCTGGTTATCAGGAGGAAGCTACATGTATGAGAAGATAACCCGACCACAATAAGGACATCATGGCTGGTTATCAGGAGGACACTACATGTATGAGAAGATAACCTGACCACAATAAGGACACCATGGCTGGTTATCAGGAGGAAGCTACATGTATGAGAAGATAACCTGACCACAATAAGGACACCATGGCTGGTTATCAGGAGGAAGCTACATGTATGAGAAGATAACCCGACCACAATAAGGACATCATGGCTGGTTATCAGGAGGGGCACTACATGTATGAGAAGATAACCTGACCACAATAAGGACATCATGGCTGGTTATCAGGAGGACACTACATGTATGAGAAGATAACCCGACCACAATAAGGACATCATGGCTGGTTATCAGGAGGACACTACATGTATGAGAAGATAACCCGACCACAATAAGGACATCATGGCTGGTTATCAGGAGGGGGCACTACATGTATGAGAAGATAACCCGACCACAATAAGGACATCATGGCTGGTTATCAGGAGGGGACACTACATGTATGAGAAGATAACCAGACCACAATAAGGACATCATGGCTGGTTATCAGGAGGGGACACTACATGTATGAGAAGATATCCCGACCACAATAAGGACATCGTGGCTGGTTATCAGGAGGACACTACATGTATGAGAAGATAACCCGACCACAATAAGGACATCATGGCTGGTTATCAGGAGGACACTACATGTATGAGAAGATAACCTGACCACAATAATGACATCATGGCTGGTTATCAGGAGGACACTACATGTATGAGAAGATAACCTGACCACAATAAGGACATCATGGCTGGTTATCAGGAGGACACTACATGTATGAGAAGATAACCTGACCACAATAAGGACACCATGGCTGGTTATCAGGAGGGGGCACTACATGTATGAGAAGATAACCTGACCACAATAAGGACACCATGGCTGGTTATCAGGAGGAAGCTACATGTATGAGAAGATAACCCGACCACAATAAGGACATCATGGCTGGTTATCAGGAGGGGGCACTACATGTATGAGAAGATAACCTGACCACAATAAGGACACCATGGCTGGTTATCAGGAGGAAGCTACATGTATGAGAAGATAACCCGACCACAATAAGGACATCATGGCTGGTTATCAGGAGGGGGCACTACATGTATGAGAAGATAACCTGACCACAATAAGGACATCATGGCTGGTTATCAGGAGGACACTACATGTATGAGAAGATAACCTGATCACAATAAGGACATCATGGCTGGTTATCAGGAGGGGACACTACATGTATGAGAAGATAACCCGACCACAATAAGGACATCATGGCTGGTTATCAGGAGGACACTACATGTATGAGAAGATAACCCGACCACAATAAGG
The DNA here is from genome assembly GCA_947044405.1 of Leptodactylus fallax. Lineage (NCBI taxonomy): Eukaryota > Metazoa > Chordata > Amphibia > Anura > Leptodactylidae > Leptodactylus > Leptodactylus fallax. The sequence goes on from CAMRHE010000587.1 coordinate 269,853, forward strand.
ACATCATGGCTGGTTATCAGGAGGGGGCACTACATGTATGAGAAGATAACCCGACCACAATAAGGACATCATGGCTGGTTATCAGGAGGGGACACTACATGTATGAGAAGATAACCTGACCACAATAAGGACATCATGGCTGGTTATCAGGAGGGGACACTACATGTATGAGAAGATATCCCGACCACAATAAGGACATCGTGGCTGGTTATCAGGAGGACACTACATGTATGAGAAGATAACCCGACCACAATAAGGACATCATGGCTGGTTATCAGGAGGACACTACATGTATGAGAAGATAACCTGACCACAATAAGGACATCATGGCTGGTTATCAGGAGGACACTACATGTATGAGAAGATAACCTGACCACAATAAGGACATCATGGCTGGTTATCAGGAGGACACTACATGTATGAGAAGATAACCTGACCACAATAAGGACACCATGGCTGGTTATCAGGAGGGGGCACTACATGTATGAGAAGATAACCCGACCACAATAAGGACATCATGGCTGGTTATCAGGAGGACACTACATGTATGAGAAGATAACCCGACCACAATAAGGAAATCATGGCTGGTTATCAGGAGGACACTTCATGTATGAGAAGATAACCCGTTTTAGTTTTTGTATATATATTTATGTAGATGGCTTCTTGCTCAGGAAGGAACAGCACGCTCAAGAAATATTGCTCACTCTTTCAAGAACTGGGCTTTGCTGAAAGTCTTTGTTTTGGGGAGGAGGTGGAGGGTTGTGGAGATAGTTGCTCGATAAGATCCATATTTCCTAGGCACTTCCTAGTTGGAGATTTTCTCTCTTGCAGCAGGCGCTCAGGTTTACACAGCACTCCCTGCAGAACTCCTGCCCTCCCTATCTGAAGATTTCCACAGCTCACACCACAGTCTACAAACATGTTCTCTGTTTCTTGCAGGGAACAAGTCCATAAACGTCCCTTTATATCTTCAGGTCTTCCAAATTAGATAAAAAAGAGGAAAAAACTAACAATCTCGCCTGGACTGAGGTGGAAGAACTGAGGTAGAACATGAAAGTAGGGCAAATAAATTAGGAATTCCTTCCTTCAGGAGATGATTCCATTTTGTCTCCAGTTTTCTCATCCTTGCCTAAAGACTTTAAAGTAAAAGCTTTATACTGAGCGAAGAAAAACCGAAGAAAGGAATGAGAGCGCCCCCCCTTGGTCCTGGCTCTGGAGCTCCTGTTGAGCGCTGCTTGTTTTCTTGGTCCTATATGTTCCTTTCAGGGTCTTATTTTTCATCCGCCCTTTACCCTGCAGTTCTTATTAATCCAACATCTCATTTTACAACAGTTGACAAAGCTCTTACCATAATACAAGGTCCACCCGTAGACACCACCTTCATGGTAGATTGGTCTATTCAAGCTGCAGGAGGATTTAACACTTGCTCCTGGCTTCCCTATATCAGTTTATTTTTTGCAAACCCTTCTAACATAAGGGGATTGTCCATAGTGACTACACTTAAAGGGGTTCTCCAGGCTTAATAATTGATAACCTATCCTTAGGATGAAGATCATTGGGAGTCCGACAGCTGGGCCCCCTGCTAACCAGCTGTTTGAAGAGACTGCTGTGTTTGGGTAAGTACTTTGGGAGGCTTCTCTACTACGTACCAAGCATGGCGCCATACATTGTACAGTGGCTGTGAGTGGTACTGCAGCTCAGCCCATTCACTTCAATGAGATGTTACATGGCATGAAGCAGAATCGGCACTCAGGGAACTGATCTACAAGTGTCCTGGGTGTAGGACACTTGATCTTTCCAATGATGACTTATCCTGAGGATAGACCATCAATTCATAAGTCCTGAACAACCCCTTTAAAACACCCCCCATTTAATTAGGCTATGCCTTTAAGGAACAAGAGAATTGTCTCTCAATGTAATTTATTCCAGCTTTGTGCCTCCAAACAAGAGAGAATCTTTTCCTTCCATAATTTCCCCAGAGCTCGCAGACAAGGATATTATATGTCACACTATAAATATACAGTTGCCGATTCTTCGGCTTGTATTGCACTCTCCAACTTTAAGGAGTTCTAAGTATTCTTGGTGTAAAGTCTTTTTCTATCTGACACCTTCATGAAGTCTCTGCATATTGTTCAAACAAAAGCCGGAGACTTATTATTTTTGAGCGCCATCCAATTATATCCGGGGTCTACCTTGATTTTTTTGGCTTTCGGAGTGGTATCGCGCAGTCTAATGTTTTATGCAACTGCTTAAGGCAACAGTTTATGTGTGGAGCGTCTCAGGAGAGGCGCGCTCCTTGTACACAGTCAACTTAAAAGGAGCTAAACATGAATCCAGTAAGCACGTATAAAGCCATTTACATTTATTCATTTGCCATCCTCGCTTTGGCGTCCCTTGAATCGGGGATAAAATACTTTACGCTTCATATGCAAAGAGACATTTAAACAAATCCAATTAATTAAAAAGACATCATACGGCACAGACACCGATCCGCCAAATAATATATGTTTTGTAGTGTTTCCCTGGCTGGATGAGACAAGGACACTTACAGATACAGGAATCTAACAAGACACATCCTCGCTGTTGCTTCGGTATAGTCAAGTATGCCATAGAGAGGTTCCTCAGGGGCGGGACAAGCTCTCAGATAAACCCCGCCTCTCTTAGACCCCGAGGTCCCACTTGATGGACTATTCCCCCTTTCTCATCATCTTTCATATCTGCAATAGCATCTTAGATGGCTGACTCCTTCTACTGTGAGTGAACCAGTTTATACAGAACCAGATTCGACCTGAATTTACCAAAAGTTTTGGGCTTGTCCTGAACCCAAATCTTTTAGAATTTTACCCATAAAACACTATTAATCTCTGGGGTCTTCAGACCTCGGAGTATACTTTATACAGTATGCCCTGTTAAAGGGATCGATCCTGTAATGATGGTTGCAGGTGGGGCCATGTTTTGCCTCTCTCCACCAGTCACTTGGTCATAGTGCTTGTAATGTATACACATGCACATTATGCACCAATTCCCAAATGCTCCTTTTTTATATAAAGCACCTTTTCCCATGGGATGTTTCCTAGCCAAAAAATACTCAGTGTCCTGCAAAGGTATTTGCCATAGTTTTGTCCATGTTTGACCTCTGCTTGTGTTACCTGACCCTGGTGGTTCCCTGCCATGAAGCCCAGATCCCTGCATGGGGATTACATGCTGAATACCAGAGAACTACTTACACAAGGCCCTATGGAGTAGCCCAAAGTGGAATCCATTCAGTGACAGAATGGGTCCACATATTACGTACATACTAGGGTCAAGGCCAGGTTTTGTCATTTTCATATCAACAGCTTGGTCGTACTAATGGAGGTCAAGCCAAGAGCTCCAGATCCTATGACTTTCCATAGATATTTTGAATGAACTGGATTGTAGACATGGATGGAACCTGAGTGGATACTTGTATTGCACAATGTGTATCAGTCTTTGGGACTTACTGAAGCTAGGTACATAACTTTTCTTTGGAAATTGGAAAGTCCAATGTGGTCCCCGATGTTCTCCATTGATTTCTATGGGGTGCACGTTTTGGCCTTTGCAGCACAGGTTGCATCCTGATGAATGTCACTGTCATTGCACTCCCATGGGGCATAACATTTTGTGATATTTCCTGTCCTGTCCCAATTGACCACACTAGAGACTCTGTATCTTCCCTTACTCTCCATGGGAATGTGATTTTTGGTTCCAGACACAACTTGTCCCATCTTTTTCCAACAATCAAGCTCCAGTGATGAAATATAACGCTGCAAATCCATACCAGCCATGTCTTCTCCCACATATCCCAAAAGCTGTTCTCAATGTGATTCTGGAGTCTGATCTCCGCACTGCAACCCCTGCAAGCAAATTCAGCTTTAATTTCATTCACCCAGCCAAGGTCACATCATCCGGCTATGTCCCTGCAAAGTGCCCGGTAATATCTATTTGCACATTTCATTGCTTTGCGGTTTAATAAGAATTTCCTGAGCTGCTGTTTATTTGCATTCTGCCGGGTTTTTTTTGCAGTAATCGGTCAGGGAGATGCCGGGTCTTGCTTGGGAGAGACAGAACTGCTGGTAAATAGGTTTTATTGCCTCTAATATCCTTATTTTTCTCAGCAAACTCCGCAGAGATGTTTAGATTTGTTTTTAAGATTGACTTGGCATTCACCGAGGGGATAAATATCACATTATATATTACATTGCTTATGCAGATCAGAAAGCCTCTTTGTACCTTGCGTCTCAATGATATCGCTGCCTGAAGTTCTTACAATCCCTTATCCTTTGAATCAAGGCGTAAACATTAAGTAATAGTCTGCGTGATGTGAAATTGTTTTAGGTAAGAAGGCATATATTCATAGAGAAGTTAAATAGTATCAAAAACTTGCAATATTATGCAAATTTCAAGGGTTGCTCCACTCAAAATTCATGATTCCATGTGTTACTTACTCTGTCCTAGCTTTATATGTCCCGCCAGTTTTACTGAGATCATTTATAACTTGCACACATCTTATAGAAAAGATCTCATTGCACTAAAGATAGTCACAGCTCCGCCCACAGCCATGTAATTCAATCTATCAATTACTCTGTCCTAGGTTTATCTGCCTGACCAATTTACACTCTGATCAACCATTCAGGTCCTGCACACATCTTATAGGTAACTAACAGATATATCCTATGTAAGTGCGTCAGAGGTAGTCACAGCTCCGCCCACAAGTATATAAACTATTCAACATAGCATTGTGGTCATGATGAGTACAAGCCAATACTATGGAAATATATATAAGCAATAGTCTGCATGTATAAAATTATTTTAGTTAGGAATATACTCACAGGGTAGTCAAGAGAAGTCTATGGAGAAGGAAGGGGGAGTGAGAAGAAGAGAGACACAGACATCCTGAAGCAGAAAACACAAAGATATCTATCACACAGGAGGTTTATTCTTATCTTTACTGCTCAGTCCTGCTAAAAACTGCTTGAAATCTGCAAAAAACTTACTGCTATCTTAGGCTGTGTTCACACAGAGTTTTTTGGCAGCGGATTTTGACGCGGAATCCGCCTCAAAAAGCGCCTGAAAAAACGCCTCCCATTCATTTCAAAGGGAGTCAGTAGCGTTTTTTTTCCCTCAAGCGTTTTTTTTCCGCTAGCGGAAAAAAAAGTGACATGACCTATCTTCAGGCAGATTCCGCCTGGAAAAACCAATGGAATTCAATGGGAGGTGGAAAAAACGTGATGCGGTTTTTGGACGCAGTTTTGAACGCGGTTTTGGATGCAAAAACTGCGTCCAAAACCGCATCAAAAAACCACGTCAGGTCAAAAAACGCATCCCAAAACCATTTCCTAATTCCTGAAGCTGATTTTTTCTGCCTGCAAAAAACTCCGTGTCAACATACCCTTAGGGATCTTGTGTGCTTGTTTCTTTCTCACTGGGCTCTGCTTTACCAGTTCCCTTTCCATAGACTTCTATGTAACCGAATCTGTCTGTGAGTCTTTAGTGAAGATGAATCTGGGCAGTGAATGGAGCAGTTTAGGAGGCAGAATGGGCTTAGAACAAAAGATGGAAACATTTTCTTTAGATAAGATATATCGTATTACAAAGTTTCTTATATTCACAGCTCTATATGACAAAGCTTCTTATAGCCAGAGCTCTGAGCAGCGAATGGAGCAGTTTAGCAGGCAGGAGAGGACTTATAATAAAAGATAGAAGGATTTCCCCTGATAAGATATTCTGTATGACAAAGCTTCTTATAGCCAGAGCTCTGAGCAGTGGATGGAGCAGTTTAGCGGGCAGGAGAAAGAGATTTTTCTCTGATAAGATACATTACAAAGTTTCTTATATTCCCCTGAGCTATACATTAACCAACAAGTAACCTTTAAGATCTTACTTTATAGAATCCTCTTTACATTGCTGAGGTTAGTTCACGTCGCTGCTGATTCAGCCTCCACGTCTAATCCTCACATACATGCCAATATACCTTGAGCCCTATAAAAAAATCTTTGTCAGTAAAAGTCAATTAGAAATGTAATTCAGGAAATTTACAGCCTGGAAACCAAACCTACGTAATGAAAGAAACCCTGTTCTACACAAACCCCATGTCTTCAACGACTCCTCATTCTGTATTTGTCACCTGTGAGTTTATCTAATAATCAAAAAGTCCATTATTTCCATCATTTTTTCTGCTATCGGCTATATGAATGCAAATTCCAATTTGGGGACAATCACTATGATGAATTAACACTAGCAGAGAACAGATAGCGTGTTCAAGTGTGTCCCTCCGCGGGGGATTCCATTTAATTCTCTAGGAAATTGGAAACTGTGTTTGCTCCTATAGAGCCGCGTCTGTGATTTACCTGGGGATTACAAAAATGCATCTTGAATGGCGAGCCTCTGTAATGATCTGATTCAGGGCGGTATTACACGCCAGCCGCTGGTTTTGTTACCCTCAGCTGGATACTAAATTAAAGTGTGTTGACATTAAGGCGAGAGCTCTGCATATTCATCCCTGCACTAATGTTTGCATCTGGTTTATACCTGGCGGAGAATGAAGGTTACTTATCAGAAGGCTGACGCATGCTGATCCCCTGTAATATACTGCGAGATTGTTATTTTACCCAGGATTTAGGATTTGTATGATTTTAATCTCCATAAATATTTGTGATGTCACCGCTCTCTAGTATATGGATAGGCTGTATTCCAGTGATCACGCATCTCTAGTATATGGATAGGCTGTATTCTCGGTGATGTCACCGCTGATCTCTAGTATATGGATAGGCTGTATTCTCAGTGATGTCACCGCTCTCTAGTATATGGATAGGCTGTATTCTCAGTGATGTCACCGCTCTCTAGTATATGGATAGGCTGTATTCTCGGTGATGTCACCGCTCTCTAGCATATGGATAGGCTGTATTCTCAGTGATGTCACCGCTCTCTAGTATACGGATAGGCTGTATTCTCAGTGATGTCACCGCTCTCTAGTATACGGATAGGCTGTATTCTCAGTGATGTCACCGCTCTCTAGTATATGGATAGGCTGTATTCTCAGTGATGTCACCGCTCTCTAGTATACGGATAGGCTGTATTCTCAGTGATGTCACCGCTCTCTAGTATATGGATAGGCTGTATTCTCAGGATGTCACCGCTCCAGTAAGGATAGGCGCACCAGTGATGTCACCGCTCTCTAGTATATGGATAGTCTGTATTCTCAGTGATGTCACCGCTCTCTAGTATACGGATAGGCTGTATTCTCAGTGATGTCACCGCTCTCTAGTATATGGATAGGCTGTATTCTCAGTGATGTCACCGCTCTCTAGTATATGGATAGGCTGTATTCTCAGGATGTCACCGCTCTCAGTTTAGGATAGGCTGTATTCTCAGTGTGCACCGCCCCCTAGTATATGGATAGGCTGTATTCTCGGTGATGTCACCGCGTCTCTAGTATATGGATAGGCTGTATTCTCGGTGATGTCACCGCTCTCTAGTATATGGATAGGCTGTATTCTCAGTGATGTCACCGCTCTGTAGTATATGGATAGGCTGTATTCTCAGTGATGTCACTGCTCTCTAGTATACGGATAGGCTGTATTCTCAGTGATGTCACCGCTCTCTAGTATATGGATAGGCTGTATTCTCAGTGATGTCACCGCTCTCTAGTATATGGATAGGCTGTATTCTCAGTGATGTCACCACTCTCTAGTATATGGATAGGCTGTATTCTCAGTGATGTCACCGCTCTCTAGTATATGGATAGGCTGTATTCTCAGTGATGTCACCGCTCTGTAGTATATGGATAGGCTGTATTCTCAGTGATGTCACTGCTCTCTAGTATACGGATAGGCTGTATTCTCAGTGATGTCACCGCTCTCTAGTATATGGATAGGCTGTATTCTCAGTGATGTCACCGCTCTCTAGTATATGGATAGGCTGTATTCTCAGTGATGTCACTGCTCTCTAGTATACGGATAGGCTGTATTCTCAGTGATGTCACCGCTCTCTAGTATACGGATAGGCTGTATTCTCAGTGATGTCACCGCTCTCTAGTATATGGATAGGCTGTATTCTCAGTGATGTCACCGCTCTCTAGTATACGGATAGGCTGTATTCTCAGTGATGTCACCGCTCTCTACTATACGGATAGGCTGTATTCTCAGTGATGTCACCGCTCTCTAGTATATGGATAGGCTGCATTTTCAGTAAATTCAGTTGTATTTAGAAAATAGACTGTATAAAGTAACTATAGTATTATATTAAAACAATGGTAACTGCTGCTCTCACAGGACACAATTGTTAAAACCTTTTTGTTACCGAATTGAGAATAATTACAAGTGTTTTGTGAGGAATAATGTGATGATTTTAGACACGTGTGTTATAAAATAAGGTTTATTAAATCTCTTTGGTAAATATTATTTTAAATAGAAATATAGAAGTTAATTTTATTGTGCTTGCAGAAGAATCTATTCATTATCCCTGGGCATACATCTGTGGTCTATCATTATACTCACAGTATGTTCTGTTCCTACATGCACATTATATTATATTATTAGCTTTCTTAAGAAAGTATTAAAGGGGTATCCCACGAACATGACTATATATAAGTTCAATGAAAAGTTAAACAATTTTGAAAATATAATAAATCAAACATTTTGCAGAGTTTTAATGATTTTCTCTACTCATCTTAGAGGTGACATCTCTCGTCTTGATCGGTTGCCAATGGATACGACCAAGAATGCAGGAACTTTCTATGGTCCGGGACTTGTCAGAAACCCAGCCATGATGTCTTTATTGTGGTCAGATTATCAAGGAGAAGCACTACATGTATGAGAGGATAATTCAGCTACAATAAGGAAATCATGGCTGGATTTCAGACCATAGAAAGTTCCTCTATTCACGGTTGTATCCATCGGCAACGGACAAAGACAAAAAACCACTAAGATGGTTAGGGAAAATCCTTAAAGCTTTGCAAAATTTTTACTTACTTATTTTGGCAAAAATGTTTAACTTTTTATGATCTTCAAATTTAAATATGGTTATATTCATGGGAATACCCCTTTAAGGTTTCAAACTTATAGTGCCCCAGATACATAGGTCCATATCACTATATACAAGAAGATGTATAACTTATACCAGCTGACAAATAATTATATACAGGAGATACCCAGGTTATACCGGCTGTACAATATATAATTATATACAGGAGATACCCAGGTTATACCAGCTGTACATATATAATTATATACAGGAGATACCCAGGTTATACCAGCTGTACATATATAACTATATACAGGAGATACCCAGGTTATACCGGCTGTACATATATAATTATATACAGGAGATACCCAGGTTATACCAGCTGTACATATATAATTATATACAGGAGATACCCAGGTTATACCGACTGTACATATATAATTATATACAGGAGATACCCAGGTTATACCGGCTGTACATATATAATTATATACAGGAGATACCCAGGTTATACCGGCTGTACATATATAATAATACAGGAGATACCCAGGTTATACCGGCTGTACATATAGAATTATATACAGGAGATACCCAGGTTATACCGGCTGTACATATAGAATTATATACAGGAGATACCCAGGTTATACCAGCTGTACATATATTATTATATACAGGAGATACCCAGGTTATACCAGCATGGTCCATATCACTATATTCAAGAAGATGTATAACTTATACCAGCTGTATATATATAATTATATACAGGAGATACCCAGGTTATACCAGCTGTACATATATAATTATATACAGGAGATACCCAGGTTATACCAGCTGTACATATATAATTATATACAATATATATCCAGGTTATACCAGCTGTACATATATAATTATATACAATATATACCCAGGTTATACCAGCTGTACATATATAATTATATACAGGAGATACCCAGGTTATACCAGCTGTACATATATAATTATATACAGTGTATACCCAGGTTATACCAGCTGTACATATATAATTATATACAGGAGATACCCAGGTTATACCAGCTGTACATATATAATTATATACAGGAGATACCCAGGTTATACCATCTGTACATATATAATTATATACAGGAGATCCCCAGGTTATACCAGCTGTACATATAGAATTATATGCAGGAGATACCCAGGTTATACCGGCTGTACATATAGAATTATATACTGGAGATACCCAGGTTATACCGGCTGTACATATAGAATTATATACAGGAGATACCCAGGTTATACCAGCTGTACATATATAATTATATACAGGAGATACCCAGGTTATACCAGCTGTACATATATAATTATATACAGGAGATACCCAGGTTATACCATCTGTACATATATAATTATATACAGGAGATCCCCAGGTTATACCATCTGTACATATATAATTATATGCAGGAGATACCCAGGTTATACCAGCTGTACATATAGAATTATATGCAGGAGATACCCAGGTTATACCAGCTGTACAATAGAATAATACTGGAGATACCCAGGTTATACCAGCTGTACATATATAATTATATACAGGAGATCCCCAGGTTATACCGGCTGTACATATATAATTATATACAGGAGATACCCAGGTTATACCAGCTGTACATATAGAATTATATACTGGAGATACCCAGGTTATACCAGCTGTACATATATAATTATATACAGTGTATACCCAGGTTATACCAGCTGTACATATATAATTATATACAGGAGATACCCAGGTTATACCATCTGTACATATATAATTATATACAGGAGATACCCAGGTTATACCAGCTGTACATATATAATTATATACAGGAGATACCCAGGTTATACCAGCTGTACATATATAATTATATACAGTGTATACCCAGGTTATACCATCTGTACATATATAATTATATACAGGAGATCCCCAGGTTATACCAGCTGTACATATATAATTATATACAGGAGATACCCAGGTTATACCAGCTGTACATATAGAATTATATACAGGAGATCCCCAGGTTATACCAGCTGTACATATAGAATTATATACAGGAGATACCCAGGTTATACCAGCTGTACATATAGAATTATATACTGGCGATACCCAGGTTATACCAGCTGTACATATATAATTATATACAGGAGATACCCAGGTTATACCAGCTGTACATATATAATTATATACAGGAGATACCCAGGTTTACCAGCTTACATTTAATTATATACAGGAGAACCCAGGTTAACCGGCTGTACATATATAATTATATACAGGAGATACCCAGGTTATACCAGCTGTACATATATAATTATATACAGGAGATACCCAGGTTATACCAGCTGTACATATATAATTATATACAGGAGATACCCAGGTTATACCAGCTGTACATATATAATTATATACAGGAGATACCCAGGTTATACCAGCTGTACATATATAATTATATACAGGAGATACCCAGGTTATACCAGCTGTACATATATAATTATATACAGGAGATACCCAGGTTATACCGGCGTACATATATAATTATATACAGGAGATACCCAGGTTATACCAGCTGTACATATATAATTATGTACAGGAGATACCCAGGTTATACCAGCTGTACATATATAATTATATACAGGAGATACCCAGGTTATACCAGCTGTACATATAGAATTATATACTGGAGATACCCAGGTTATACCAGCATGGTCCATATCACTATATACAAGATGTATAACTTATACCAGCTGTGTATATACCACTACTATACCCAGGTTATACCATTATAGTCTATATATATGCTGCTCTCTCTCCATAGACTTGTTTTCTATTAATTCTGCTCTATCAGGGTTGGTGATAGATCTTCATTTTTCACCTATCTACAGCGTGTTAGCGGAATAGGTAGAACACTAATCAATAACTGCGAGTCGTCCAGGAAGTTTTCCATCAATAAGCTCTTTATTACAGACAATCTACTATTAGGCAAATAACTCACAGCCCAGAATCTTGAAAGGATGATGAAAAATAAAGCATGATTTATAGGTCCGGCGCCTCATTAAAACAGACACAGACAGAAGGAAAAATTACAGGTGACGTGAAATGTTCCCGAATCCTTGTCTGCCTCTAATTGATGAAATACTTTACAGGATCGGAATATGTAATCCTCGCTATTATTCTTATAAGGTGTCTGACATTTTTTTTTTTTTGCTACCCCAGATATAATGCAGGATATATAGACAATGCCAAAATTCTGTCTGGCTCCTCTTCCACCCTCTGTCTGGGCTCACTGACTATTTCTCACAAAAAATAGTTGTTTTTTTTTATAAAATTCCTGTTTAAGCTTTGGTCTAGCGCAGTGAGAGTATACATATCGTACAATCTGTATCACTTACCTATACAGAATCCATGTTTGCTTTCTTTCCTGTGTTCCCTACTTACTGTATTTTGCTGGTTATATTAGTTCAGGTTACCTAGCAACCAGCTACTTCCTGTCTGGGTGACTACCATTTCAGTTCATAAGGTTACAAGTGCTGAAATAGTCACAAGACTGATTGTCCATCCGTTTTGCATCTTGCTACAGGAAATCTCAATACATCTTGTGTAAGACATTAAAAGGAGGCACCAGAAAAAAAAAAAACAACCCCCCCCACAAAAAGAAAGGTGAAGGCCAAAAAAAAAAACAAAACACCCCCGCCCGGCAGAGATAGGTTGTCACCAGAATCCAAAATATCAACCCACCCCACAGATAGATAGGTTATGGTCACCAGAATCCAAAATATCAACCCACCCCACAGATAGATAGGTTAGTGTCACCAGAACCAGTATATCACCCCAGCCCTGCAGATAGATAGGTTAGTGTCACCAGACCCAGCATATCACCCCAGCCCTGCAGATAGATAGGTTAGTGTCACCAGACCCAGCATATCACCCCAGCCCTGCAGATAGATAGGTTAGTGTCACCAGACCCAGCATATCACCCCAGCCCTGCAGATAGATAGGTTAGTGTCACCAGAACCAGCATATCACCCCAGCCCTGCAGATAGATAGGTTAGTGTCACCAGACCCAGCATATCACCCCAGCACTGCAGATAGATAGGTTAGTGTCACCAGAACCAGCATATCACCCCAGCCCTGCAGATAGATAGGTTATGGTCACCAGAACCAGCATATCTCCCCAGTCCTGCAGATAGGTTAGTGTCACCAGAACCAGCATATCACCCCAGCCCCGCAGATAGATAGGTTAGTGTCACCAGACCCAGCATATCACCCCAGCCCCGCAGATAGATAGGTTAGTGTCACCAGAACCAGCATATCACCCCAGCCCTGCAGATAGATAGGTTAGTGTCACCAGAACCAGCATATCACCCCAGCCCTGCAGATAGATAGGTTATGGTCACCAGAACCAGCATATCTCCCCAGTCCTGCAGATAGGTTAGTGTCACCAGAACCAGCATATCACCCCAGCCCCGCAGATAGATAGGTTAGTGTCACCAGACCCAGCATATCACCCCAGCCCCGCAGATAGATAGGTTAGTGTCACCAGAACCAGCATATCACCCCAGCCCTGCAGATAGATAGGTTAGTGTCACCAGAACCAGTATATCACCCCAGCCCTGCAGATAGATAGGTTAGTGTCACCAGACCCAGCATATCACCCCAGCCCTGCAGATAGATAGGTTAGTGTCACCAGAACCAGCATATCACCCCAGCCCCGCAGATAGATAGGTTAGTGTCACCAGAATCCAAAATATCAACCCACCCCACAGATAGATAGGTTAGTGTCACCAGAACCAGTATATCACCCCAGCCCTGCAGATAGATAGGTTAGTGTCACCAGACCCAGCATATCACCCCAGCCCTGCAGATAGATAGGTTAGTGTCACCAGACCCAGCATATCACCCCAGCCCTGCAGATAGATAGGTTAGTGTCACCAGAACCAGCATATCACCCCAGTCCTGCAGATAGATAGGTTAGTGTCACCAGACCCAGCATATCACCCCAGCCCTGCAGATAGATAGGTTAGTGTCACCAGAACCAGCATATCACCCCAGCCCCGCAGATAGATAGGTTAGTGTCACCAGACCCAGCATATCACCCCAGCCCTGCAGATAGATAGGTTATGGTCACCAGAACCAGCATATCTCCCCAGTCCTGCAGATAGGTTAGTGTCACCAGAACCAGCATATCACCCCAGCCCCGCAGATAGATAGGTTACTGTCACCCCCCCAGACCCAGCATATCACCCCAGCCCTGCAGATAGATAGGTTAGTGTCACCAGACCCAGCATATCACCCCAGCCCTGCAGATAGATAGGTTAGTGTCACCAGACCCCAGCATATCACCCCAGCCCTGCAGATAGATAGGTTAGTGTCACCAGACCCCACCATATCACCCCAGCCCCGCAGATAGATAGGTTAGTGTCACCAGAACCAGCATATCACCCCAGCCCCGCAGATAGATAGGTTAGTGTCACCAGAACCAGCATATCACCCCAGGCCTGCAGATAGATAGGTTAGTGTCACCAGACCCAGCATATCACCCCAGCCCTGCAGACAGATAGGTTAGGGTCACTGATAACTTATCCTGATAAGTTATCAATATCATAATCCTGGAAAACCCCTTTAAAGGGATTGTCCAGAAATGTTTTATTATTTTTGGCCCGTCATCAGGACAGGCCATAAATATCTGATCGATGGGGGGGCCAACAGGTGGCTTATATTTTATAGAACAGGGATCTGATCAGCTAAAGATAGGCCATAATTAAAAAAAACGGGACAACCCCTTTAAGTAGGAGTTTGTGTTTAGCCATTGGATGCCATATTTGATCGCATTCTTTGATGCGCACCAGAAAAGGGCTCCATTTTTTATTTTCACATTGTGTGCCCCTCGCTATGACTCTGTACTTAGCATATTCCTCTTTTATTTCTCCCCTACCAATGTCATGTCAGAGATTTTAGGGTTTTGGGTAATGGGGCCAAGGTCATGATTGGTCATATCGGTCACACAGTATCCGAGGCAGCGCCCACTGTAAGTACAACCCATCAGTTAGACTAGTTAACACATTGGGGGCTTTCATGCTTCGCTATACATTATTGATACATTGTTGCACGTTTTTCCCACCTTCCGCCATTAATCATGCGATGCCCCGGAGCAGCGGTTCCCATTGCTATGCATTGGATACAGGCAGCAGTCTATAATCACACACTTACAGTAACACTCTCATCTGATGTTTGGACACACAAGGGACAGCGCCGCCTTATAATACACTCATATATAACGCGTTTCATCTACGTCTGCCTTATGGAAACAGTAGCTGCGATGATTTGTATTCTGCTCGGGTGTAATGATCAGGTCACATTGACAGGCTGTGTTATTTGTGTAATGGCACACGGCTACGTACACACAAATCATATGTATTTATGACCCGTGTGTGTACAGAATGGCGCCGCACCAGAAGCTAGCCCTGCCGATACATCACAACAATGGTCTGCACCGCTTCTAAGCAATGAGGATATTTTATGTTCTGTATGAGTGCTACATGGGTTGTAAACTTCCAAAAGTGCTCCTGGGGAATTCTGAGTTAATAAAGGAGGGATCTCCTATCGAAACCTTCATCAAGAGCGTCTCACACTCTGGAGGACCCGACATGTCCAGGCATTACACAAACAATCCATTGACTTCACTATGCAATGCTTCATTCCACCTGTGGTGGCGCTGCAGGGATATAGAACACTTATTTGCGGGTTCCTATACACTTTAGAGATGATCATTGTGGTCTCTACAGCAGGACAACCTTACTGCCTAGGAAAAAGTATTGCCTGAAGTGGAGATCCCCTTTAAGGTTGCTTTGAGTAAATCCATCTGGCCAGTCTACTAATTTGTTAGCTAATGGGTCACCTGGTTTGTTGAGTTTTTCCTTCAGCTTTACCAATAGGGCACATAGTTGTTCAATGTATACATACCATATGGAAATCCATGGAAGGAAACAGGCAGTAGAGGGTTCCTACACAAGAACGTTGTATGGACCCTTGGTTGGTCTGGCCCACAGAGTGCTACAGACATCGGGTTGTGGACACACCTGCCACCTCATCAGTTTTTTTGGGGGTCACTCCCAAGGACATTGTCTAAGTAGACCCTCTGGTATTCACCCTTTAATCCATGTACAGGGATCTGGACTTTGCTGCAAATAGTCTACCAAGTCACTATCTCTCAGAGTGGGTCCAGAGAGACGCGACAGAGCACCAAAGACCAAAGGGTCAAGCAAAAGAGTGGCGGGGTACATGAGTAAAGTATGTGGCTGGCAGCAGGTGTAGAAGGTTGGAAAAAAAAAAAAAAGGTCACCTGAGATGTGAAAGTCAGAAAGTCAGAGACAGGCCAGGTCCATACAGAGAGGGTCAGCTGAACAGGGTCAGGGTCAGCAATGAAGTCAGGAACGGGAGCCAAGATCTCTAAATGAAGAATCAGTCAGGCCGCAGAAACAGAAAACCTTTGCAAGAATAGTAGGCTAGGAACTTATATAGTTCAGGCACTTGGACAAGGGCTAATAAAAATTATATAGGCAGGGATTGTCAGCAATAGGTTGGGAATGGATTTATTGGTCCCTTTAAGAGTGTAAGAAGGGATCAGAGCTAAAGAGGAAAAGAGAGCAGAAGAATGGGAGACTTTAGGCTAAGGAAAGATGCCAGCAGCAGGAGAAGACAGAGCGCGTTGACTATACAAAACAGCCTGGCGACAGGGAACACTGAGACCAGTCACTGGGGTTACAAGGAAGCATTGGGGAAGAGTAACCCAGCAGAAGGAGCGAGACCGACCACCGGTGATAGTATCAGTGGATCTTCTGACATAGAAGATCCCCAAAGGTAGAGAAGACAACAGCGATGACCCCTGGGCCACTTGGTCACTCTGTATAAGAGCAGGGTTAGCTCTGTACACAGGCAATCTGATATAGTCACCGGCTGTAGACTGCAGAGAGAATTTACCAGGCAATCGAGCAAGATCTCAAGTCTAGGTCAAGCAAACTAATTAGGATTATGGCCGCCCCTTCTTCCACTTCTGATTTACACTTAAAGGCAAATTTATTCAAGTAAGAAAATGACTCCCATCCTATCAGCGCTTTGATGCCATTTAAGCAGTAAATTAAAGCGAGCAACAAAAGTGGCTTATTGCGCGGTCGCATTTACAGCTGACGTTGCCCAAGGCACCGCGAGCTGATACAACATGTATTATTGATGGCGCATCCTCAAGAACCTCTCTACATTTGCTTTTTGAGAATATAAACCTTAATTGTAAAGGTCAATAGAAAAACTAAAGAGGAGGGTCACAAAAACTTTAAAGGAATCCAATATTTTTGACACAGAAAACCGGGTAATGCCCCCAAATCAATACGTTCTATATCCCAGATCCAGATATGTTTCCTAATATAGAGTTGTATGGAGCCTGCAGTGGCCGAAGTCCCCCACAACGGGGTCATGAAGGCTCAAGGTCAAAGGGCTCATTTGGTGATTTTTTTGGATTTGGGTAGGGGGCACTGTAATTGCAGCTGACATGGACTTGAAATTCTAATGCCATCCATCGGAGAAGACCAGCGGTGACATCAAGGTTTAACCCATGAAGCCTAAATCAATTCTTGCCTTTCTGCTCATGACCTTTGACCGATGCAGTAGCCTTGGTCTCGGAATGAGAAAAAGCAAGTAAATTCCCTGCCG
This sequence comes from Leptodactylus fallax, assembly GCA_947044405.1. Classification (NCBI taxonomy): domain Eukaryota; kingdom Metazoa; phylum Chordata; class Amphibia; order Anura; family Leptodactylidae; genus Leptodactylus; species Leptodactylus fallax. Next base: position 287,548 of record CAMRHE010000587.1, read on the forward strand.
ACTCCCGTAGGCATAAACATGGAGAGGAATTGAAGGGAAAGGACATTCCCTCCTTTGCGTAGTCTCACTGGATTCCATGTGCATTGTGTTCTGTCATCTCCCCCAGCAGGACGCCTTTCATCTGACTCGATACAATCCTAACACTTCCTGCTGATCATTAACTGAATTTTCTGTCACATTCCATGTAAAATCTCTAGTCAAAAATTAGAAAGAAAAATCCCTTCCATTCGGTGTACATGAGCTCCCTACCCGCAGGCCTTCTGCTCCTCTGCTACAGTAAGGTTTATACATTGTAGCAACTTGTACCTTTTACCTCCATGACATGTTCTCCCGCCCCAGCCAATGGGTGTTAGTCTCCAACCACTTCTGTTCTCCTATCCCTACTGGCATATAAAAATATTAAAATAAGCCATTTGTACAGTATGTGCAGTGCTCAGGTCTGATCAGTACTGATGATGTCATCAGTGTAACATTTCATGATGACTGGAGGTAACGTATAATATTATGCAGTCAGTGAGTGCTGGGCTAGTTGTTACCGGGTCTTCATGCATGAGGTGGCAGAAAGGCGACTCTGCTACTAGATGGCACATGGTACTGTAGGGGGGGAGGGCACCAATTCAGATTTTGCATTATGACCCAAGAACTTCGAGTTACACATATTTCCCATTTGCTATCATAAAGTACTCAAATAGTACAGCCATATAGTGCTCAAATATTGGTTCAAATAATACTTCCATACAATACTCACATAATAGCGCCATACTGTACTTGAATAATACCACCATAAAGTGTTCATATAATACCTACATATAATACTCAAATAATAGTGCTATAACATTTTCTCAAATAATAACACAATAAAATTCTCAAATATTACAATTATACAGTGCTCAAATAATAATGCCATAGAATTCTCGAATATTACCCCAATATAATGCTCAAATAATACCGCCATAGCCATACAGTGCTCAAATAATACCACTATAGAATTCTCATATAATACCACCATACAGTGCTCAAATACTATCACTATAAAATGCTCATATATTACCCCAATACAAGGCTCAAATTAATACCACTATAGAAGTATCAAATATTACCCCAATAGGATGCTCAAATACAGCCATACAGTGCTCAAATACCACTATAAAATGCTAAAATACTATCACTTTAGAATTCTCATATAATACCACCATACAGTGTTGACATAACGCCATACTTAATCTCATAGAATTATACAATATATCAGAAATACTGTTATATAGAACAATATGATGAGCTCCACGCCACCTATGGCGCCCCCTTTAGCAGTGGCTGATGATGCCCCCTGTATGACTGGACACACAGCTAAGGATTCCTTTGCTATTGCAGATTGAATATCACATAAAATGCCGATCCTGGAACAAGAATATGTTTCCTTGGTTAATATTCACATTAGGAAAATCCCAAGGAAATATTATTGGGTTAAAGTCTCTTTAAAACGTGATCTTCATGAAGTACAAGTGGCGCATACGAATTAGCGGAGATTTATGGCTCACGGCTATCGTGGATATTATTCAAGAATTATGCGCCATAAAGCAGAAATGACTTCAAAGTGACCGAGAAGACGGAGAAATTCAGATGTGGAAGGAGCTGCTAAGTGGCAGATGTGACAGCCCTGGCGACAACCGTGCAGCGGGGTCCCTCATGGCAGCGGCTGCGCGGAGATATAGGGACTATCTGCACGGTATATACCATCCTGACCATCAGGATATACAACACATGATACATCATATATCATACAGCCCTGGACCAATCACATCACCATGAAAATACAGGGGCGGAGCAAAACGAAGAGACTCTATATTATATGCCCGGTATTTAGGGGATCTCTGCTCATTATGGGTGTAGGAGTCCAGTGGGTGGTCCTAGCTAGGGAGTGACAGCCTCTCCTATCACCCTTACACTGAGGGTATTTACCAAGGTGGCTGTCACTCACTCAGAAGGACCGCCCACTGGACTCTCTAACCTAGAAAGAGCAGAAAGATCAAACAGTAAGTTATAAGTTATACTGAAACATTTTACACAAATCTGTATAAAAACCTACTCAGATCCTCCTGCTCTATAACATCTAATCTATCATTCATCTATCTATCACATATCTATCTATCTATCTCATATCTATCTATCTCATCTCATATCTATCTATCTATATCTATCTATCTATCTCATATCTATCTATCTCATATCTATCTATCTATATCATATCTATCTCATCTCTATCTATCTATCTATCTATCTATCTCATATCTATCTATCTATCTCATATCTCTCTATCTATCACATATCTATCTCATATCTATCTTATCTCATATCTATCTATCTCATATCTATCTATCTCATATCTATCTTATCTCATATCTATCTATCTGTCTATCTCATCTCATATCTATCTATCTATCTATCTATATCTATCTATCTCATATCTATCTATCTCATATCTATCTATCTGTCTATCTCATATCTATCTATCTATCTATATCTCATATCTATCTTATCAATCTCATATCTATCTATCTATCTATCTATCTCATATCTATCTATCTATCTTCTATATCTATCTATCTATCTATCTCTATCTATCTATCTATCTCAATCTATCTATCTATATATCTCATATCTATCTATCTATCTATCTCATATCTATCTATCTATCTATCTATCTATCTCATATCTATCTATCTATCTCAATCTATCTCATATCTATCTATCTCATATCTATCTATCTATCTCATATCTATCTATCTCATATCTATCTATCTCATATCTATCTATCTATCTATCTATCTATCTATCTATCACATATCATATCTATCTCATATCTATCTATCTGTCTATCTCATCTATCTATCTTATCTCATATCTATCTATCTTCTATATCTATCTATCTTGTCTATCTCATATCTATCTATCTATCTATCATCTATCTATCTATCTCATATCTATCTATCTATCTCATATCTATCTCATATATATCTATCTATCTATCTATCTAATATCTATCTATCTCATATCTATCTCACATCTATCTATCTATCTATCTCATATCTATCTATATATCTATCTATCTCATATCTATCTATCTCATATCTATCTATCTCATATCTATCTATCTCATATCTATCTATCTCATATCTATCTCATATCTATCTATCTATCTCATATCTATCTTATATCTATCTATCTATCTATCTCATATCTTCTCATATCTATCTCATATCTATCCATATCTATCTCATATCTATCTATCTCATCTATCTATCTATCTCATATCTATCTTTCTATCTCTCATTTCTCTCCTTTGCAGTCTATTCTGTTCCGCCTGTACACATTCTCACCACATTATCGAACATATTTTAGACTTTTTTATTCCTCGGCCATAAAGCCCCTGAATAAGATTTTCTTGTTATTGCCACATTCAGAATTTCCATCCATTGTGCAGACAATCCGATATTATTGATCGCCTCCATAGGCCGTCAGGCAGCGCCGGGCTCCATTCTCTGCTTATTTATTAGGATTTTGCCAATGGAGTAAACCAGCCACCTTTTTTTCTGCTGTTTTTGAGGCCGGTCCCTAATTCTCCATTTGATAAGTTCCATCAGTCGTGGCTTCTGGTAATTACATGGAGCGATTGTGCGGCTCGATCTGAAGTTCAGATATCAATGGGAGACAAAGGAAGAGAGGGGAATGTGTTTAACAATGCGGCGCGGCGCAGATTGATTTTTTTGTGCAATGCATTTTAATGCAAATAATAAAGGGCTCCTGTACCTGAATGAAGCTGAGGCAAAATTACGGCTACAATTAAAGTAACTAAAAGCTTTGTTGGAGTTGGAATGTGGGGTAATGACTGACATGGAGGCTGCAGATGCTGCTTCCCCGTAAGTGTTGTCAACAACAGCGAAATAATCACGCGCAATTGTGTCTCTCTCTGATTCCGCAGGTTGTTTCTCGGCTGCGAGGAATTTTGAACGCTCGCTCTAAAATAGAAGCAGTTTCATAATGACAAAATTACACGCCAATGCTTAAAAAAGAGCTTTGGATTTAAGCATGTCATCTCCCGACCGAGATTGTGCTAAGGAGAAAATGATAGCTTCATGCCGCTACCTCAGAGTCGGCGTTAACACCTTGGCTTCCAAAGATCTGACACCGAACAATGTCATAATCTGGAGAGGTCACAGTTATGGTTACATTTTGTAGGATTCTTAATCTTATGCACTGTTTTGGAACATTTTTTGCTTGCAGTTGTCAAGGCCACCAGCAGGGGGAGCTATATAACTAGTGTCATACATCTGTACATCTAGTATTGCATCCTGTCAGCAGGCAATGACAGGTAAAACCAAGGACATTTAAGGCCGCATAAAAATCGCGGCGAATCTCATCCACACATTGCAGAAAAACAGGCACAGCAGAAATACTGTAATTTCCAAAACCATTGTGTATTTGTAAATCGCAGCAGGTCAATTATACCTACGGAAACGCCGGCGGATTCCCTATAGGTATAATGGAAGCAGAAAGTCTGCAGGGGAAACCTCTGTTTCCACTGCAGTTTTTCCCACAGCGCTTTTACGCTACAACCCGCACCTGAACGGGTGCATCGAAATCCCTCGACTGCTTCATAGTATTGTCACAATTATAGACAATTGTCCTTGTATATTGACTTGATCATGTCAGTGCTCAGTTACCCTAAATCTACCATACATTTTTGAAGGTTCCTGGGGGTGCTGTACAATATTTAGTATACGAGTAGAGCAATTACCAGGATATTGATGAGCTGCAATACCACACATGGCCTGAGAACTGGTGTGGCACTGTTTTAGAAAGATAACCTCTTGAACGACTGGTCCTAACTTGCACATAGAGGACAGGTTGGAAACCTCCGATAGTAACAGCCAGTACAGAGGACCGTCCACCCCATCTCTCATCACCAAGAGCTCTGAGCCACCCATGCAAAATCCATAGGAGGCCCCCAATGTATTGTTTATAGTACTGGCCTCCTCGTATTGGGAAGAGACATTGTATAGGGCTCCTGGGACCTAAGCCACAAGGAGAAACACCATTCACCTAGAATTGCATATTATACTTCACACATGGGCCATAAGACCAGTAGGCCTAAATAATAGCAAGTAAGCTTCCCTATGGTCAGAAGGAGTTGTCCACTGCCGGACCCCATTATATGGCACATCATGGACCCAGCAGTGGTCCGTGCTAACCCTGTGAGTGGGTAATAGAAATGCCCAATAGACCATGAGAATCGGCTAATCTTGCACCGCAGGCGGGTCAGACGATCAGCTCTGAAGGTTATGACTCTATTTGGTCAGAGAAATTGATCAGTTGTACTAAATATTTTTTTTTCTAAACGTAATTTTCAGCATTTTGCATTTTCCTGCAATTACATTCTGTAAGTGAGCGATAACATCATTATAATCCTTCATGTAATATGTAGGGAAATAAACCATAGCCAGCGAGTGCGGCTCTGAGCCTGACTCTCATCCATCTCAGGGATGTGGCAGATCCACTTAGCCACGATGACCCATTATGTTTATTGAAAAATTAATTTATCCTGAGATGCTACTTACGGTGACACCGACAGCTGGACTAATGTCCTCTGTGACTAATGGCCGACACTGTGACGGAAAATGCTCTGTAAAGATGAATGCAACACAATGAAAGTGGCTGGTTACAATGAGACGGCGAATTCATCTCGCAGCTGAGAGTGTCGCACCTTTGACCGCGGAGCTGCGCCTCCGCCATTGATTTGCTCCTGACACATGGCAATGATGGCAGGTAGACCATACGGTACACAATGTATACAAATACTGGGATGATACGTTAGTCAGAAGCGGGGGGGTATCTATAGGGGGTGCAGGGGCCGGAGCTGTACCTGGGCGACCCCTGCCACATGACCAGTAGGATTCTGCCCATTACCTGACTTACAATTGTCATCCTACAATCTCTCGATGTAGCAAAACTGAATGTGGGAATGAAATGAATTAAGAAAAGAGAAATCCCATCAATATTAGGTGTGACCTTTACCCTTTGCCCTCCATCAGTTCTTCTCGGGACTTGCAGACGGTTTTTGGCAGAACTGGGCAGGCAGGTTGTTCCCGCCGCCATCTTGGAGACCTAAGTACAGCTTTTCTGTGGATGTTGCTTGCTCCAATCCGTCTGTCTCTTCATGTCATCCCAGACAGACTGGATGATGATGATGATGAGATCAGGGCTATATCTGTGGGGGCCGGATCATCACTTCCAGGACTCCTCCTCCAAAGGGCAAAGGTCACCAAATATTGATGGATTTACATTTCTCTTTTCTTCATTCACTTCATTTTGGTAATTGACAACAATAAACTATTAACCCTTCTCTCTCTGAAAGCTTTCTTACTTTGCTGCATTTCCCTGCCTAAAACTTTTACACAACACCGTACATAGCCCACACCATTGTACATACATAGTTCTACAAAATGCATAGTGTTTATGTCCCTGCAGTAGTACGATTACAGCTCTGCAGGGTTGCACAGGATGCAGTTGATGGTTACAGTGTATCTAATCATAATTCCTACTTGCCGGTGGCCGGTCGCCAGGTGCTGGAACCTTGTGCATCATGTTCATTTAGCCGGGACTCACGTAGACAGTTTAGTCGCCGGCCCAGGTCCAGAGTATGACAGCTGTGGCATTTCCTGCGTACAGTATGGGGGGTGGATTGTGTTGTGTTGAATCCATCACCCTTACAGGTACTGAGCAACCATCAAATCTCATTTGTTCCACACCTGCATCTCCTCACGCTGTTGTCTAGTTGGATTTCACGTGGAAACAAACAAGATGCCCCTTTTGTCATGCCTTGTGTGTAAGCCTCCATGTAACACGGGTCACGGAGCAGCGGGTCGTGGGGTTAGCAGCCGCTCGCTTCTCTGCCTGCGGAGTAGATGACATCAGATTTATGCGTCCTCACGTCTCCTGCCGCAGGTGCAATTATTATAATAAGTTTTATTTCAATATTTTATCTGGTCGTCTGCGAGTGTTGCAATTACAGATCATACGTTACATTTTATTTCATTTTTTTATCCCATTTTTTTTTTTATTCTTTTAGCGAGAGATTTAATTTTTATTTTATTATTTTTTGATTGTGGATTTAATTTTTTTCATTTTATTATTTTTTATATAGATTTTTCTTTTTTCATTTTCAATAACAGATTAATTGACTTAGGGAAGAAATAAATGCCCCCCGGATTTTTCTACGAGTGTGAAATAAGTTATTATAATTGCAATTAATATAATTCATTACCGCGTTTCCTCGTCGGCGTTCACAAAGAACCATTGATTAACGGAGCTAAGAACCAGGATATGAAATTAGAGAGAAGGATGAAAATCCAAAAAAAAAAAAAAAAAAGATGGTGGCTCGCTGCAGTGCTATACAGTGCTCATGCCGCAGAAGGGCCAGTTACCTCCCACCTGGTCAGCACACACTAATCCTTACGGCTAAGGCCCAACGTAGCAAAAAAGCGCTGCGGGAAAAACCGCGGCGGCAACGCATCACTGTTTTTCCGCAGCACATTTCACAGAAAGACCACAGAGGTTTCCTTTGCGGACTTTCTTCTTCCATTATACTTATAGGGAAACCACTGGCATTTCCGTAGGTTTAATTGACATGCTGTGATTTCCAAAACCACGACAGTTTTGGAAATCGCATCGTTTCCGCTGCGCGTATTTTTCTGCAGTGTGGGGATGGGATTCACTCCTCCGCTTTCTGATTCCTGCTCCATTGTCTGAGTATCAGCTCCTGACAACAAGTAATTGATGGAGGTGCTGGGTGTCAGACCCCACCAGTCTGATGTTACCTGTCTTTAGGATAGGTCATCAATATTCTCAGCCTAGTAAACCCCTTTAAATACTCTGTGCTGCATGGCACCCTGCTCCTTCCACTTTAACAGTCTACCATCTCCTACTTGCCTCCAATCGCCTCCTCATACAGATGTAGCAAAGTGTATCTTAACACATGGCAAGTTATATGAACAGATACAGCAAACTTTAACTTGACTGTTTGTGAGTTGTTACTTTGTAGCAAGTTGTCAGACTCAGGTTAAACTTTGCTACATTTGTACTACCATGACACCACCCTGTTCACACTAGCATCATCATATGAGTAGACAGGTCACTGCCCCCCTTCCCTAGTATCAGCACACTCCTTTTCCTGAAGCACTCTGTGCTGCTGTGGGGACTTTATCTTGCTTTCATGTTCCACAAACTTGCCAACAATTGAGCAGTGGTATCAGGGGGAGCAGTACGCCAAGCGCAATATGCTCATTTTTCCCCTTTTGGGGGCACATAAATCCATCTTTTAGTGATGTGACCAACTCATAATGTGCCCACGCCATGTATAGAATAAGCGCGAGCGTGGCAGATACAGGACATTACATCGGGCCCTGGAGGATTGCCAGCTCTTCTAGGAGTCCGGGGAGTCAGTCCTTATTTCTGGAGCCTCCCGGGCGAGTTGTCAGCTGTGACAGCCATTGTGCAGACATACAGCATAACCACGAGTGACACGCTCTGCTCCTCAAATACTCCACTAAGAAGCTCCGGCATTGGCCGAGGCTCCTCCCCATTGGCTGAATAGACTGGGGGTCATCGGTGTAACTGTAAGAGACAGCCACCTGCCTTGCTCTCGGTTCACTAACCTTTCGCCATGACCGGAGTTTTCCTTTAATCTTCAAACTTCTCCTTTATTTTTTCTTCTAAGAGATTCTCTCCTGCCGCAGATAAAAAGAAATCTTACAAGAAATCTGCAGGAAGCGAGATGATGTGCCATGATGCGGGCGACAGGCGTCTCGCTCGGTGACATGGCTCTGCGTGCGGTCTCCTTTATATCGCCCTTTTCATAATTTCTTTATAAACCTGAGAGACAAAGCTTGACAAGATGATTATAGAGGAGTCCGCGAGTGCCCAAACTCATCTGCATCTCCCCTCATCCCACCGCAGAGTCACCGCATCCAAAATAACCCTCCTGAGCGTGCGTGGCACATCAGCCGCTGCAACGGGGATCATGACATGCAATAATTATATCCGGAGAAATATGCATATAAGGTCTTAAAGGGATAGTGACCCCTAATAGGTAATATTAAAGGGGTTCTCCGGTTTCAGCAAATAAATGTTATTATTTGTATAATGAAAAGTTATAAAATTTTCCAATATATTTTCTGTATCAATTTCTCACAATTTTCTAGATCTATAGATAGACAGCCCATGGTCATGTGATATACAGTCTATGGTCATGTGATATGCTGTCCACTGTCATGTGGTGGACAGCCCATGGTCATATGATGGTTGGTCCATGGTCATGTGATATGCAGTCCATAGTCATGTGATGGACAAACCATGGTCATGTGATATACAGCCCATGGTCATATGATGGACAGTCCATGGTCATGTGATATGCTGTCCATGGTCATGTGATGGACAGTCCATGGTCATGTGATGGACAGTCCATGGTCATGTGATATACGGCCCATGGTCATATGATGGTTGGTCCATGGTCATGTGATGGACAGTCCATGGTCATGTGATATACGGCCCATGGTCATATGATGGTTGGTCCATGGTCATGTGATATGCAGTCCATGGTCATGTGATGGACAGTCCATGGACATGTGATGGACAGTCCATGGTCATGTGATATACGGCCCATGGTCATATGGTGGTTGGTCCATGGTCATGTGATATGCAGTCCATGGTCATGTGATGGACAAACCATGGTCATGTGATATACAGCCCATGGTCATATGATGGTTGGTCCATGGCCATGTGATATACAGCTCATGGTCATGTGATATGCAGTCCATGGTCATATGATGAACACAGGTGCACAGCTCATTACCAGGTAGATAGCTGATTACCGTATATCACATAACCATAGACCGTATATCACATGACCATGGACTGAATTTTAACCACTGGTAGTAAACAAAGAATGAATGACAGCAAGCAGAGATCTAGTGAGGAACTAATACAGAAACTATATCAGAAAATTGTACAACTTTTCATTATACAAACAATATCATTTATTTGCTGAAAGTGGACAACCCCTTTAAGAGCGGGAGTCATAATTATTACAAGTGGGTAAAGAGGATCAGTCTGCTCTCCCAACTGTAACAAACACTTTCACAAGAAATAATCATTTTTGAGCTTTTTCTCCATAGAATTCTGCAAATTCTGTAAATTTAAGAATAAATGGTCAATTGGGTGTTCTTGATAAAGGTGGTGTGTCTGATCTTTGCCAACTCCCCTCCCCCCCTCATAGCTATGCCGCTGGCTATACCAAACAATACTAGAGTACAAGTGGGCGGTCATGTGGCCGTCTCCCTGTGTGCTGACCCATTAGGTACAGAGGTGTGACCACTGACTAACACAGTAAGGACAGATAACAGAAGTGACAGAGAGTACTCGGGGGTATGTTGGGTGACAATCAAACTTCTAATGGACATCAGTGGAGGGCTCAGTTTTAGAAGGAAGAGCAGCTCCTGAGCACAAACTGCTGCTCCAACATGTGAAAATATGTTATATCATTTGGAACACAAACCAAGCAGAAAATAATTTCCATCTCTTTGGTTATGGCTACAGGTTTCCTCCGCTCGATCTCAGGCGCTCACATCACAGCCGCCATTGATTTCTATGAATTTCTAAGCACAAAAGAACGTTAACTAAAAGCTTCTCCCTTCTCCTTTAAGCACAGTGAGGTGAAGCCGCCGAGATAGGGGGGGAATATTTGCATTCTGCGGTCACCTTTAACATGTATCATCTATCTATCTATCTATCTATCTATCTATGTATCTATCTCATATCTATCTATCTATCTATCTATCTATGTATCTATCTCATATCTATCTATCTATCTATCTATCTATCTATCTATATCTATCTATCTATCTATCTATCTCATATCTATCTATCTATCTCATATCTATCCATCTATCTCATATCTATCTATCTCATATCTATCTATCTATCTCATATCTATCTATCTCATATCTATCTATCTCATATCTATCTATCTCATATCTATCTATCTATCTCATATCTATCTATCTCATATCTATCTCATATCTATCTATCTCATATCTATCTATCTATCTATCTATCTCATATCTATCTATCTCATATCTATCTATCTATCTATCTATCTCATATCTATCTATCTATCTATCTCATATCTATCTATCCCTATCTATCTTCATATCTATCTATCTATCTATCTCATATCTATCTATCTATCTATCTATCTATCCCATATCTATCTATCTCATATCTATCTATCTATCTCATATCTATCTATCTATCTATCTATCTATCTATCTATCTATCTATCTCATATCTATCTATCTATCTATCTATCTCATATCTATCTATCTCATATCTATCTCATATCTATCTATCTATCTCATATCTATCTCATATCTATCTATCTATCTATCTCATATCTATCTATCTCCTATCTATCTCTATCTATCTATCTATCTATCTATCTATCTATCTCATATCTATCTATCTATCTATCTATCCCATATCTATCTATCTCATATCTATCTATCTATCTATCTCATATCTATCTATCTATCTATCTATCTATCTATCTATCCATCTATTATCTATCTATCTATCTCATATCTATCTATCTCATTTCTATCTATCTCATATCTATCTATCTCATATCTATCTATCTATCTATCTATCTATCTATCTATCTATCACATATCTATCTATCTCATATCTATCTATCTCATATCTATCTATCTATCTATCACATATCTATCTATCTATCCATCTATCTATCTATCTATCTCATCTCTATCTATCTATCTATCTATCTATCTATCTAAAAGGCACCTCTTGTATATTTCTTTCAAGCTCACATACAGTATATGGAGAGTACCTGACATGACCATCCTTATATACTTTATACTCTATATATCATAGATATGAAATATGATTCACTCACCCAACCAAGATCCAAGATTCAGAATATAACAATGATATATTTTATTTCTGACAATCCATTGTTTCATTCTCTTGACAATGAAGCATCTTTAAAAAACAGACATTTGTAATTTAGCCCTTGTTACTATGGAAACTCCAATTAGCCAACTGATAATCGTAGAAGTAGCCAGTTAAGGGGTTGATCGTCCATAGAGCGACCTCATTACCCAACACCCCACATACTGAAGGGAAGCTTCTAGATAATAACTATATAGCAATTTACATGAAAGACTGGCAAGAAGAAAATATTCTACCCAAGATTATAATTACAGGACTCCTATTGTCTTCTACTGATTAACCTAATTGTCTCCACCAACAACAGGGGCAATTACATCCAGTCTGGAGAATATTCTACAAACAGACAATATCACTTATCAAAGACCGAAGGGAGGAAAGCACAAGAAATATTCTTCATGGGAAGAAATAATATTAGACAGTAACAATATAGATCCAAATGCTTCAGCTAAGGAACAGTATTATAGTAGTTATATTCCTGTACATAGGAGCGGTATTATAGTAGTTATATTCTTGTACATAGGAGGTAGTATTATAGTAGTTATATTCTTGTACATAGGAGGTAGTATTATAGTAGTTATATTCTTGTACATAGCAGGTAGTATTATAGTAGTTATATTCTTGTACATAGGGGGCAGTATTATAGTAGTTATATTCTTGTACATAGGAGCAGTATTATAGTAGTTATATTCTTGTACATAGGAGCAGTATTATAGTAGTTATATTCTTGTACATAGGGGGTAGTATTATAGTAGTTATATTCCTGTACATAGGAGCGGTATTATAGTAGTTATATTCTTGAACATAGGAGTAGTATTATAGTAGTTATATTCTTGTACATAGGAGCAGTATTATAGTAGTTATATTCTTGTACATAGGAACAGTATTATAGTAGTTATATTCTTGTACATAGGAGCAGTATTATAGTAGTTATATTCTTGTACATAGGAGTAGTATTATAGTAGTTATATTCTTGTACATAGGAGGCAGTATTATAGTAGTTATATTCTTGTACATAGGAGCAGTATTATAGTAGTTATATTCTTGTACATAGGAGCAGTATTATAGTAGTTATATTCTTGTACATAGGAACAGTATTATAGTAGTTATATTCTTGTACATAGGAGCAGTATTATAGTAGTTATATTCTTGTACATAGGAGCGGTATTATAGTAGTTATATTCTTGTACATAGGAGTAGTATTATAGTAGTTATATTCTTGTACATAGGAGCAGTATTATAGTAGTTATATTCTTGTACATAGGAGGTAGTATTATAGTAGTTATATTCTTGTACATAGGAGCAGTATTATAGTAGTTATATTCTTGTACATATGAGCAGTATTATAGTAGTTATATTCTTGTACATATGAGCAGTATTATAGTAGTTATATTCTTGTACATAGGAGCAGTATTATAGTAGTTATATTCTTGTACATATGAGCAGTATTATAGTAGTTATATTCTTGTACATAGGAGCAGTATTATAGTAGTTATATTCTTGTACATAGGAGGTAGTATTATAGTAGTTATATTCTTGTACATAGGAGGCAGTATTATAGTAGTTATATTCTTGTACATAGGAGCAGTATTATAGTAGTTATATTCTTGTACATAGGAGTAGTATTATAGTAGTTATATTCTTGTACATAGGAGCAGTATTATAGTAGTTATATTCTTGTACACAGGAGCAGTATTATAGTAGCTATATTCTTGTACATAGGAGCAGTATTATAGTAGTTATATATTCTTGTACATAGGAGCAGTATTATAGTAGTTATATTCTTGTACATAGGAGCAGTATTATAGTAGTTATATTCTTGTACATAGGAGCAGTATTATAGTAGTTATATTCTTGTACATAGGAGCAGTATTATAGTAGTTATATTCTTGTACATAGGAGCAGTATTATAGTAGTTATATTCTTGTACATAGGAGGTAGTATTATAGTAGTTATATTCTTGTACATAGGAGGTAGTATTATAGTAGTTATATTCTTGTACATAGGAGGTAGTATTATAGTAGTTATATTCTTGTACATAGGAGCAGTATTATAGTAGTTATATTCTTGTACATAGGAGTAGTATTATAGTAGTTATATTCTTGTACATAGGGGCAGTATTATAGTAGTTATATTCTTGTACATAGGAGCAGTATTATAGTAGTTATATTCTTGTACATAGGAGTAGTATTATAGTAGTTATATTCTTGTACATAGGAGCAGTATTATAGTAGTTATATTCTTGTACACAGGAGCAGTATTATAGTAGCTATATTCTTGTACATAGGAGCAGTATTATAGTAGTTATATATTCTTGTACATAGGAGCAGTATTATAGTAGTTATATTCTTGTACATAGGAGCAGTATTATAGTAGTTATATTCTTGTACATAGGAGCAGTATTATAGTAGTTATATTCTTGTACATAGGAGCAGTATTATAGTAGTTATATTCTTGTACATAGGAGCAGTATTATAGTAGTTATACAGTATATTCTTGTGATATATGTACGCAGTGGTTGTACCTTCAGAATAGTGCATGTGGCTCCGAAATATAATATAGGCTGATCAGGAGCACAAAGTCAAATAAAATAAATGAAAATTTTAGATTTTAGAAAAAGAGGGAAATTGTGTATATAGAATATGCAGCTTGAGTCACATGACAGCTTGTGCCGAGAGTCACATGGTACATGTAGCCGTCTCACCTTAATAATATTATCCGCAGAAGTGAATTGGAAACACTCTCTCTCCGGCACCAGAACATTTTACCACTTTGCATTTTAAATGTTGTCTCCCCTTTCAAATGAAAAGAATAAAATTTCCCACACAAAATTAACGTATCTGCTGTGTCTGGGTTTCCTGGGTTATTACATGTATTATTCATTCCATTTTCTCTGCCATGCTTTCCTACCACCTGCAAGGTCTGCACAAGAATCTTTACTAGAACAGGCCGGCTCGATTTCCCTCAAGTTCATAGGGCAGGGACTGAGAGATACAACAGCTAAAACATTAGCAAAATACAGAAAAGTGTTTAATTCCAATTAAAGATACATACAATGGATATATATTGATAGATAGAGATGGATGAGATAGATAGATAGATAGATAGATAGATAGATAGATAGATAGATATGAGATAGATAGATAGATATGAGATAGATAGATAGATAGATATGAGATAGATAGATAACAGATAGATAGAAATGACATACAAAGAAGCATATACTGTATATGAGATACATTTGTAGATAGATAGATATGAGATAGATAGATAGATAGATAGATATGAGATAGATAGATAGAGAGATAGACAGATATGAGATAGATAGATAGATAGATATGAGATAGATAGATAGAGAGATAGACAGATATGAGATAGATAGATAGATATGAGATAGATAGATAACAGATAGATAGAAATGACATACAAAGAAGCATATACTGTATATGAGATACATTTGTAGATAGATAGATATGAGATAGATAGATAGATAGATATGAGATAGATAGATATATAGATAGATATGAGATAGATACTGTAGATAGAGAGATAGACAGATATGAGATAGATAGATAGATAGATAGATATGAGATAGATAGATAGATATGAGATAGATAGATAGATATGAGATAGATAGATATGAGATAGATATAGATAGATAGATATGAGATAGATAGATAGATAGATAGATAGATAGATATGAGATAGATAGATAGATAGATATGAGATAGATAGATAGATAGATAGATATGATAGATAGATATGAGATAGATAGATATGAGATAGATAGATAGATAGATATGAGATAGATAGATATGAGATAGATAGATAGATAGATAGATAGATAGACAGATATGAGATAGATAGATAGATATGAGATAGATAGATAGATATGAGATAGATAGATATGAGATAGATAGATATGAGATAGATAGATATGAGATAGATAGATATGAGATAGATAGATATGAGATAGATAGATAGATAGATAGATATGAGATAGATAGATAGATATGAGATAGATAGATATGAGATAGATAGATATGAGATAGATAGATAGATATGAGATAGATAGATAGATAGATAGATAGATAGATATGAGATAGATAGATAGATATGAGATAGATAGATATGAGATAGATAGATAGATAGATAGATTGAGATAGATAGATAGATATGAGATAGATAGATAGATATGAGATAGATAGATACGAGATAGATAGATATGAGATGATAGATAGATAGATATGAGATAGATAGAAAGATATGAGATAGATAGATATGAGATAGATAGATATGAGATAGATAGATAGATAGATATGAGATAGATAGATATGAGATAGATAGATAGATATGAGATAGATAGATAGATATGAGATAGATATGAGATAGATAGATAGAGAGATAGAGAGATATGAGATAGATAGATATGAGATAGATAGATATGAGATAGATATGAGATAGATAGATAGATAGATATGACATAGATATGAGATAGATAGATATATAGATAGATATGAGAGAGAGAGATAGATAGATATGAGATAGATAGATAGATAGATAGATATGAGATAGATAGATAGATAGATATGAGATAGATAGATATGAGATAGATAGATATGAGATAGATAGATATGAGATAGATAGATAGATAGATAGATATGAGATAGATAGATAGATATGAGATAGATAGATAGATAGATATGAGATAGATAGATATGAGATAGATAGATATGAGATAGATAGATAGATAGATATGAGATAGATAGATAGATAGATATGAGATAGTTATGAGATAGATAGATAGAGAGATAGACAGATATGAGATAGATAGATATGAGATAGATAGATAGATAGATAGATATGAGATAGATAGATATGAGATAGATAGATAGATAGATAGATATGAGATAGATATATATGAGATAGATAGATAGATAGATAGATAGATAGATAGATATGAGATAGATAGTATGAGATAGATAGATAACAGATGGATAGAAATGACATAGAAAGAAGCATATACTGTATATGAGATACATTTGTAGATAGATAGATGGATAGATAGCATGACATAGATTTTACATATTATAAAAACACCACTTTTTTGGGGATTATGGGTTCCCGCTTGATGCCGCTGCCACCTAACATTTATCTTATTTTCTCCATTTACAAACATTCAGAAAGAGCTTCACAATAATAATAATTATTGTCAGCAATTTTTGGGATATTTTAACCTCCCAGCCCCCTCACTCTGGATCTGCCTGGGTAAAATAACCAGCTTCCATTTACTACCCTGTACCAGATGTCAGCAGGGGGCGCTTTATGACCCCCGTCCTTGTAGCCTATAATGAAGGCACTTTTGTCATTTACTTTAAAATGGCTCCATTATGATATTTGTCAGTGTCTATGAAATGGTCTCTGGTTTTGTGGGCTCGCTACCGGCATCCTGAGCGCTTGTCATCACCATGGGAGACGGCCTGTTTGATAAGATTATAATTTTGTTTATATTGTGCTATAGGATGACACGCTGAGTGCAACGCGAAGTAATAGCTATTGTCAGCATGCCGAATAAATCTTCCCCAAAATATAAGTGTGATTCTCTGTGTCATTATTCCTTTTATACTTCAAGTATTTCCAAGAGGAGAATTCACTGTTACAGGCAAAATAACGGCTCAAAGAGGATGAAAAAGTACAAAACCAATGAAAGATAAATATGTGTAAGATACGTGAGATGCTAGACACCGCGTACAGTTCACATATAGATTCAATGTAAGGTAAGACACATTGTAAATACACTACATGACAGTACTCACATCCTGTATTATACTCCAGAGCTGCAATCACTATTCTGCTGGTGCAGTCACTGCGTACATACATTACATTACTTATCCTGTACTGATCCTGAGTTACATCCTGTATTATACTCCAGAGCTGCGCTCACTATTCTGCTGGTACAGTCACTGTGTACATACATTACATTACTGATCCTGTACTGATCCTGAGTTACATCCTGTATTATACTCCAGAGCTGCGCTCACTATTCTGCTGGTACAGTCACTGTGTACATACATTACATTACTTATCCTGTACTGATCCTGAGTTACATCCTGTATTATACTCCAGAGCTGCGCTCACTATTCTGCTGGTGCAGTCACTGTGTACATACATTACATTACTTATCCTGTACTGATCCTGAGTTACATCCTGTATTATACTCCAGAGCTGCGCTCACTATTCTGCTGGTACAGTCACTGTGTACATACATTACATTACTTATCCTGTACTGATCCTGAGTTACATCCTGTATTATACTCCAGAGCTGCGCTCACTATTCTGCTGGTACAGTCACTGTGTACATACATTACATTACTTATCCTGTACTGATCCTGAGTTACATCCTGTATTATACTCCAGAGCTGCGCTCACTATTCTGCTGGTACAGTCACTGTGTACATACATTACATTACTTATCCTGTACTGATCCTGAGTTACATACTGTATTATACTCCAGAGCTGCGCTCACTATTCTGCTGGTACAGTCACTGTGTACATACATTACATTACTTATCCTGTACTGATCCTGAGTTACATCCTGTATTATACTCCAGAGCTGCGCTCACTATTCTGCTGGTACAGTCACTGTGTACATACATTACATATATCCTGTACTGATCCTGAGTTACATCCTGTATTATACTCCAGAGCTGCGCTCACTATTCTGCTGGTACAGTCACTGTGTACATACATTACATTACTTATCCTGTACTGATCCTGAGTTACATCCTGTATTATACTCCAGAGCTGCACTCACTATTCTGCTGGTGCAGTCACTGTGTACATACATTACATTTATCCTGTACTGATCCTGAGTTACATCCTGTATTATACTCCAGAGCTGCGCTCACTATTCTGCTGGTACAGTCACTGTGTACATACATTACATTACTTATCCTGTACTGATCCTGAGTTACATCCTGTATTGCTGCTGTTACATATTCTTTACATTGTATCACCAGACATTCATCTTCACTTCTCTATGCTGATTAGACTGCGGCACATCCTGATGGATCTGATCTCAGTGACGCAGAGTAACATTTAGGTGACATGGGCCTATTTACTGAATACTGGTGTGTTACTTTGGTTCCATGTTAATCATGGTGGATGTAATAATAAGAGGCCACATGATCTGTACACAATCGATACATTATAGCCTGTGGCCAGCGCAGAGCAGTGGAGGATAGGAGTAGTAATCAATATCTCAGTGCAGATTGGGAGCCTGCAGCAAGAAACTGAGCAGCACATATCAGGATCATGGGCCGAGACGGAAATTAGGTGGAAAATGCACATTGAGCCCCCTCACCCATTTACACGCCGGCTTTAATTGTGCTGCTCATAGTGACATCTAATAACATGTGGAGCGGTGAATGGCAGATTCTGGAATCATCTGGACTTGTATAAAACTGAGATACATTGTATCCACATCTAAATGGCTGCTAGGTCATATGTGGAGACACAGGCCAATCACAGGACCACATACTGCCATACCGTGTAGATCAGATGATAACATACTGCCATACCGTGTAGATCAGATGATAACATACTGCCATACCGTGTAGATCAGATGATAACATACTGCCATACCATGTAGATCAGGTGATAACATACTGCCATACCGTGTAGATCAGATGATAACATACTGCCATACCATGTAGTTCAGGTGATAACATACTGCCATACCGTGTAGATCAGATGATAACATACTGCTATACCATGTAGTTCAGATGATAACATACTGCCATACCATGTAGTTCAGGTGATAACATACTGCCATACCATGTAGATCAGATGATAACATACTGCCATACCATGTAGTTCAGGTGATAACATACTGCCATACCATGTAGTTCAGATGATAACATACTGCCATACCATGTAGTTCAGGTGATAACATACTGCCATACCATGTAGTTCAGATGATAACATACTGCCATACCATGTAGTTCAGGTGATAACATACTGCCATACCATGTAGATCAGATGATAACATACTGCCATACCATGTAGTTCAGGTGATAACATACTGCCATTCAATGTAGTTGAGGTGATAACATACTGCCATACCATGTAGTTCAGGTGATAACATACTGCCATACCATGTAGTTCAGATGATAACATACTGCCATACCATGTAGTTCAGGTGATAACATACTGCCATACCGTGTAGATCAGATGATAACATACTGCCATACCATGTAGTTCAGGTGATAACATACTGCCATACCGTGTAGATCAGATGATAACATACTGCCATACCATGTAGTTCAGATGATAACATACTGCCATACCATGTAGTTCAGATGATAACATACTGCCATACCATGTAGTTCAGATGATAACATACTGCCATACCATGTAGTTCAGGTGATAACATACTGCCATACCATGTAGATCAGATGATAACATACTGCCATACCATGTAGTTCAGGTGATAACATACTGCCATACCATGTAGTTCAGATGATAACATACTGCCATACCATGTAGTTCAGGTGATAACATACTGCCATACCATGTAGTTCAGATGATAACATACTGCCATACCATGTAGTTCAGGTGATAACATACTGCCATTCAATGTAGTTCAGGTGATAACATACTGCCATACCATGTAGTTCAGATGATAACATACTGCCATACCATGTAGTTCAGGTGATAACGTACTGCCATACCATGTAGTTCAGGTGATAACATACTGTCTTTTTTGAACCCTTGTGTCATGCTCCGCCCCTTCAGGTCCTGTACTAAGCATAGCACAGTCTAACAGGATAGCTGGAGTGTTCCTTTAACCCTTTACCTTTTAACACAACGGTGTAGCAAGCTGAGATATGGCGAGCTGTTTGCATACAATATCCCTTACACTGTAGATCTTCCTGAAATATCAAACAGTTCCTAATATCTCAGTTTTCTAGAATGTAACAGGAGGTGGATAAAGGGGGAACTGAAGATAAAGGGTTTCTCTACTATTGCAACTTATTACAAGGATCCCCTGACAATAAGGTGATCACAAGGTGTCCCCCTGCTAGGACCCCCAGTGATCGGCTGTAATCTATAGGGATACCTGGCAGTGAGTGTTCAGTTTTCCTGCAGCGCCACCACAGGAGAAATAAAGCATTACACAGTGTCCATTCACATCAATGTTCTGACTGTGTAACTCAGGACAGGACAGTCCTCCAGAGAGAGAGACGCTCTTTGTAACAACTCTCTACTCTGGCCAGCAATAGAGGATCGGGTCCGACTGTCAATAGCTACAGTCATATGAAAAAGTTTGGGCACCCCTATTAATCTTAATCATTTTTAGTTCTAAATATTTGGGTGTTTGCAACAGCCATTTCAATTTGATATATCTAATAACTGATGGACACAGTAATATTTCAGGATTGAAATGAGGTTTATTGTACTAACAGAAAATGTGCAATATGCATTAAACCAAAATTTGACCGGTGCAGAAGTATGGGCACCTCAGCAGAAAAGTGACATTAATATTTAGTAGATCCTCCTTTTGCAAAAATAACAGCCTCTAGTCGCTTCCTGTAGCTTTTAATCAGTTCCTGGATCCTGGATGAAGGTATTTTTGACCATTCCTCTTTACAAAACAATTCCAGTTCAGTTAAGTTTGATGGTCGCCGAGCATGGACAGCCCGCTTCAAATTATCCCACAGATGTTCAATGATATTCAGGTCTGGGGACTGGGATGGCCATTCCAGAACATTGTAATTGTTCCTCTGCATGAATGCCTGAGTAGATTTGGAGCTGTGTTTTGGATCATTGTCTTGCTGAAATATCCATCCCCGGCGTAACTTCAAATTTGTCACTAATTTTTGTACATTATTCTCAAGAATCTGCTGATACTGAGTTGAATCCATGCGACCCTCAACTTTAATAAGATTCCCGGTGCCGGCATTGGCCACACAGCCCCAAAGCATGATGGAACCTCCACCAAATTTTACAGTGGGTAGCAAGTGTTTTTCTTGGAATGCTGTGTTTTTTTGCCGCCATGCATAACGCCTTTTTGTATGACCAAACAACTCATTCTTTGTTTCATCAGTCCACAGGACCTTCTTCCAAAATGAAGCTGGCTTGTCCAAATGTGCTTTTGCATACCTCAGGCGACTCTGTTTGTGGCGTGCTTTCAGAAACGGCTTCTTTCGCATCACTCTCCCATACAGCTTCTCCTTGTGCAAAGTGTGCTGTATTGTTGACCGATGCACAGTGACACCATCTGCAGCAAGATAATGCTGCAGCTCTTTGGAGGTGATCTGTGTATTGTCCTTGACTGTTCTCACCATTCTTCTTCTCTGCCTTTCTGATATTTTTCTTGGCCTGCCACTTCTGGGCTTAACAAGAACTGTCCCTGTGGTCTTCCATTTCCTTACTATGTTCCTCACAGTGGAAACTGACAGGTTAAATCTCTGAGACAACTTTTTGTATCCTTCCCCTGAACAACTATGTTGAACAATCTTTGTTTTCAGATCATTTGAGAGTTGTTTTGAGGAGCCCATGATGCCACTCTTCAGAGGAGATTCAAATAGGAGAACAACTTGCAATTGGCCACCTTACATACCTTTTCTCATGATTGGATACACCTGGCTATGAAGTTCAAAGCACAGTGAGGTTACAAAACCAATTTTGTGCTTCAGTAAGTCAGTAAAAAGTAGTTAGGAGTATTCAAATCAATAAAATGATAAGGGTACCCAAATTTTTGCACCGGTCAAATTTTGGTTTAATGCATATTGCACATTTTCTGTTAGTACAATAAACCTCATTTCAATCCTGAAATATTACTGTGTCCATCAGTTATTAGATATATCAAATTGAAATGGCTGTTGCAAACACCCAAATATTTAGAACTAAAAATGATTAAGATTAATAGGGGTGCCCAAACTTTTTCATATGACTGTATATGGAGGGAGGTTCATCAGTACAAGCCTATTTAGGTTTATTGCTTTACTGTAAATCAGTGGCTCAACTACTGCTGCAAAACTACAACTCCAGGTGAGGGCTCTGTATTGTGCATTATATTTCCCTTTATGTAGATAGGGATCGCTATGAAGGATTAGGACGCTGCCCCTTTAACCGTGCGTCCTGTTTCCTTAAGAGCCTGTCTCCTGCATCTTACATTTAACCGAGCTTGTGAAGGGCCTGGGGGCGGCCCTCTCATTTACTTACAGGTGAGTGTAGAAGCCATTAGACTAGGCCCCTCCACCACATTCTCCGGGTTCACGGCTTTTTAATTGGCCATTCCAAAATGCGAATGCTATTTACATAAATGGGTATTTCATCCGGAGAAGCTTCACACGGTGTCTGAGCGACTTCTCAAAAGTCTAAGCGCCTGATAATTGACTGTGGTATTTACCAAGTGTAATTAAAGAACGTTCACCTCTAAACCTGCAGAAAAAGACCAAAAATCTTCCAGTTTCTAAAATCTCTTCCTGGAAAAGCTGGATTACGAGCAATATGGCTGCCGTGGAGTACAGCGCTCAGCTCTTCGGGTTGTCTTGTTATGTATTGATGCTCATAGAAAATTAGGAGTCTGAGACAGGTGGGTAACAATAATGGTGCCCTGGTTGACACCCAACTTTCCCAGACAGAGATATAAACTAAAATCAATAAGGGTAAATTACTGTACAGAGAATTTCTATATACTACATCATTTCTCATAGAGTTACTGTAATTGGAGTGTAGGATGCCTTACTGCACTAGGCTCATAAATATTCCAAGTAATTAACATATAGAATTAACATATGCCAATTGCAAATGAAGGATGAAGAGACATATCTGACAGGAGGATCTGACCTTCAGCCAATTAGTGCTGAGTGAGTGACAGGATGGTTTACAGAGTATTCTTACATAACGCCAGAATCATCCATTATCCAAGTGCTCTGCTAATATTGAATACTCGGCAGGTGCAGCGACCTGATGGGCAAGGAAGTGCATGTCCTCTGAGCAACAATTCACACAACATGGATTTATATTACTCCGTAACTACACAAGGTATATGCTGTATTATACTCCAGAGCTGCACTCACTATTCTGCTGGTGCAGTCACTATGTACATACATTACATTACTTATCCTGTATTATACTCCAGAGCTGCACTCACTATTCTGCTGGTACAGTCACTGTGTACATACATTACATTACTTATCCTGTACTGATCCTGAGTTACATCCTGTATTATACTCCAGAGCTGCACTCACTATTCTGCTGGTGCAGTCACTGTGTACATACATTACATTACTTATCCTGTACTGATCCTGAGTTATATCCTGTATTATACTCCAGAGCTGCACTCACTATTCTGCTGGTGCAGTCACTGTGTACATACATTACATTACTTATCCTGTACTGATCCTGAGTTACATCCTGTATTATACTCCAGAGCTGCGCTCACTATTCTGCTGGTACAGTCACTGTGTACATACATTACATTACTTATCCTGTACTGATCCTGAGTTACATCCTGTATTATACTCCAGAGCTGCACTCACTATTCTGCTGGTACAGTCACTGTGTACATACATTACATTACTTATCCTGTACTGATCCTGAGTTACATCCTGTATTATACTCCAGAGCTGCGCTCACTATTCTGCTGGTACAGTCACTGTGTACATACATTACATTACTTATCCTGTACTGATCCTGAGTTACATCCTGTATTATACTCCAGAGCTGCGCTCACTATTCTGCTGGTACAGTCACTGTGTACATACATTACATTACTTATCCTGTACTGATCCTGAGTTACATCCTGTATTATACTCCAGAGCTGCGCTCACTATTCTGCTGGTGCAGTCACTGTGTACATACATTACATTACTTATCCTGTACTGATCCTGAGTTACATCCTGTATTATACTCCAGAGCTGCGCTCACTATACTGCTGGTACAGTCACTGTGTACATACATTACATTACTTATCCTGTACTGATCCTGAGTTATATCCTGTATTATACTCCAGAGCTGCGCTCACTATTCTGCTGGTGCAGTCACTGTGTACATACATTACATTACTTATCCTGTACTGATCCTGAGTTACATCCTGTATTATACTCCAGAGCTGTGCTCACTATTCTGCTGGTGCAGTCACTGTGTACATACATTACATTACTTATCCTGTACTGATCCTGAGTTACATCCTGTATTATACTCCAGAGCTGTGCTCACTATTCTGCTGGTGCAGTCACTGTGTACATACATTACATTACTTATCCTGTACTGATCAAGTTATATCCTGTAGTATACTCCAGAGCTGCACTCACTATTCTGCTGGTGTACATACGTTACTGTACTATGACTGTCCACCTCTATAGGGTCACAGCTCCCATATTTGATACCAGTCGTCTGTATAATCCCAGTGCGCTCTCCATGGTGCTGACTCTGTTCATCCTCTAGCACATCTCTACTACTCCATCCTCGGTAGTCCTCAGGACTCTGCTGTGTCTTCTCTTGATATGATCAGTATTCCTGCTCTCTGGATCCGTCTCACAGTAAATATGACCCTGTAATAATGTGATTTACTATTCCAGCTTTTCTATATCTAAGTCGAATCCTCTACATCCGGCTTGGCCTTAATAGATCTTTGTAATAAGCGGCAGGTGATATTTCGGAGGAGGCGCCGCTACTCTGCTCTTCTTTCTGGAGGGATCACATTGTTCATTTATATTCCTAATACTATAATGGTTGACAAATCTCCACCATAAAGCAGATCAGAGATGTTAGCGGCAAATCCTCCATAATGGTGATCAGTGCCACAGGAGTGACTGGAGCAGCGGCCGCACATGTGCACCACTGCTCCATTTACAGGGGACGCTTGGGCACCCCATTCTCATGATTGCTGGGGTTTAGTAGGAAAACTCCTTTAACTCTTTCACAGATCAGGATCAGTACTTAATACTTCAGAAAAGGAGCTCTGGAGAGGTCACCCCAGGACTGACCATTAGCCTAGAGGTGACACCCAAAGGTCCATGGTCAGAAGAGGCCCCAGTCTCTAGATGGAGCTCCTGATAAAAAATGAAGTAAAGGGGGTCCTGATCATTCCTGGTACTACCCCCTCTATGTCACCTCCATGTAATATACATAGCTGATATATCACCGGGGGTGCATGGTGATTCCTGCCTGTATAATGCCCCTCTATGTCACCTCCATGTAATATACATAGCTGATTGCTCATTGGACACTATGTTGCCAGCTCTTGATACCTGATCACATGACTTGGCAGCCCTGTACATACACACACCTGTCCACCTCCATGTAATATACAGTACAATGAGCACCTTTACTATGTTGCCAGCTCTTGATACATTGTATCGCTGACTGATCACATGACTTGGCAGCCCCGTACATACACACACCTGTCCACCGCTGTGATTGTTCTGTTTTACAACCCGACCTGAAAAACTTTGCAGCCAGTTCTGGCCTCATCAGCCCTGGAATATGTATTAATAGATAGCTGCAGCTTCTGCTTTGTTATTACTATCTTCAGCTCATTAAAAACTGTCAGGATGATGAACCATGTGCAGAGCAGACGGCAGCCGCCTGCCACAATGTAACGACACTGCAGAATGAACTGTGACCAAACGGAATCTTGGGAGGTTTGAGGTTCACCAAGCGTCCAAATTGTTATAAGCAAAAATAATGTGAGAAACTTCTCAATACTGTCATCCTGGACTGACCATTAGAGGAGGAAGATGTGTGAAGTTCTGTCCAGATCTTCTGGGACTGGTAAGAGACTTTGAGAAAGAGAATACGCTAAAGGAGAAGGAGGAAAAGGAGAAGAAAGAGGAGAAGAAGAAAGACAAGAAGGTGAAGGAGAAGAAGAAGGAGGAGAAGAAAGACAAGAGGGTGAAGGAGAAGAAGGAGGAGAAGAAAGACAAGAAGGTGAAGGAGAAGGAGGAGAAGAAGGAGAATAAGGAGGAGAAGAAGAAGAAGGAGAAAAAAGACAAGAAGGTGAAGGAGAAGGAAGATAAGAAGGAGGAGGAGAAGAAAGAGAAGAAGGTGAAGGAGGAGAAGGAGAAGAAGGAGGATAAGAAGGAGAATAAGGAGGAGAAGAAGGAGAAAGAGGAGAAGAAGGGGAAGGAGGAGAAGAAGGGGAAGAACAAGGAGGAGAAAAATAAGGAGAAGTAGATGAAGGAGACAGAGGAAAAAAATGGAAAAGGAGATGGAGGAAAAAGAGAAGGAGGAGAGGTGAAAGAAAAAGACGAGAACAACGAAGAAGAAGAAAAAGGTGAAGCAGAAGGAGGAGGAGAAGAAGGTTGAGAAGAAAAAGAAAGAGAAGAATGGAGAGGATTGTATTTATATATTTATTATTTACAAATCATTTGGATACATTTACAATGAAAGAATGTAATAGATAGAGGGAAGGAGGAGGGTGAGGAGGGGAAGGGTACAGAGGAGGGTCAGGGAGGTAATGGGGAAGGAAACAGGAAATAAAAGAGGCACATGGAAGAACTCAGAGAACAAAAAGTCTAGAGAGGGAAAGAAGATGGTGAAGGGGGAAAGGAGGAAGTACATAAAGGAAACTGAAATGAAGAGGTAAAACAGAGCCAGCCAATTCACTTTGCTCTGTACTGATGAAGGACAACGATCCGGAAACAGCGCTGTATGCAGATAAGTGAAATTGGCTTGGCTAAAATCCCTTTTGCTGTCTCAAGGCTCGGTGAGTCAAAAGCAAATTGAGGATTTGTTACATCCAATAGAGGGCGCATGAGCTCCCCAGCTCCTTTCCCATAATGCCTTGTGAGAGGTAAAACAGAGTCAGGGCAAAGAGGGAATGGGGTAAGATCAGGGTAGAAATAGGAGAGTTAAAAGGGGCATTTCATAAGTCACAAAGAATTGGTCAACCATATCTGATTGGTGGGGGTCTGACACCCGGGACCTACACAGACCAGTTGCTCAAGATGCATTCAATCAAGTTGCCTATTCAAGGCAATGGGACTGAGCTGCAATACCAAGCACAACCACTATACAATATACGGCGCTGTATTTGGCATTCAGTGAAGAGTATTCATCAAACAGTTGCTTGGTGGGTTTCAGACCCCGACCGATCCTAAGGATAAGTCATCAATATGTATATCTCGGAAAGAAGGCCTTAAAAAGAAGGAGAAACAGGGGGAGCTGGATAAGTATGGACGGGGTGTAAATGAGAAGGAGGAGGATCAGGAAGTATATGGTCAGATCATTGTGTTATACCACATCACTCATCTCTGAAATCCTCTGTTCTGCAGTGGGGGTATTAAGCTCACCTGACGTATTTAGGATCTTACAACCATTGATACGCAGATACAGAATCTCAATAGGGGATCCAATAAATTCAGATCTTCACGGGTTGAATATCACCTGGAGCGGCGGCCGGTATACGACAGACGCCGCCGGCACATTCTATAAGTGGAATATTTCTCTGTGCCACTTAAATACTCAGTGATTCCTGATTTAGCAAGCAATTAATTTTCTCATTTAATTCAAAAGATATTAAACGAGTTTTGCGGCTTACAGCACCTCGCGGATCACTAATGTTTAGAGCATTAAGAAATGAAAATCTATGGTAATTTACACTTTTAATCACAACATGGGCTTTTTTTTTCCATTTAATACACTTTAGAAATTAATTCTGGAAATGACATTAGTTATTTGGTCTGTAATGATGTAAGAACAGTATGGGGCGGGGAGGCAATAAACGTATACGAGAAACGGCATAGATGCAAGTCATGAAGACCCAGACTTGCACTTTTACCCACACTTCACACTTGAGTGAGGGGGCTGAGCCTCGGGGGCTGCACACAGTATACCGCTAACTGCTGCCCTGCACTTGTACTTATAGCCTGCAACAATGACAACTATACGTGCAGCATGGTGATGTGCATGGAATACCCACAACCTGACGGCATGAGATGGCGTATACCGCCAATCAATACCTCATCTATGTGGCATATATAGCCATATATAGGGACATTTAGCCCATTGGGTCCCATGTTAATTGAATACCTCACGGTATTGCACTTTGTACTGAGTAGCGCTAGTCCATGCCGTTGATAAAATTATACTGACATATACCAGCTCAATGCAGGTACAGCAGTATATATGTAATCGGGTAAAGGCAGACATATTACATCAGAATAAGCAACCTTCAGCACTCCAGCTGCTGTGAAACTACAACTCCCAACATGCTCCATTCACTTCCATGGGAGTTCCAAGAACAGCAGAGCAAGTATGCATGCTGGGAGTTGTAGTTTTACAACAGCTGGAGTGCCGAAGGTTGCCTACCCCTGTATTACATATATACCTGAGCATTCCTGGCACATATACCAAACAGAGTGTGAATTCAGCCTAACTTTGCAAATACCTTGCGTTATTGTTTTTCAACCAAATTGTCTCCAAACACATCCAGAGCTGCTATCAAATCTCTGTTGGAAACCTCCCTTGGAAACAGACAAGAGTTTATCCCCACCCCCGCAATCATAGTCATGTGATACTGCGGCTTAGCAGTATTATCAAGTGAGCGCCCACAATGCATTGCTAGGAATGCAGCTCTGGATGTGAATGGAGAAGAATACACATCACTAGCTAGAGATAATATGATCAAGTGAGCAGAGATCTTTATATATCACATGGAGGGTAAAACTGATTGCTCTTATCTAAGTGTCTTTAAGTGGATCCCCTACTGAGAATAGTAGTCCAAAGTGGACAATCCCTTTAATTCCTCAGGTTGAGATTTTTTTTTTTTTCCGCCGTTATCAAATCCAGTGTTATCTTTATACATGTCTTCTATGAATTACATCACTTTATTATTGCCTTGCAGCCTGTGAATTTCACATATGTCCAGATTAACATACTGATCCACAACCCAACTGCAAAAGGCAATCTGCTGGGAGTTATCCTGAGCGGGGTATCCAAGGCAACAAGTCCTTCTCTCCATAGCTGCTGCCCTGGAGGAATCCTATAGGCAGCTGATAAGTGAAGAATCTGCACTGGTGGTCTGTGCGCTGAGATAAACCACAAGTCCCAGAATGCCCTGACAACATTTGGCAGTGTGAGGGCTTGCTGGGAGTAGTAGTTTTACGACAGCTGTAGAGCCTCAGCCTTCATACTAATAATCTCGTATAATAAGTCCCTGAGAGATAACACATAGGGTTGTGAGATAATATCTCTGAGCTGAAATGAATAATAACGCTGACACATTGTAACAGCACCACAGCACTGATCATTATATGTATCCGTATGTAACTTCTGTAGCCACAATACATTTATATTAACATTTCCACTTCTAGAAGCCTTCACCAGACATTGACCCTCTTCACCCCGCACTTCAAGCATTGAAGGTTCCAATGCACAAATGTCAACATCAAGTCGGACGCAGCTTATGTTCCAGGATATGTTAAATCAAAGCTTCCCCGAAGCAAAAGTGGGACAGCGCTGGATCAGAGGAGCGCAGCGGCGCACAATCCCACCACTAACAATGGCAACGTTTCCTTTGATGAATCTGGCACCTGCTCTGCTCCAGATCTGCAGCCAAGAAAATAACTGAGAACATTTATTCTTCAAGTTTCCTGCACTATATTTATTCTGCAATTGTAAATGTCACAGAAAAGGGAATACCGCAAACTGCGGCAAAATGGTGGCAAGTGTGCGGCAGAAAAGCGAAATAAAAGGGGATAATGACTGAGAGTGTATAATAATAGTAATATATAATAATAATAGCCTGTAATGTATGTATGAGATAATGAATCATAAATATACTATTATAGTAGTTATATTCTCAGCTATAGGGGGCAGTATTATAGTAGTTATATTCTCAGCTATAGGGGGCAGTATTATAGTAGTTATATTCTTGTACATAGGAGCAGTATTATAGTAGTTATATTCTTGTACATAGGAGCAGTATATAGTAGTTATATTCTTGTACATAGGAACAGTAAAGAGTTATATCGTACAAGGAGCAGAATATAGTAGTTATATCTGTACAAGGAGGCAGATTATAGTAGTTATATTCTGTACATAGGAGCAGTATTATAGTAGTTATATTCTGTACAAGGAGTAGTATTATAGTAGTTATATTCTTGTACAAGGAGT
Organism: Leptodactylus fallax; assembly: GCA_947044405.1. Taxonomy (NCBI): domain Eukaryota; kingdom Metazoa; phylum Chordata; class Amphibia; order Anura; family Leptodactylidae; genus Leptodactylus; species Leptodactylus fallax. Next base: position 318,757 of record CAMRHE010000587.1, read on the forward strand.
AGTATTATAGAGTTATATTCTGTACATAGGAGCAGTATTATAGTAGTATATTCTTGTACATAGGAGCAGTATTATAGTAGTTATATTCTTGTACATAGGAGCAGTATTATAGTAGTTATTTCTTGTACATAGGAACAGTATTATAGTAGTTATATTCTTGTACATAGGGACAGTATTATAGTAGTTACAGTGGGGAAAAAAAAGTATTTAGTCAGCCACCAATTGTGCAAGTTCTCCCACTTATAAAGCTGAGGCCGGCCTGTAATTGTCATCATAGGTAGACCTCAACTATGAGAGACAAAATGAGAAAACAAATCCAGAAAATCACATTGTCTTTGGGTAATAACAAAAGTTCCTCTCAATCCTTTGTTCTATCTCCTTTGTTGGCAATGACAGAGGTGAAACGTTTCCTGTAAGTCTTCACAAGGTTGGCACACACTGTTGCTGGTATGTCGGCCCATTCCTCCATGCAGATCTCCTCTAGAGCAGGGATGTTTTGGGGCTGTCGCTGGGTAACACGGACTTTCATCTCCCTCCAAAGGTTTTCTATGGGGTTGAGATCTGGAGACTGGCTAGGCCACTCCAGGACCTTGAAATGCTTCTTACGAAGCCGCTCCTTCGTTGCCCTGGTGGTGTGCTTGGGATCATTGTCATGCTGAAAGACCCAGCCACGTTTCATCTTCAATGCCCTTGCTGATGGAAGGAGGTTTGCACTCACAATCTCCCCATACATGGCCCCATTCATTCTTTCATGTACACGGATCAGTCGTCCTGGTCCCTTTGCAGAGAAACAGCCCCATACATGATGTTGCCCCCCCATGCTTCACAGTAGGTATGGTGTTCTCTGGATACAACTCAGCATTCACTCTCCTCCAAACACCACGAGTTGTGTTTCTACCAAACACTTCTACTTTGGTTTCATCTGACCGTATGACATTCTCCCAATACTCTTCTGGAACATCCAAATGCTCTCTAGCAAACTTCAGACGGGCCCGGATATGTACTGGCTTAAGCAGGGGGACACGTCTGGCACTGCAGGATCTGAGTCCCTGGCGGCGTAGTGTGTTACTGACGGTAGCCTTTGTTACGTTAGTCCCAGCTTTCTGCAGGTCACTCACTAGGTCCCCACGTGTGGTTCTGGGATTTTTGCTCACCGTTCTTGTGATCATTTTGACCCCACGGGGTGAGATCTTGCGTGGAGCCCCTGATGGAGGGAGATTATCAGTGGTCTTGTATGTCTTCCATTTTCTAATTATTGCTCCCACAGGTGATTTCTTCACACCAAGCTGCTTGCCTATTGTAGATTCAGTCTTCCCAGCCTGGTGCAGGGCTACCATTTTGTTTCTGGTCCTTCCACAGCTCTTTGGTCTTCACCATAGTGGAGTTTGGAGTGTGACTGAGGTTGTGGACAGGAGTCTTTTATACTGATAACAATGTCACACAGGAGCCATTACTACAGGTAATGAGTGGAGGACAGAGGAGCCTCTTAAAGGAGAAGTTACAGGGCTGTGAGAGACAGAAATCTTGCTTGTTTGTAGGTGACCAAATACTTATTTTCCACCATAATTTGCAAAAAAATTCTTTAAAAAATCAGACAGTGTGATGTTCTGGATTAGTTTTCTCATTTTGTCTGTCATAGTTGAGGTCTACCTATGATGACAATTACAGGCCGGCCTCATCTTTATAAGTGGGAGAACTTGCACAATTGGGGGCTGACTAAATACTTTTTTTCCCCACTGTATATTCTTGTACATAGGAGTAGTATTATAGTACTGATATTCCTGTACATAGAGGGTAGTATTATAGTACTCATATTATTGTACATATAGGGCAGTATTATAGTACTCATATTATTGTACATAGAGGGCAGCATGATATCAGTCATTGCTAGTGCAGTACATATAGTAAGTTTGGTGTTACAGCTGAGCTGACTTGACAAGTGACTAGCAATCTTGTAGAGTCTGCAATGTCTCCTTCTCCTTCCTGTGGTTCAATTAGCGCCAGCTGTTAATAACTGTATTAAGATCTCAGAACAATTGATCACATCTTACAAATCTTCCCCGATGCTGCAATATTCATCCGCGGTGCTAAATGTTTAATGTGCAAATTCGTGAATTCTCATCGGGGCTGATTAACACATCAGTCTAATATAGGCAGCTTTATCTTTTTCTACAGCAAATTCACTGCGGCTATTCTGCCCTATGTTAAGTCCCAGTAAAGTATGACAGACATGGAAGCCTTATAATCTCCCAGCATCGTTCTTAAAGAAGACCTAATCCCACTGAGAATGAAAGCAAATGCACTGTCTCTCCATAGCCGCTCTGTAAAGACGTTAAGAACTAAAAAGAAGTGCAAAAAAAACAAGAAAAATGTGAAAAGAAAAGGAAATTGTCTTCTTTCTTGAATGCTCCAGACGATACCACCTGCTGGCACATGGAAGTTCTTGGGAGGATGCAGGCACCATTTAAAGGGGACTGTCTACTTTTACTACACGACTACACGGGGCTGATGGTACATGGATGGATAATGTCCTTGCCTCGCATCTTGGACTGTTTGCCTGGTACTTGTCGTTTTCCTCCTGACCCTTGTCTACATTCCTCCCATCTTGTTGTCTGCTTTGTTGCATCCTACACTCCTGGTGACAATCCTTGACTCCATTCCTGACAACATTACTCCTTCACCAATGCTACTGCTGCCGATCCCTGACTATGCTACACATGGCAGAGGTATAAATCACCCCAGACAGGCGGCCATGCTGTCATGTATCACTATTAGTGCACCCATAAAGGACTCATTCTCGGGACGCAGTTTTGACCCCTTTAATTGTTTGCCATGAACATAATCCTGAGGACCTTCTGATGAATTGCAAATCTCCGTCCTCGCTTTATTTCCTGCACGTTTCAGCAAACATAATAAATTTCCTCTAAAAAAGAGTGTACAAATAAAAGCGATGGGCGCCCCATTCTCTCCTCCATACATCAGGCCGGGTGTAATGGATCTGGCTCTGCATTTCCAGACGTTCCACCCAAGACGTGATTTAATGTAATGCTGGAGATCGAGCCAGGAAAAATGCCGTTTGCTTGAAATGCAAAAATGATTTATCCTATGAAGTGCTCTGCCTGCTCTCGGCATCCTGACAGATCGTCTTAACCATTGCCATGGGAGCGCTAAGATTTTAGGTTTATGCAATATTTGCAATAGACTTTTTTTTTTTGGGTGCAGATTCTTTGATGTGAGCTCTTCATTTACATGAGGGTTCGGCCCACACCTTCCAAACACTTAGAATTCTTCTAGAATGTGTTTGGTTAGTACAAAGTCTCCTGAGGGGTTAGAGATTAGTGACGATTATTTGGGGGATTCAACATAGTCACATGACTAAGGAAGTGACAGGTGGGAGGTTCGCCATTGTGTATTCCAGAGTGGGCATTCAGAGGGGTGTGGCCAACCTGGAGCTAAGCCCCTCCTCTCAACACCCAGAGTTACAACAGAGCAGGTTTTTATGTTAAAGGAGTATTTCCACCTTACACATCTATTGCATGTCCATAGGATATACCATTAAAGGGGCAGTCCAAGACTCCATGTATATTGTATGGAATAAGTCATCAGTATATGATCAGTGGAGGGTCCAACACCCAGACCCCACACCTATCAGCTGATCCAGCGGGCAGTAGCTGTATACAGAGTATACAGTCAGAAGGAGATCTAATCCTATACCAGTGAATGGGATTTCTCCATAACCACCACTGCGGCCAGGATAGGAGCAGATCTGATTCTGGCCATGTACCTTATATAGGTGCTGATAGGTGCGGGGTCCAGGCTGGTAACGCCACCAATCAGATACTGATCTATCATGGGATAGGTCAGGGGTTTCCTGACCCCCATGCCATCCACTGGCCACCCATCCAGGAGAGGTGGGGGCACATGTATGCACCTCTCTGTTCACTTCTATGGGGCTCGTGGCTTGAATGTTTTTGGCTAATGTCCTGATGCCCATTAATGGCAAGAGGCATACACTTCTGGTCTTGTTGTGTTGGCCAGGGGCCGCCTTTTATATGGGATGGAGGTCCCCATTCTGGAGGTAGGTCCTAAAGATAAATATGCCGCCATAAATGACTAAGACAGGAATACCCCATAGACATTTAGTGGGATGGACCTACTGTCTATGGATTCCTGCAGACAGTCCTTCAATATAGGAAGAAGCAGGGATATTATAGGCTGAATTTTATTGTATCTAAATTCTTGGTTTCCCCTAGAGATAAGCGGTGTCATCGGTGTCCGGCGTCCACTTATCTACTCTATTCTAGTAGACAAGCTCTATATAGGGGGGAGTAAGATGTTAATAGAGGAGTTGGGGTAGGTGGATATTGGCTAAGTAATGATATCTGATGTCTATAACTAACCTATGATCTTGATAGATCTACTATATCCTATTGGAGGGAAGTATCATCCTACCTGTATTTGTCTTATCCCTGCCTGCCGTCTATCTGAAAATTGTCAGAAAACTGCTCAGTCACCAAAAAAACACATCTAGTGTAATACAACAAATAAAGGACAGGGAGGAGGGGGATGCAGCTGCAGCTTCTCTAGTGGGGGAGGGAAGGAGGAGCAGCAGGGATAGAAGGAGGCATCTGATTGGCTCAGAGAACACATTAAAGCTCTAACCAATGTCAGACTGGCCCATCAGAGTTGTAGAGGATCGTCCGGTGGGCCCAGGGTCTAACACAATAATGGTCCAGCAGAAGGTGCTACATTTGAAGGGTACAATGGTCTATTTCAGAGGTAGGCAACCTTCGGCATTCCAGCTGTTGTACAACAACTCCCACCATGCATACTTGCTCTTCTTTTCTTGGACCTCCCATGGAAGTGAATGAAGCATATTGGGAGTTGTAGTTTCGCAGCAGCTGGAGTGCCGAAGGTTGCTGACCCCTGGTCTATTTCTTAGGGGTAGTTGGAGGTTGAGCCCCCGAAATGATTTTATCTGGTGGACCCAAGTAACCTCAGTCCAATACCATCTGACATCACTCCAGGAAGGCTCCACCCCCTTCTGGCTGCACTACTTCTAAGGCAGTCTTATCATTATCTTAGTGTAAAGATGGATACATTTCACAGATACTGGAAATTAAACAGAAAATAAGAAAATCCATCTTAATACATATAAGAAACAAATGAGGAGAATCCTCTGTAAATATAACAATAGACTCGGCGCTCCAGAGACGGCTACATGGAATCCATTAAAAAGCGTATTAATTTCCCCTCCTCTGTCGCAGACGCCTCGCTGTTTCCCATTCTCTTTATTTATACAGTCCTGCCTAGTTGCCATTTATTTTCCTTGTTTAATCAGAGTCTGTCTCCGTCTGCCATGTTGTACAGAAATTCATACTATTTGTATTGGAATCCACATGTATTTGCAGCGGTCGGGTGATTTTCATTTCACTCCTGACATTTGCATGTTTCTGATTTTTGTTTTTCCAACCACACATTAATTTTCTATTTGCGGGAGATCAGAAGAATGAGCCACATCGATCGGGGGCACAATACATATTATATCCATATTATACAGTGTCTGCGGAGAGGAACAGTCCCCGCATTCTTCTACCCCAACACAAGCAAATTAACGCTCGTTACATTAATATTCAACAAAGAAGAAAAGGGGAAAATCAAAAACAAAACGCCCATTAGAATTGCAGTTACAACCTCCAGCCTCTGGGTGGCACTATTTCTATTGGTTTCATTACCAACCATAAGACCCTATGAAGGGGCAGAGATTGGGACCCTGGGGTGTTAAAGGGATTGTATGAGATTAGGGAACATGGTTGCCTTACTCAGAAACAATAAGTCATGTCCAGTATTTACTTTAATGCTAATGAACTGCAATACCACATATAACCTATAGTCAAAAGTGGCGCTGTTCTAAGTTTAAAAAGAAGCCATGAAGATGTTATAGTGCTTTTACTAATCTCTGTAGCCATTTTATTTAGGTCTATATGTCTTATCTGTAGGTCATGCAAAGGAGGACTGAAAATGGTTTTTGGACCCAAATCAAAGAGCCCTCAGATACGGCCCTAATACCAGTCTGCTCCACCCCATGAGCTCCAAGATCACTATATATCCTGGTCGACCTCCGTGTAATATCAGAGATCTATGTTAGAGATAGGCGTAATCTGCGAGATTTGTTTTATAAATATTCATGAGGTTCATCCATCAGTTTCATTTCACCCCATATTATAATCTGGGGTGTCTTCAGAGCTCGGAGTATAATAAGTGGAGGTCTCAGGGGTCTCCTGGGACTGTGATGACACCAAGGAGGCTGGAAGAGGCAGAAAATGGCCAGGGGGAACCAGGAGGGAGCCCAGGAGAGGAGAGAAGGCGAGTGTCAGAGATTACTGTGTCCGCATCTCCCCCGGGCCTCCGGTTATTATACTAAAGATATAAAAGGGGTAACAAACTATAAAAGTTTCAGGTTCAGATAAACCCCAAATTTTACAAAAATTCCTAAAGAGCTGACTCATTACAAACCTCATCTCTAGTCTTATATATATATATATATATATATATATATATATATATATAAATCTAAACAATATTGTAACAATAAAATAACTCTAATAATAATTCTATATATAAACAATATTGTAACAATAATAATTCTAATATAATAATAACTCTATATAGCAGACAAATATTCATCTCCCTGGTGTGTCCCCGTGTCCGAGGCACACATGAGAGGTTACACATAACAATATTTACTGGGGGTCTCTACTGTTCTGTTGCTAGGGCACAAGATGTGAACACGTTGCTAGGCAGATCTGTACATCTGTCCATGGACGCAACAGCTGTAGGGTCTGTATGTCTGAGAGAATAAGAGGATTATATACCAGGAAACCCCAGAAAACAAACAGAAGGCCATAAAGAGCGCTGGATACATTGTATCAATTATATCTGTATCATCCAGGATTCCGTGTATGTACAAAACCACGGGAAATACTGGTGTGAACTGCTGCAAACCCTCAGGGGAAACATTGCAATTCTGCTGCAATTTATTTACATGTATTTTATATATTTTGGATCTATAATGTGACACCTAATGTATATGAGGAATGCAGGAATCAGATGTAATATTATCATGTGTTTTGGTCGACCCAGTGATTGGTTGATCACAGTGGATCTGGCTTTAGAAACCAATGATAATCAACATATCACTAGGAAAAGCTACAGCGGCCACTACAGGAGAAGTGCAGTATTACATTTAATTGAAAGGCTGACCATGCAGTATATGGACAGGCTGGGCTGGCGGTGTGCAGCGGCTCTCTGGACTGCCTAATAGGGAGATCTGTGTTATCATAGGGCGTATGAATAGGGTTTGCATTAGTGAGATGACACCTTTATAAGGGGACAAGCCCATTAAAATGCAGCCACCCTGGGAATCACCTCATGGTTGCCGTCCTGCTCTGAGCACACCCGGTAAAAAGATAATTTTGCCACATGGGAAATGTAGAACTACCATGTAATACAAGGATAGATAAAGTCCTCCAGAACATGAGGGGTCAGAAAGCTGGGCCCTGAGTGGGGGCCCCCTCCATTGACATAACTATAGAGGTTGCAGTAGTCACAGCTGTGACCAGGCCCAGAAGCTAGGGGGGCCATAGGTCCCCCTCACCACAATAGGGCTGGATAAACTCCTTTCATCCCCTTTCTGGTTCCTTTGATGGCCGGCAGTCTGTGCATCCTAAATGTATTCCCCCTGCCTTCTGGTGCACTGGAGTTAGAAGATTTATGATACACAGCCATCCACTGTCAGAAAGGAGAACATTAACACTTTAATGAGAGAACAGCAGTGGGGGAAGTTGTGGCACAAAAGGGAACACAATTATTGGATGGGGATGATGGGAAGTTTGGGTGTACTTGTTGTGAAGAAGTCATCATGGTGGTCTGGGATTAGATAGAGAAGGAAAGGGGAATGTAAATGTTACTAAAAAGTATGGATGGGACACAACTGGCAGCTGTGAGATGTTACGCATGGGGGGGCCTAAGCTTAGAATTGTGAGCTTTTAGTTACGGCCACCTCTATAATGTCCACATGGCCTAATAGAGCACATGACCGGGATTATCTCGGTGAGATAACACCTATAAATGTGAACAGAATCCTGCAGAAGGTTATTCTTATATCTCTGTAAATCAGCTCCATGTGTACAGCGTCTGATAGGGCTGGAGGATTCTGGTCGCGGTCTCAGAACATTCCATAGATTTATCTTTTAATTAAACCAATCATCATAAATGTGTCTGCTCTATATTAAACATGAAATAATGTCGCGTCAGCAGACTGAGGACTTCAGGAGGATTATGGGATATTTTATCGTTTACTGGAATGTGGTGTCGTAAGGAATCTTGACAAGGTCACGTGACTAGAATAACCAAATATTGGCGGAAATGTCTAAAATATCAGACCCTCAATTACTAGAAGGAAAATTTACCAATAAGTGCAGGTAAAGTCTATGGCAAAATATACATTGTAAGCACAAGAGAGGTCAGGTCTCAGCCCCCCCCCCAAAACCAAATACAGTCATGACAATAACAAAGCCCACCTGCAGGGGAAATCTATGGTTTTACATATCAGGGCACAGTAAAAAAAAAAAAAAATCTGGTTCTTGGAAAGTCTTAGAACTAGGTAAATCCAACCTCAGATGAGTTACATTGTGTCATTTATTTACAAAAATGAGGTCAAAATGTAGAAGCTGTGTATGGAAAAAGTAAGTACACCCTTACTACCTCCATAGGATATAAGAGGGTAAATAGTGGCCAGGTCCTGCCGATTGAATGATCATCAACACGTGTGACCAACTCTGTAAAAGAAGAAGTTTTGGCAGTTTTCTGGTCTGGAGCATTAATACAATGTCAAAGAGGAAAGATATCAGCAATGATCTTAGAGAAGCAATTTTTGCTGCCCTTAGAAAAAGACTGAACAACTATGGCTTGTTGGAAGGGTTTTCGGGAGAAAGTCTCTTCTTTCTATAAAGAACATGGTAGTACAGCTGAGGTTTACAAAGGTTCATCTGAACAAACCACAAGACTTCTGCATCAATGCCCTTTGCACTGAAGTAGAGATGTCTGACCAGTGACACAGAGCCACGTCCAGCAAAATCCAAATACAGCACATCAGTTCAGTCACCTCAGATGAACTGTCATGGACTTTGGTGGAGGGGGATTATTTGGGCCACAGGACCTGTAGACCTTGAGGACAACCATGAACTTCTATGTAGACCAAAGTATTCAAATGTGAGGCCAACTATCCAACAGCTAAAGCTTGGCTGAAACTGGGTCACAAAACTCTCCTCCTGAAATACTCTGTGATACGGGGCCCTCCATCTACATTCTCCTCCACTAACATCATCACAACAATGACCAGAATCAGAATATTCCCCTCCTTAAATGCTCTGTGCTGCTGTAATCGTGTTGCTTATTTACAGGTCAGGTTGTTCTTACAATAGTGTAATCTCCTATCACATGATCGCAGCTGAAACTGACAGATTATCTATGGCACATGCTGGTAAACTGGAGCCACTGGGAAATATGGGAAGTTGTAATGCAATACGGAGCGGACACTGAGGTTCCTCAACTCTCCCAGCTGACAAATGTTGACTGACAACTTTTCATATTGTACTAAGCTCCCTCATTCCCAGTGGATGGATATAAGTCGGGAAGCGACAATTAGTTTGACAGATCTATTTCAGTCTGATTTCTTCACAGAAAGTCTCTGATTTGGAGAATCTTCCCTTAAAATACTGAATATAGTAATGCAAAGGTCCAAAAAAGACCCGCGGTGGAGCAGAGAAGAAGAAGCCAACCTACAGGACCTGTCAGCAGAACACAAGATACTGAATGGGGAGGGATGAAGACTGCTCCGAGTATCTAACTCACTCTCAGAAAGGGGGCACTGCCTCTAATAACATGATACTAGGGATAAGCAGTTCCCCAAGACAACTACTTACACCCAGCAGAATAGTGAGCGCAGCTCTGGAGTATAATACAGGATGTAACTCAGGATCAGTACAGGATAAGTAATGTAATGTATGTACACAGTGACTGTACCAGCAGAATAGTGAGCGCAGCTCTGGAGTATAATACAGGATGTAACTCAGGATCAGTACAGGATAAGTAATGTAATGTATGTACACAGTGACTGTACCAGCAGAATAGTGAGCGCAGCTCTGGAGTATAATACAGGATGTAACTCAGGATCAGTACAGGATAAGTAATGTAATGTATGTACACAGTGACTGTACCAGCAGAATAGTGAGCGCAGCTCTGGGGTATAATACAGGATGTAACTCAGGATCAGTACAGGATAAGTAATGTCATGTATGTACACAGTGACTGTACCAGCAGAATAGTGAGCGCAGCTCTGGAGTATAATACAGGATGTAACTCAGGATCAGTACAGATAAGTAATGTAATGTATGTACACAGTGACTGCACCAGCAGAATAGTGAGCGCAGCTCTGGAGTATAATACAGGATGTAACTCAGGATCAGTACAGGATAAGTAATGTAATGTATGTAAACAGTGACTGCACCAGCAGAATAGTGAGTGCAGCTCTGGAGTATAATACAGGATGTAACTCAGGATCAGTACAGGATAAGTAATGTAATGTATGTACACAGTGACTGTACCAGCAGAATAGTGAGTGCAGCTCTGGAGTATAATACAGGATGTAACTCAGGATCAGTACAGGATAAGTAATGTAATGTATGTACACAGTGACTGTACCAGCAGAATAGTGAGCGCAGCTCTGGAGTATAATACAGGATGTAACTCAGGATCAGTACAGGATAAGTAATGTAATGTATGTACACAGTGACTGTACCAGCAGAATAGTGAGCGCAGCTCTGGAGTATAATACAGGATGTAACTCAGGATCAGTACAGGATAAGTAATGTAATGTATGTACACAGTGACTGTACCAGCAGAATAGTGAGTGCTGCTCTGGAGTATAATACAGGATGTAACTCAGGATCAGTACAGGATAAGTAATGTAATGTATGTACACAGTGACTGTACCAGCAGAATAGTGAGTGCTGCTCTGGAGTATAATACAGGATGTAACTCAGGATCAGTACAGGATAAGTAATGTAATGTATGTACACAGTGACTGCACCAGCAGAATAGTGAGCGCAGCTCTGGAGTATAATACAGGATGTAACTCAGGATCAGTACAGGATAAGTAATGTAATGTATGTACACAGTGACTGTACCAGCAGAATAGTGAGTGCAGCTCTGGAGTATAATACAGGATGTAACTCAGGATCAGTACAGGATAAGTAATGTAATGTATGTACACAGTGACTGTACCAGCAGAATAGTGAGTGCAGCTCTGGAGCTATAATACAGGATATAACTCAGGATCAGTACAGGATAAAAAAAACCAAAAAACCAGGACTACAAAGTAATGTAATGTATGTACACAGTGACTGCACCAGCAGAATAGTGAGCGCAGCCCTGGAGTATAATACAGGATGTAACTCAGGATCAGTACAGGATAAGTAATGTAATGTATGTACACAGTGACTGTACCAGCAGAATAGTGAGTGCAGCTCTGGAGTATAATACAGGATAAGTAATGTAATGTATGTACACAGTGACTGCACCAGCAGAATAGTGAGTGCAGCTCTGGAGTATAATACAGGATGTAACTCAGGATCAGTACAGGATAAGTAATGTAATGTATGTACACAGTGACTGTACCAGCAGAATAGTGAGCGCAGCTGTGGAGTATAATACAGGATGTAACTCAGTATATGGGTAATGTATGTCTCTGCTGTTTCTGTGGTTTATAAGGTTGTGTTTTTTGTTGTTCTTATTTAACCATTTTCATCAGATTTACTACTTAGCAGAAGAGACAAGAACTATTCGGTGGAGGAGTCTTTGTTTCTCCTTGAGAATGTTCATCTCTGGTGAAGTTACTGATATAATGTGACTTTCTTCTGTGTTGCTTGGTAACTATCGGAGACTTATTTATTTGATATAGATTATGTTTGGGAAGTCAAATAATCTGGTAGTGAATGTTCTCAGAGCCCAGTCATATCTGCTACAGATGGAGGCGACTATTGCAGGGCTACAGCGATCACATGTTCTGGTGTGTTATAGTTTATTATAAGTGACTGCTTTCAATCTATTTCAGTATCTGTCAGTTCTTCTCCTCTGCAGATCTGCATTGCTGTTGGAGCTACCTGGCCGTGCACAATCCCTGCAATGTTGATGAACTATAGGTTGGGGGAGTGTTAAGACTGATGGGTAGAGCATGGAGGTCGGAGTTGGTGCAGAAAGCCAAGGGCACCTGCCAGAAGGAGATTCCTCGGTAGATACAGACTGGAGTATAATATTATTCTGCTCATCTCTTCTGCCATTTTCCTCGCGCACCTTCAAACACTTTTCATAACTTGTTCTCTTCCCGAAAGATCAAACAGAACAAACGACAATCATAATATTAACAACTAAACTTCCTGCGCCGCCTGTAATGTGCTATTCATGAGCGGCTGACATTTACTATTCCATCTGTCACAATAATGTCACACTCCTTGTCGCTCTCCAGGATTTATCCTAATTCAGAAAGCTTCACAAAACCATTGGCAGGAAACTGGAACCCAAGTGGTGGAGTTACAATGTATCCAGTGCACATGATATAGGGTATATGCGGAGGGCTCCTTTATACCATACTCATCCAGGCGCAGACCTCTGAGCCCCCCTCAGCAGTATACAAGCCTAGCGATCTGGATACAGAAGACGTCCTTGGCGGGTTTTTTTTTTTCTTTTCCAAAAAATACAATTCCCATCTCAATTTCTGAACATTTAACACAAGAGGAATTAATAAAATAATCCTTCAGACGTCTGATCCTTACACACAGTATCGTCTGCCAAGACGGACGCTCTACCCCAGTGTGTCATGTGTGAAGCCTCCATTAATCTGCGGGTAACAATGTGAATCCAGACAAGTCCCATGGGACCATTAGGACGTGTGGTTATAGCGCTGCAGACTATTGCTACAATATTCCTTCCTGTATAGATCATTATCTACCCCTTTAAGAATGCAGCTCCTGGTGCTCCCTGCACCCCCGGCCATGGCCAAAATGTAGTATTACCCGGTGGCAACTTATGGAGGGGGCATTGCGGGCAGGGTATCACACTCTATGATATCCATATACCCTAAGAGTACATATAGGGGGGCTGTCCGTATAAGACCACACCTCTTTAGGCTGCCAAGTGTGTTAACTTTGTGACAAAATGTTGCAAATTTTGTTGTACACCATATTTGTGCTACAGTTTGTGATTAAGAATAATGGACGGAGTCTCTCAAAAAAGTGTGTGGGTTTAGAAGGAGGAGCGGGCTCCATCGGACCAATAGCTTTATTACAGCTTGTACAAGAAATTGACACAAATTATAACCGTGTATAATTCATCCCCAATCTAAAGGGGGTAAATCTGGATTGTATCAGTTATTATAGGGTGTGTATACTTGTGCAACCATCTAAATCTGCCCTCTAAAGTCAGCAAGTTTTGGGGGGAACTATTGTAAATAGCTTTCTTATTGTTGCAGAAGAAATTGGCGGTTACAGGGTGTGTATATTTGTGCAACCAACCAAACCTGCCCTCTAAAGTGGTCAGGTATATTTTTTTTTGGCTCAGGTTAATTGCCTTAAGAAATAAATTCAAATGATATAACTTAAAGGGAGTAAACTGGATTTATGTAATTTTATGGAATACTTATATGGCGTGTAGACTTTTGCAACCACTTTTTTTTTTTTTTTTGCTTTAACAGTTTTAAAATAAAAAAGTGAAGAAACTTTCTAAACAGTCTTGATGAAATATCTCCTACCGTCTCTTAGAAAAGTGGGCGGGATTAGAGAGGGGGTGGGGCTCCATCACACCAATAGCTTTAACATAACTTGCACAAGAAGTTGTCACAAATTTTACCAATTTACCAAATTAACTGGGGTAAACTGGATTGCATCAAATTGTTCAGGTTATTATAGGGTGTGTATATTTTTGCAATGACTTATTTTTATCTAAACACATTTATAGCAAGAATTTAACACTTTGTAAAACGGTCTTCATTACAAGCCGTATACCGTAATGTGTCTACAGCTCCTATGCAGAGCTATGTGGCTTCACACACAGACTACACAACCTGCCCCTACCCCCACTCCCCCCAGTAAGGAGGGTGGACATGAGACTGCACACATAGGTCTGCATAGGAGCTGTATACACAAAACGGGAGCAGATCATTAATCAGAAATATTTACAAAGTTGCCTATTTTTGGATTTTAATTGTATCAAAGCAGTAAAATCAATGTTGCAGAAGTCTTCACGCCCCTGGATGAACTGTAGCCATTGCTCCGCAGCGCTGTCACACTGTATAGAGATGACAAGGGCGGTTATATGTTATTGATTGATCCCATTTAAAATCAATAAAAGTCGGTATAAAAATAGACTCGTAGTCGGCGGCGGCGACATCTGCATTTTGTATTCAGGACGCAGATCGTTATTTTTCCAATTAACTTTTAATTGGATGTAAATCGAATCTCCTCCAATTAGAAGTTTTAATATAAGTTAAATCTGCGGAGGAAGCGGCGAGCGGCGGATTATTTATCACAACGCTTTGCAAAGTTTTGATGATTATTTTGGCCGCCGCTCGCTCTCGTTCAGCTGCGAGGAGGATGGCGAGTGCGGAGGAGCGCACGGGAGGGCTGGAGGGGTACGAGGGCAAACACCATTATTTATAGAGGTCAGATGGAACACGCGCAGAGCCGCAGCCAATCATAACGCAAAGCGATTTCACTATGATGTCACCTTCTGATTCAATGACTAAATGTGCTGAAAATTCCAAAGGGGAAATTTAAAAATTTAAATTTTTTTCAGATTTCAGCAACTTCTACATAAATTTATGTAAAACTTTTTTTTTCTTTTTGCTCTACATGTAGCCTTAATTTATAGCAAGGGAGTGTCCACAGCAGTACAGAGTATTTTAGAAAATTAGCACTGCGTGTGGAGGGCAATGGAGACAGAAGTGTAGAAGGCAGAAAGAGTATTTCAGGAGAGGAGTGTGCTGATCTTATAGTGGTGGTCACAGACTGAGAGTTACATAGAGGGAGGAGCAGGGTCCCCAGCAGCACAGAGTATTTCAGGAGAGGAGTGTGCTGATCTTATAGTGGTGGTCACAGACTGAGAGTTACATAGTGGAAACAGCAGGGTCCCCAGCAGCACAGAGTATTTCAGGAGAGGAGTGTGCTGATCTTATAGAGGAGGTCACAGGGTGAGAGTTCCATAGTGGAGCATCCTCCCAGCAGTACAGAGAATTTCAGGAGAAGAGTGTGCCGATCTTCTATGGGAGGCCACAGACTGTGAGTTATATGGTGGAGCATCCTCCCAGCAGCGCAGAGTATTTCAGGAGAGGCGTGTGCTGATCTTATAGAGGAGGTCACAGACTGAGAGTTACATAGTGGGAGGAGCAGGGTCCCCAGCAGCACAGAGTATTTCAGGAGAGGAGTGTGCTGATCTCATAGAGGAGGTCACAGGGTGAGAGTTACATAGTGGGAGGTGCAGGGTCCCCAGCAGCACAGAATATTTCAGGAGAGTAGTGTGCTGATCTCATAGAGGAGGTCACAGACTGAGAGTTATGGTGGAGCATCCTCCCAACAGCGCAGAGTATTTCAGGAGCGGAGTGTGCTGATCTTCTATGGGAGGTCACAGACTGAGAGTTCCATAGTGGTGCATCTTTCCAGCAGTACAGAGTATTTCAGGAGAGTAGTGTGCTGATCTCATAGAGGAGGTCACAGATTGAGAGTTCCATAGTGGAGCATCCTCCCAGCAGCGCAGAGTATTTTAGTAGGCCTGTACTGCTTTCTATTTGAGCCCTATAACCTGTGACTGATTATATTCTGATACATAGTATATAGTGCTTTCCTCCTGAGAAGAATACCCTCTTTAGAATTATTTCCCCTTAGACGCAGGACACACGTTGCGTTGTTGATCCGTGCGTCTCATTGTAGTGGGAATTAGTAATAATATTTGTTTGTCAGCAGGAAATTTGTTGTCCTAAGCATTAAAAACTATGGGAAAGTGGCAGAACTGGAGGCCGGAATACATCAACAAGAAGAGCCGCAATGTCAGCGCAACCATCTGGACGGCGAGAAAACCAAACACAATAATAAAAAACACCACACGCGGCCTGGACTGTGCTCCGCTCGTAAAACCGCACATCACGCTGCCTGCAGATGGCCTTGTGTGAGCACAGACTGTCAAGGTTCTGGAGACAAACAGACCCCGGGGGTACAAGACGCCACTGGAGCCCCCGGCCCTACGTGTGACATCTCTGTATCTGATAGCCAAGTGATAAAGGGGTCGGACAACAAGGAAATCTACAAAAAAGTCTCAGCACAAAATGTCAACATAGTATTTATGAAGAAGATTCCCAGCTCTGAGCATAATTCATCCACTTGTATAGTCAATTCTACTGCCTGCCTGCCTAGAGCAGTAACATAGACAGGCCCCGCCCACCAGGGCTTCTCCATAATAATGACCAAATAATACTGCCATACAGTGACCATATAATACTGTCATACAGTGACCATATAATACTGTCATACAATGACCATATAAATACTGCTGGCCTGCCTACAGCAGTGACATAGACAGGCCCTGCCCACCAGACTCAGGGTTATTTCAAGGGCTTCTCCATAATAATGACCAAATAATACTGCCATACAGTGACCATATAATACTGCCTAATAGTATGTATCTACACAAGGGTACCATATACTCTTATATACACCACTGACCACATACTGTAATACTGCCATACAGTGACCACATAATACTGACTTATAGTGACCACATAATACTGCCATACAGTGACCACAAAATACTGCCTTATAGTATGTACTTACACAATAGTACCATACAGTGACCATATAAAACTGCCTTATAGTATGTACCTACACTTAAAATACCATACAGTGACTACATAATACTGCCATACAGTGACTACATAATACTGCCATACAGTGACTACATAATACTGCCATACAGTGACTACATAATACTACCATACAGTGACTACATAATACTACCATACACTGATCACATAATACTGCCATACAGTGACTACATAATACTGCCATATAGTGACCATATAATACTGCCGTACAGTGACTACATAATACTGCCATACAGTGACCACATAATACTGCCATACAGTGACCACATAATACTGCCATACAGTGACTACATAATACTACCATACAGTGACTACATAATACTACCATACACTGATCACATAATACTGCCATACAGTGACTACATAATACTGCCATATAGTGACCATATAATACTGCCGTACAGTGACTACATAATACTGCCATACAGTGACCACATAATACTGCCATACAGTGACTACATAATACTGCCATACAGTGACTACATAATACTGCCGTACAGTGACCACATAATACTGCCATACAGTGACTACATAATACTGCCATACAGTTGCTAATGAAAAATAATCCTTCTAGTCTTTACTAATATTCCATTGCTAATATAGTGTGTTTAGAGAATGTTCACTTATAATCTAATTACTTAGAATCCACCAAGTCCAGAAACCTTGGGTTAAGTCTTATTTTTGTAACTATTAGTCAAAATATTAGATAAGCTCTGCCTGGGAAGAGAACAGACCTGATGTTTAGAGCACATGTTCTCTTTAGAGCTAACTATATGTCACATGTACAATTCTACTAATTCTCTTATGAGAGTGATTGTAAGCGGACATTCTAATAGCTGGCTGCCAGAAATATGGTTTAAGAACCCGTTTTTGGGACATGAACAAGGTTAAGTATATTCACACACAATAATACCATACAATGACCACATAATACTGCCATACAGTGACCATATAATACTGCCTACAAAATAATCCCATATAATGACCACATAATACTGCCATACAGTGACCATATAATACTGCCTACAAAATAATCCCATACAATGACCACATAATACTGCCATATAGTATGTACTTACACAGTGGTGCTATAAAATAGAGATTGCTCTACATTTCTAGGCAAATCTGTAGGAAAGCTGGGTGGCAAGCCGCAATATCTGCCATAATGGTTGTCACCCAGCTTTCCAAGAAACAGAGATAACCGGTAAATGGCTTACTGTCTGTAGACTTAGGGGCAGCACCTCCATTGTGGCGCCATGAGTAGCACTCCACCTGCGCTCCCCTCCTCACACCCACATTTGTTCTACAGAAAGCAAATTATTCTGAGTGGAAGGAAGAGAAGAAATGTTGTAAATCCGCGGCCATATCTATCACTGCGGAGAATGAAACCAGAGTGACAGGTGACCAATAACCGCGCGCAGCGCTGACTGCCGCCGAGCCCTCCACTGGCTGCGATGCTGCTTGATGTATTTGCCAGAATCTCAATGCTGTGAAATCACAGAGCTGACAGCGTGCATGATGTATGGCCAGTCAGCGAGGAATGTCACAATGACCTCCACGTCTGGAGAGAGCCGGGCATGCACAAGACGCACAGCTGACTAATGTACACCAAGGGTACGCACCGAGGAGGGAGGGGGCAATAATAAGACATCTTATTGTAGAATATTACATTGTGTCTTATACTCCAGTCACATCCAGAGCTGACTAATGTACACCAGGGTACGCACCGAGGAGGGGGCAATAATAAGACATCCTATTGTAGAATATTACATTGCGTCTTATACTCCAGTCACATCCAGAGCTGACTAATGTACACCAGGGTACGCACCGAGGGGAGGCAATAATAAGACATCCTATTGTAGAATATTACATTGTGTCTTATACTCCAGTCACATCCAGAGCTGACTAATGTACACCAGGCTACGCACCGAGGGGAGGCAATAATAAGACATCCTATTGTAGAATATTACATTGTGTCTTATACTCCAGTCACATCCAGAGCTGACTAATGTACACCAGGGTACGCACCGAGGAGGGAGGGGGCAATAATAAGACATCTTATTGTAGAATATTACATTGTGTCTTATACTCCAGTCACATCCAGAGCTGACTAATGTACACCAGGGTACGCACCGAGGAGGGGGCAATAATAAGACATCCTATTGTAGAATATTACATTGTGTCTTATACTCCAGTCACATCCAGAGCTGACTAATGTACACCAGGGTACGCACCGAGGGGAGGCAATAATAAGACATCCTATTGTAGAATATTACATTGTGTCTTATACTCCAGTCACATCCAGAGCTGACTAATGTACACCAGGGTACGCACCGAGGAGGGAGGGGGCAATAATAAGACATCTTATTGTAGAATATTACATTGTGTCTTATACTCCAGTCACATCCAGAGCTGACTAATGTACACCAGGGTACGCACCGAGGAGGGGGCAATAATAAGACATCCTATTGTAGAATATTACATTGCGTCTTATACTCCAGTCACATCCAGAGCTGACTAATGTACACCAGGGTACGCACCGAGGGGAGGCAATAATAAGACATCCTATTGTAGAATATTACATTGTGTCTTATACTCCAGTCACATCCAGAGCTGACTAATGTACACCAGGGTACGCACCGAGGGGAGGCAATAATAAGACATCCTATTGTAGAATATTACATTGTGTCTTATACTCCAGTCACATCCAGAGCTGACTAATGTACACCAGGGTACGCACCAGGGGGGGCAAAGGCCCGGGGCAATAATAAGACATCCTATTGTAGAATATTACATTGTGTCTTATACTCCAGTCACATCCAGAGCTGACTATGACACCAGGGTACGCACCGAGGGGAGGCATAATAAGACACCTATTGTAGAATATTCATTGTGTCTTATACTCCAGTCACATCCAGAGCTGCTAATGTACACCAGGGTACGCACCGAGGGGAGGCAATAATAAGACATCCTATTGTAGAATATTACATTGTGTCTTATACTCCAGTCACATCCAGAGCTGACTAATGTACACCAGGGTACGCACCGAGGGGAGGGGGCAATAATAAGACATCCTATTGTAGACACAAAACACCAGGACGCCGGGAAAAGGTAAGAAAGGGACGGACAGAGAATATTACATTGTGTCTTATACTCCAGTCACATCCAGAGCTGACTAATGTACACCAGGGTACGCACCGAGGAGGGGGCAATAATAAGACATCCTATTGTAGAATATTACATTGCGTCTTATACTCCAGTCACATCCAGAGCTGAACTCAGAATGCTGCTGGAGGATGACGTGACGTAAGTAATCTTTTAGTGCTCATTTACTAAATTGAACACAAAGGTATGTTCACACTTGCAGGTTTTTTGATCAGGTTTTCTTCATGTTTAGATGCAGCTGTTTTAGAATCAACTCCAGGGTTTGGTGTCAACAAAACTGCAGGTGTGAATATACACTGAGATAGTTTAGAGTGAATGAAGTTCATTGCGTCTCCTCTGCTCACCCAGCAAAAATTCTTAAAAGAGACCTCTCACCCTCTCCTCCAACTCTTTACATCCTTCAATCCTAGCCCCCACCATTCCTGAGCAATCAGTGCTGTTATTTTCAGCACCCAATATGCTAAATAGGCTCTGTACTGTCTGGTGGGCGGTCCTAGACTATCTGCTCCATCCCAGAACCACCCATTTGGCAGTAGAGAGCTAATTAGCATATTAGGTGCTGAAATTAAATGCACTAATTGCTCAGGAATGGTGGGGGCTACAGAAAAATGTCGGAATCAGTGAAGGATACAAAAAGTTGCAATTGGTGGAGGTGGTGAAAGGTCCCCTTTAAGGGTACAGTCATATGGCATTTGTTGTGTTTACCATGAGATTGCTGCACAATGCCTTGGTATTGGTAACATATTGAAAAGTGCAGCATTGTGACTGCATCATGTGAATGCGCTCTTAAAAACCTCTTTGGAAAATATTTCATTTTTAAAAATCATCATAAAAGTTTGAGATGCTTTGGAAACACATGGAGGTCCTCTCTATTCACAGCCAAAGCTGCATTAGCATTAGGCTGTTCTGATGGTTTCCAGTTAAGATGGGGCAATGACACTGTATGATCTCAGCTGTAAGGTTATATGTTTGACTGTTTTTCCAAGGGTGGCTAGTAGAATTGTGAATGCAGCTCTGGATGTGACTAGAGAATAAATTAATTATAAAGTTGGTGAACATTTTAAATGATTTAAACAGTGAAAAGTTAAAGTTGAGGTCACCTTTAAGGGTGAATAACTTCTTAAAGGGAATCTGCTGCCAGAGGCTTAATAGGTGTCAGGATATCTGTAGTGTGTGTTGAGGTATGGTCCCCAATTACAGAAGCTGAATGGTCCTTTAAATGCCTACGCAGGAGCCAAAAAATGGGCACTGACAATCAGCAGAGCTTGAAAAGATCACATGACATGTCTCTGCTGATCTTGGGTGGAGCTTACTTCTTCTAACTTCATGATTGGCTCATTAAAAATTGCAAATTCATACTGTACATGGCAACAGTTTCAACTTTCATAGGATCGTCCCTGCAATGGCCTCAGAAAGGGGGTAGGGTTTATGCATAGGTGTAGCCAAAAAAACGGGTGTTTATGACCAATTTCAGGAAATTATGCAGGTCGAGTATATACTTTGGGTTGAAATGTTGGCAAATTTGCCCCATTTTAAAGGAATCCTCTCCAGGTGTTAGTTCCCCTTTAAATTCTGAATACGTCATCAATATAGCGGAGCTTCTTACAAATGGTTATTTATGGGGGAGGGGAGTTTTTCCATTTATGCCACAGTAATAAATAAGATTAAATATAACAAGATATGAAATTTCCAGATATCACTTCTTCCCACCGGAACACAAATCCTTCACGTTGTCATATTGAGAAGACTGACGAGAATTCTATGGCACTGTATGTGGCGCGCAGCGAATATCGGCAACTTTGTATGAAAATAAATTATGAATAAATTACAGATCTGAAATTGCAGAATGAAAACTCGTAACACGTCCGGCGGCAAAAACGTGTAAGGACTTGCTCAGCAATAAATCTTTCATCACTTGTGGTTGTGATTCAGGAAAATCCTCATGAAATGTTTGTATAATAACGGAGAATAACAAGCGAATAAAATCTCCCGCTGAAAAATGACATCGCAGGGAATCATAGTACTAGGCAGGAAAGATAGAGTGGTCCCCATAGCAACCAACAGACGATTGTAGTACATGTGGGTTAAGTGGAGGCCGGGGGTCCAGAGGGCTCTCAGAGGGGCCAGGCGCCCAAAGCTATTAGATTTATTGAGCAGTAAAAACTGCTACAATATTGCTCTATGAAGTGATCCCTATAATCTATAGAAGGACCTGCACATTTCAGCTCCCATGATCAGGTTGTGCAGGCCCTGTTACTGATAAAGGACCTGCATATTTGAGGTCACATTATCTTTTTGTGCAGGTCATGTAGCTAATGAAGGACCCACACATTTAAGGTCACATGACCATGTCGTACACACCCTGTTACTGATGAAGGACCTGCACATGTGAGGTCATATGACTATTTGCTACTCTGTCATGTAGCTTTATTATATAGCTGCCCTCTACACTCATTGTTGTTCCTACAATATATGGGTTCCTAGGAGGTTCTCTCTTGGCATGGATCCAATAGGTGGCGCTTCTTCGACTCTGGGAATGATAGCTGTGTGGTCTGTGGAGCTGTGTCCACGATCCCATCTCAGATAATGGTCCAAGTGGCAATAAGCAAATATGTCTCTCCTAACAGCAGCCCTAAGCCACCTGCTCTGACAGCACACAAGTAGTCACAGGGGGTTACATGGACATCTTACTTATGGGGGTTAGTGATGAAGGACCTGCATAGAAAAGAAAACATGACCATAACTTTGCAGGTCCTTAAGTTAGAAAATAGCGCAGCATAGTGGATGGGAGTGTGAGCGTGTGTGTATTGTATGGGTCTGGTCTAGGGACTCATTAGGTTTATGGAGTCTTGGGCTTGAATATATTTAGGTGGTCTGGCCTGCATCTGTATGTAGGGGGTCTGGTGGGACGTATAGTCTACTTAATCTCCACTGACATGAGCCACACAGATAAGAAACCTTATTGACTGCTAGACACTAGCTGGAAGTAAGACAGAACGTGTCCCTTGTTATAGCTGGGGCCACATATAGTAAGTGGCTGGGGCCATTGCCCATTGTCTATGGTATATTCAATAGCAGGGAAAGGAGCAAACAGGGACAGGCCCAGTATCGATAGGGGGCGCTATTTTTGTCTGCAGCCTATGAGCATGCTGTTTTGCACTGTCTTTCCCTATTACCCGGTATTACCAGCTCTGAAAAGACGACGATAAAGTCACAACGAACATTACCTGGAAGTTGTGCAAACATATCTATCACCCGCTGGCACTTGTAAAGTCTCCCATGTCGCCCACCATACCCCATCTGCCCGTCTCCGCAATGCCTTTGTGTCTGCAGCTGTATTAATAAAAATCAAGGCACTTGTGGAAATGTCCTTCTCGCGGCTGGTACCTCGCGCAGGATCCGCAGCGCAGCCGCACAAGGTCATTCCATCACGCCTCCAACCGCACGATCTGCATGTGCTAATGTATGGAGAGACACATTAATTGTGCGCAATAACAGGGTTGTCAGCGGCATCCATCTGGGCCATATTCTCCAAGGATATATATCACGTCACACGTCAGCCTGAGCTCGAGAGTCTCAACCTTCAAGAAAAGTCAAAAAGTATCACAAAACTTGATACAACGTTTAACCCTAAAATTTCATTCAATAAAATAATTACAATTCCCATTATTGCCGTCACCCAGATTTCCACTTCTGATTCCTGCCTTAGTCTTGCTCGCCCCTCCTGAGCTTTCGCAGGCTACAATCTGGTGCTGCTCCTCTGGGCTATGACCAGACTATAATAGCTTCATCACACCCATCCACCCAGATATGGTCAGCCACCGGAGCCCAAACCTGCTCCAGACCCCGACAGGTCAGAAAAAGGGCCGCACAGAGTTGCTGTAACTTAGGTGTCTGGTATTACTATGGGGAGCCAGAAAGGGGGTCTAGTCTAAGGTCAAAATTAAGCTAGGGGTCTGTCCTGGGGTCTGACATTAATATACAAGGTTTGGGCTCTGAATATATTTAAGATCTGGTCTGGGGTCCTAATATTTGTAGGAGGTCTGAATTACGTTCGGGGTCCGGTCTGGAGTCTGATATTAAGGGAGCCTGGGGTCTGAGTAGGTTTACCTGGAATTTGCATCTGTTTAGTGGGTCTGTTCTGGGGTCTGATATTAATATAGGGGTTCTGGCGTCTCTAAATATTTGGAGATCTGGTCTGGGGACTGGGATAAATTCAGACCCCTAAATACATATTTAAGGGCTCTGACTTTACTTAGAGGTCTGATTTAGGGTCTGAATTAAGTTAGGGGTCTATTATTAATACAGGGTGTCAGGGGTCTGTATATATTTAGAGATCAAATCTGCGATATGGGGTAACTATATATTAAGGGGGTCTGAATTTAGTTATAGATTTGGTTTAGGGTTACAATTAAGATAAGGGTCTGATATTAATATGGGGGGGTCTGTCTATATTTAGAGACCTGTCCTGGGCTCTGATACTGATATCGGGATGTGAATATATTTATGCCCCTCAGACAGGCCACTCCGTTCTCTGCCACAGCCTCTTCTTTGGCTATTTCCCCCTTGCAGAGGGTTCTCCAAAACTGATTTTAATTTTTTCCTAAAAAACAGCCAAAGCATCCCTTCAGCAAGGATCCTTGGAGTTGTCAAGTCAAGCCAAGGCCCCTGTAGCCCAAGAAGCCCCCACACCTGGCCCTGCCCATGACAAGGCACCGCCACAGACCAGATGAAATAATCTCATGAAGTTTGTGATATGTCAAAAATTTCAGCAGAATCACAAGAGCCCCCCCCCTGTACCCCCCACCCCCGGCTGCCATAATTAAGGTCCTCCATGCTGTCAGTCTATTTACTAAAGCTGACGCGCTAATTATATTGGTCGATGCATTATTACGAGCAATTATACCGTCCTACACTCAACCTCTTCATGTCTGCAGCTACATGGAGGCTGCGAATCATTTCTATATCACTTGTCACATCAATATTAGTAGCAGAGCCTGATGCTAGAATCTTCTCTATAAAATATTCCGCCGCGCGGCCCACAGGGGATTTCTCTTTCTTTTTACCTAATACTGTCAGTGTCTCAGCTTAGTGCCCGTAATCTACCAGAGTCATGTGACTCCATTGAGTCTTCCTACAAAGTCACTTCAGTTTGGAAAAGGTGAGTCTGGCGGCATAAACCGGCGCCTGCAAAACCAGTCCACTGCACCAATTAGAGAGGGGAGGCCGCGGGATCTCAGGGGTTGCGACAGACTTGTCAGAACGTGACAGTCAAGTCATCACAGGTGACAGCCGAAAGGATTAATTGACTGGAGAAAAGTCAGAGACGGAAAAAAAAGAAATGATAATTCAACTGGAAAAATAATGAAAAATTCAGGAGTTCTACATAAGTTTTTGTAACTTTTATGCTGTGTATATAGATGGTTATTAACACCGCGACATCGGCACAGCGACAAAGATATAATCTGTAAAGTCAAGAAATATTTACTACAAGGGAATGAAAGGAACAGAAAAGGGGCAGAAAAAGAAGATTTATTAATATATTCTAATAGACGATCATGTGTGATACTGAGGAACATAAAGTACCGTCATATATACTGCACCTACAGTATGTATCAGTTATACTATGTAAATCTATATGGTGGAATAATGGTATTTATATACACATAGGAGTAGTATTATAGTAGTTATATTCTTGTACATAGGAGGTAGTATTATAGTAGTTATATTCTTGTACATAGGAGCAGTATTATAGTAGTTATATTCTTGTACATAGGAGCAGTATTATAGTAGTTATATTCTTGTACATAGGAGCAGTATTATAGTAGTTATATTCTTGTACATAGGAGCAGTATTATAGTAGTTATATTCTTGTACATAGGAGGAAGAAAAAAAGAAGAAAAAATCTTGGACAAAGGAGAAGAAAAAAAGAAGAAAAAACCTGGTACATAGGAAGTAGTATTATAGTAGTTATATTCTTGTACATAGGAGCAGTATTATAGTAGTTATATCCTTGTACATAGGAGCAGTATTATAGCAGTTATATTCTTGTACATAGGAGGCAGTATTATAGTAGTTATATCCTTGTACATAGGAGGTAGTATTATAGTAGTTATATTCTTGTACATAGGAGCAGTATTATAGTAGTTATATTCTTGTACATAGGAGCAGTATTATAGTAGTTATATTCTTGTACATAGGAGCAGTATTATAGTAGTTATATTCTTGTACATAGCGGGCAGTATTATAGTAGTTATATTCTTGTACATAGCGGGCAGTATTATAGTAGTTATATTCTTGTGCACAGGGGGCAGTATTATAGCAGTTATATTCTTGTACATAGGAGCAGTATTATAGCAGTTATATTCTTGTACATAGGGGCAGTATTATAGTAGTTATATTCTTGTACATAGGAGCAGTATTATAGTAGTTATATTCTTATACATAGGAGGTAGTATTATAGTAGTTATATTCTTGTACATAGGAGTAGTATTATAGTAGTTATATTCTTGTACATAGGAAGTAGTATTATAGTAGTTATATTCTTGTACATAGGAGCAGTATTATAGCAGTTATATTCTTGTACATAGGAGCAGTATTATAGCAGTTATATTCTTGTACATAGGAGGTAGTATTATAGTAGTTATATCCTTGTACATAGGAGCAGTATTATAGCAGTTATATTCTTGTACATAGGAGGCAGTATTATAGTAGTTATATCCTTGTACATAGGAGGTAGTATTATAGCAGTTATATTCTTGTACATAGGAGCAGTATTATAGTAGTTATATTCTTGTACATAGGAGCAGTATTATAGTAGTTATATTCTTGTACATAGGAGCAGTATTATAGTAGTTATATTCTTGTACATAGCGGGCAGTATTATAGTAGTTATATTCTTGTACATAGCGGGCAGTATTATAGTAGTTATATTCTTGTGCACAGGGGGCAGTATTATAGCAGTTATATTCTTGTACATAGGAGCAGTATTATAGCAGTTATATTCTTGTACATAGGGGCAGTATTATAGTAGTTATATTCTTGTACATAGGAGCAGTATTATAGTAGTTATATTCTTGTACATAGGAGCAGTATTATAGTAGTTATATTCTTGTACATAGGAGGTAGTATTATAGTAGCTATATTCTTGTACATAGGGGCAGTATTATAGTAGCTATATTCTTGTACATAGGAGCAGTATTATAGTAGTTATATTCTTGTATATAGGAGTAGTATTATAGTAGCTATATTCTTGTACATAGGAGGTAGTATTATAGTAGTTATATTATTGTACATAGGAGCAGTATTATAGTAGTTATATTCTTGTACATAGGAGTAGTAATATAGTAGTTATAATCTTGTACATAGGAGCAGTATTATAGTAGTTATATTCTTGTACATAGGGGCAGTATTATAGTAGTTATATTCTTGTACATAGGAGCAGTATTATAGTAGTTATATTCTTGTACATAGGAGCAGTATTATAGTAGTTATATTCTTGTACATAGGAGCGGTATTATAGTAGTTATATTCTTGTACATAGGAGCAGTATTATAGTAGTTATATTATTGTACATAGGAGGTAGTATTATAGTAGTTATATTCTTGTACATAGGAGCAGTATTATAGTAGTTATATTATTGTACATAGGGGGCAGTATTATAGTAGTTATATTCTTGTACATAGGAGTAGTATTATAGTAGTTATATTCTTGTACATAGGAGCAGTATTATAGTAGTTATATTCTTGTACATAGGAGGTAGTATTATAGTACTTATATTCTTGTACATAGGAGCAGTATTATAGTAGTTATATTCTTGTACATAGGAGGTAGTATTATAGTAGTTATATTCTTGTACATAGTAGTATTATAGTAGTTATATTCTTGTACATAGGAGGTAGTATTATAGTAGTTATATTCTTGTACATAGGAGCAGTATTATAGTAGTTATATTATTGTACATAGGAGCAGTATTATAGTAGTTATATTCTTGTACATAGGAGACAGTATTATAGTAGTTATATTCTTGTACATAGGAGCAGTATTATAGTAGTTATATTCTTGTACATAGGAGCAGTATTATAGTAGTATATTCTTGTACATAGGAGCAGTATTATAGTAGTATATTCTTGTACATAGGAGCAGTATTATAGTAGTTATATTCTTGTACATAGGAGCAGTATTATAGTAGTTATATTCTTGTACATAGGGAGCAGTATTATAGTAGTTATATTCTTGTACATAGGAGCAGTATTATAGTAGTTATATTCTTGTACATAGGGGGCAGTATTATAGTAGTTATATTCTTGTACATAGGGGGCAGTATTGTATTAGATTCTTGTATATATTGTCCTATTATCAACCAGCTTTTCATGTTCATGTGTCACATGACTATTGGATATAATTCAGTTGCTATTTTTCTTTGTTTCCTCGTAGTCTTTGCCTCTTCTATTAACTATAACACAATTTTTCATAAGAAGAAATAACGTCTCTGTCACAAAGATAAAATTTCCGTCTAATTAAATTCCATAGTTATAAATTATCAGAAAATAAATATAACTCTGCTCGGATCTGCCGCCGTCGCTCTCTTGTATAGTAGGTGATGAATGGAGGGCACTGCGCACCGGCTGCTGGAGAGCGAGTGCTTCTTATTTATTTTCCAGCAGAAATATATTTGGAAGGTAAATGACTCAGGTAGACCCGGCCGCCTCATCTGTATGCAGCAGCGGATGGGAGCAGTTGCCGCATGACTCAACGCTCAACTCAATGATTATACATTTCCGCGTCACTGGTGCACAGTAAAATTTCCTCCCAGACAAAACAGGATGTCTTCTTAAAACCTTCATCTTCAATGACTCCCCCCACTAAGGAGCAGAAACCAATCTTATCATATTAGCCCAATTTTGTTACTAATGGCACTGAGAACAGAGCCTGGAAGCCTTAGCGGATGGCAACCAAAATGGGAGTAAATGTGGTATTGTATAATGTATATGGTATGTGTCATGGAGGAAGTGACTGGAACAATCCCAAGGCCCCATACTGGAATTAACCCAATATTTACAGGAATGTCGTCTCCCAACAGGCACAGTCCCAGCCGCAGGACATACTCCTTACCACAGAGCACCCCTTTATCATACAGTACCCTCTAGTGTCTTTCTAACCATCCACTAGTAAAGGTGGGCTTGAAACCCATAGCTATGCAACATAATAGACAGTAGGAAGAGGTAGGTAGCTGGGCCTCTGTGCAGCTTAAAGGGTTTTTATGGGACTTATATTAATATGAGATTCATTGGGGTCCAACACCCAGGTCCCCAACAGATCAGCTGCTTGAATAGGTCACAGAATTTGGGTGAGTTTTGCGACCTTTTTGCTGAATGCAAAGTACAGTGCTGCACACTTTATAGTGGCAGTGCTTGGTATTGCAACTCAGCCCCTTTCACTTATATGGGATTAAATTGCTGCTGTATCATGTGACCAATAAATGTGACGTCATCAGCACAGGGAAGTGACTGCAACACTTGTCAGCACCACAGCCTCTTCAAACAGTTGATTGGTGGAGTCCTGGGTGTCAGACCCCCACCGATCACACATATTGATGACCTATCATTAGGATAAGGCCTCAATAAATAAGTCTTGGAAAACCTCATTAAGGATGGGCGCCACGTGGCGTCGCGAGTCCCATCCACACATTGCAGAAAATATGCACAACGGAAATCCTGCGATTTTCAAAACTGTCATGGTTTTGGAAATCGCAGCATGTGAGTTATACCTACTGAAATGCCAGAGATTTTCCTATAAGTATAATTCAAACAGAAAGAGTTTTCCTCTGTGGACTTTCTGTGAAAAGCACTGCAAGAAAAACCGCGACGCGTTTCCACTGCAGCCATTTTAATCTTGGAGTTAAAGTGGTTGAAAAAAAAATCATTGAAGCTATTATGGGGGTGTGGTCAAGATATCTGGGGAGCAGCCACGTCTGCATGAAAAAGAGTCTGTGTACCTAGAATATCCATGACAATGTCTCTAAGAAGTTTGTGTGAATGATTGGATACTCCATTCTCCATACACCATACATTATACTCCATACTCCATACAATTTACTCCATACACTATACTCCATACACCATACTCCATAGACAATACAGCATACACCATACACTATACTCCATACACTAACTCAATACACTATACTCCATACTTCTTAATCCATACACCATACATTATACTCCATAAATCATACTCCATACACTATACTCCATACTTCATAGACCATACGCCATACACTATACTCCATACACCATACAGTATACTCCATACACCATACTCCATACACTGTAGACCATACTCCATACACTGTAGACCATACTTCATACACCATACACCATAGACCATACTCCATACACCATACATTATACTCCATACACTATAGACCATACTCCATACACTGTAGACCATACTCCATACACCATACTCCATACACCATACATTATACTCCATACACCACACTCCATACACCAACTCAATACACTATACTCCATACGCCCTACTCATACACCATACATTATACTCCATACACCATACATCATATGCCATACACTATACTCCATACACCACACTCCATACACCAACTCAATACACTATACTCCATATTCCCTACTCATACACCATACATTATACTCCATGAATCATACTCCATACACTATACTGCATACTCCACACTCCATACACCATATTTCACACTCCATACACCATACTCATACACTATACGCCATACTCCATACACTAAACTCCATACACCATACTCATACACTATAGACCATACTCCATACACTATACACTATTCTCCATACACCATACTCCATACACCATACATCATACATCATATATCATACACCATACTCCATACACCAACTCAATACACTATACTCCATACTCATACACCATACATTATACTCCATAAATCATACTCCATACACCATATTTCACACTCCATACACCATACTCATACACTATACGCCATACTCCACACTCCATACACCATACTCCATACACCATACTCATACACTATAGGCCATACTCCATACACCATACTCCATACACTATACTCCACAGTCCATACTCCATATACCACACTCCACACACCATACTCCATACACTATACTCCACACTCCATACACCATACACCACACACCATACACCACACTCCATGCACCATACACCATACTTCACACTCCATACACCATACTCCACACTCCATACACCATACTCCACACACCATACACTATACTCCATAAACCATATTCCGTACTCTATACACCATGCTACATGCACCATACACTATACAACATACTTCATAATCCATACACCATACTCTATATGCCCTATTCCATACCAAAAAGAGCCCATAGGCAGGAGTGGCGCTGTTCCTAGAAGACAGTAACCATGTTTTCTCATTATGCGCAACCCCAAGAAAAAGCCATATTGTGTAATATGATATATCCTCCCATCACAACATATGGCCATTCAGTACCATGTTACAAGATACTGTACAAAATACTCCAAAAAGAAATAAAAATGCAAAAATCTCAGACTGTATTTTATTATAATGTTCCAACTTTAGTTTTATTCTAAATGTCTTGGCAAGAAAACGCTTAAGATTTAAAGTGAGCAGCGACTTTGCGTTTAATCGTCTAATGTAATCCCGTTACTTGCCAATAAAGTCTGATGGTGTCACTCATCCCGTGTTGTTCTGAAAGCGTTCTTTACTTTACGGAAATATAAAGAGTTTAAAAAGCAATAAAATAACAAATAGAAGCGACGGCGAGAAGAGCAGCTGCAGCCTTTACAGCCTTCCCAGAACCTTAAAATGATATGTTCTTCTTAAAGAGCAATTACAGTAGGCCCATAGAAAAATTACTGTCTGCACAATGTCAGAAGGGAGGAGGAAAGATCACTCAGCCCCTTAACATGCTTCATACGGAAAAGAACAGTGACAACCCCACTGAGCCCAATACAAGATACCAAAAGGTTGTCAGGTCCATTCCAATATAAAAAAAAAAAACTCTTCTATCTATCTTAGATTTACAGAACTAAACATTGTAATTGTTCACATTATATCTGTAACAAACCCAAAAATCTCAAGGAGTTCCCCAATAACATTTTATATGTCACTATGAGATAAATGAAAACTACAAGTGGATTTCCCCTTTAAGAAGTTTGACAAAAAAGAAAGGTAATAAACAAGAATAACAACATAATTATTTGCTCTGTGACATACAGTAATACTAGGAATAATAATAGTAATAAAAGAGGAATAAAGACATATTTAGCTTATCTGGTTTCTATGCTAACTATTCTCAATCTGACAGATGGTGGAGATATACCCTACACCAATGTATAGGGGTCACAGCTATATTAAGCCACCTCCCCATCTAATTAGTCTCCTTAAAACACCTGCAGGCTGAGTACAAGATTTAAGAGAGAAGAAACCTCATATATAGAGAGATGCAACTTCATTTCTATCCGTGCTCCTTGGGAATACAAAGAAATTCTTCAATTTATTAATCTTATTTAATTCATATATTTCCTTTTAATATGTGGCCTAACCCTATAAAGCTGGCCCCATGTACAAGAATATCACTACTATAATACTTCCCCTATGTACAAGAATATAAATACTATAATACTGCTCCTATGTATAAGAATATAACTACTATAATACTGCCCCTATGTACAAGAATATAACTACTATAATACTGCCCCTATGTACAAGAATAAAACTACTATAATACTGTTCGCATGTACAAGAATAAAACTATTATAATACTGCTCCTATGTAGAAGAATATAACTACTATAATACTGCCCCAAACACAAAAATAAAACTACTATAATACTCCCCCTAAAAAAAAAAACAACCCCCCCCCAAAAAAAAAACAAAACCCCACAAAAAAAAAAAACAAACCCCTATGCACAAGAATATAACTACTATAATACTGCCCCCTATGTACAAGAATATAACTACTATAATACTGCTCCTATGTACAAGAATATAACTACTATAATACTACCTCCTATGTACAAGAATATAACTACTATAATACTAGCTCCTATGTACAAGAATATAACTACTATAATACTGCCCCCTATGTACAAGAATATAACTACTATAATACTGCTCCTATGTACAAGAATATAACTACTATAATACTGCTCCTATGTACAAGAATATAACTACTATAATACTGCTCCTATTTACGAGAATAAAACTGCTATAATACTACCTCCTATGTACAAGAATACAACTACTATAATACTGCCCCCATGTACAAGAACAACAACTACTATAATACTGCCCCCATGTACCAGAATATAACTACTATAAAACTGCCCCTATGTACAAGAATATAACTACTATAATACTGCTCCTACCCCTATGTACAAGAATATAACTACTATAATACTGCCCCTATGTACAAGAATATAACTACTATAATACTGCCCCTATGTACAAGAATATAAATACTATAACACTGCTCCTATGTACAAGAATATAACTACTATAATACTGCTCCTATGTACAAGAATATAACTACTATAATACTGCCCCCTATGTACAAGAATATAACTACTATAATACTGCTCCTATGTACAAATATATAACTACTATAATACTGCCCCTATGTACAAGAATATAACTACTATAATACTACCTCCTATGTACAAGAATATAACTACATAATACACCCTATGACAAGAATATAACTACTATAATACTGCTCCTATGTACAAGAATATAACTACTATAATACTACTCCTATGTACAAGAATATAACTACTATAATACTGCCCCTATGTACAAGAATATAACTACTATAATACTGCTCCTATGTACAAGAATATAACTACTATAATACTGCCCCTATGTACAAGAATATAACT
Organism: Leptodactylus fallax; assembly: GCA_947044405.1. Taxonomy (NCBI): domain Eukaryota; kingdom Metazoa; phylum Chordata; class Amphibia; order Anura; family Leptodactylidae; genus Leptodactylus; species Leptodactylus fallax. The sequence goes on from CAMRHE010000587.1 coordinate 352,846, forward strand.
ACTATAATACTGCTCCTATGTACAAGAATATAACTACTATAATACTGCCCTATGTACAAGAATATAACTACTATAATACTGCTCCTATGTACAAGAATATAACTACTATAATACCGCCCCTATGTACAAGAATATAACTACTATAATACTGCCCCTATGTACAAGAATATAACTACTATAATACTGCTCCTATGTACAAGAATATAACTACTATAATACCGCTCCTATGTACAAGAATATAACTACTATAATACTGCTCCTATGTACAAGAATATAACTACTATAATACTGCCCCTATGTACAAGAATATAACTACTATAATACTGCTCCTATGTACAATAATATAACTACTATAATACCTCCTATGTACAAGAATATAACTACTATAATACTGCTCCTATGTACAAGAATATAACTACTATAATACTGCTCCTATGTACAAGAATATAACTACTATAATACTGCTCCTATGTACAAGAATATAACTACTATAATACTGCCCCTATGTACAAGAATATAACTACTATAATACTGCTCCTATGTACAAGAATATAACTACTATAATACTGCCCCTATGTACAAGAATATAACTACTATAATACTGCTCCTATGTACAAGAATATAACTACTATAATACTGCTCCTATGTACAAGAATATAACTACTATAATACTGCTCCTATGTACAAGAATATAACTACTATAATAACTGCTCCTATGTACAAGAATATAACTACTATAATACTGCTCCTATGTACAAGAATATAACTACTATAATACTGCTCCTATGTACAAGAATATAACTACTATAATACTGCTCCTATGTACAAGAATATAACTACTATAATACTGCTCCTATGTACAAGAATATAACTACTATAATACTGCTCCTATGTACAAGAATATAACTACTATAATACTGCTCCTATGTACAAGAATATAACTACTATAATACTGCTCCTATGTACAAGAATATAACTACTATAATACTGCTCCTATGTACAAGAATATAACTACTATAATACTGCTCCTATGTACAAGATATAACTACTATATACTGCCCCTATGTACAAGAATATAACTACTATAATACTGCTCCTATGTACAAGAATATAACTACTATAATACTGCTCCTATGTACAAGAATATAACTACTATAATACTGCTCCTATGTACAAGAATATAACTACTATAATACTGCTCCTATGTACAAGAATATAACTACTATAATACTGCTCCTATGTACAAGAATATAACTACTATAATACTGCTCCTATGTACAAGAATATAACTACTATAATACTGCTCCTATGTACAAGAATATAACTACTATAATACTGCTCCTATTTACAAGAATATAACTACTATAATACTGCTCCTATGTACAAGAATATAACTACTATAATACTCCTATGTACAAGAATATAACTACTATAATACTGCTCCTATGTACAAGAATATAACTACTATAATACTGCTCCTATGTACAAGAATATAACTACTATAATACTAGCTCCTATGTACAAGAATATAACTACTATAATACTGCTCCTATGTACAAGAATATAACTACTATAATACTGCTCCTATGTACAAGAATATAACTACTATAATACTGCTCCTATGTACAAGAATATAACTACTATAATACTGCTCCTATGTACAAGAATATAACTACTATAATACTGCTCCTATGTACAAGAATATAACTACTATAATACTGCTCCTATGTACAAGAATAAACTACTATAATACTCCCCCTATGTACAAGAATATAACTACTATAATACTGCCCCCTATGTACAAGAATATAACTACTATAATACTACCTCCTATGTACAAGAATATAACTACTATAATACTGCTCCTATGTACAAGAATATAACTACTATAATACTGCTCCTATGTACAAGAATATAACTACTATAATACTGCTCCTATGTACAAGAATATAACTACTATAATACTAGCTCCTATGTACAAGAATATAACTACTATAATACTGCTCCTATGTACAAGAATATAACTACTATAATACTGCTCCTATGTACAAGAATATAACTACTATAATACTGCTCCTATGTACAAGAATATAACTACTATAATACTGCTCCTATGTACAAGAATATAACTACTATAATACTGCCCTCCTATGTACAAGAATATAACTACTATAATACTGCTCCTATGTACAAGAATATAACTACTATAATACTGCTCCTATGTACAAGAATATAACTACTATAATACTGCTCCTATGTACAAGAATATAACTACTATAATACTGCTCCTATGTACAAGAATATAACTACTATAATACTGCCCCTATGTACAAGAATATAACTACTATAATACCTCCTATGTACCAGAATATAACTACTATATTACTGCCCCCTAAGTACAAGAATATAACTACTATAATACTGCCCCTATGTACAAGAATATAACTACTATAATACTACCTCCTATGTACAAGAATATAACTACTATAATACTACTCCTATGTACAAGAATATAACTACTATAATACTGCTCCTATGTACAAGAATATAACTACTATAATACTGCCCCTATGTACAAGAATATAACTACTATAATACTGCTCCTATGTACAATAATATAACTACTATAATACTGCCCCTATGTACAAGAATATAACTACTATAATACTGCTCCTATGTACAAGAATATAACTACTATAATACTGCTCCTATGTACAAGAATATAACTACTATAATACTGCCCCTATGTACAAGAATATAACTACTATAATACTGCTCCTATGTACAAGAATATAACTACTATAACTACTATAATACCTCCTATGTACAAGAATATAACTACTATAATACTGCTCCTATGTACAAGAATATAACTACTATAATACTACCTCCTATGTACAAGAATATAACTACTATAATACTGCTCCTATGTACAAGAATATAACTACTATAATACTACCTCCTATGTACAAGAATATAACTACTATAATACTGCTCCTATGTACAAGAATATAACTACTATAATACTACTCCTATGTACAAGAATATAACTACTATAATACTGCTCCTATGTACAAGAATATAACTACTATAATACTGGTCCTATGTACAAGAATATAACTACTATAATACTGCCCCTATGTACAAGAATATAACTACTATAATACTACCTCCTATGTACAAAAATATAACTACTATAATACTGCTCCTATGTACAAGAATATAACTACTATAATACTGCTCCTATGTACAAGAATATAACTACTATAATACTACCTCCTATGTACAAGAATATAACTACTATAATACTAGCTCCTATGTACAAGAATATAACTACTATAATACTGCCCCCTATGTACAAGAAATATAATACTGCCCCTATATACAAGAATATAACTACTATAATACTGCTCCTATGTACAAGAATATAACTAGTATAATACTGCTCCTATGTACAAGAATATAACTACTATAATACTGCTCCTATGTACAAGAATATAACTACTATAATACTGCCCCTATGTACAAGAATATAACTACTATAATACTGCTCCTATGTACAAGAATATAACTACTATAATACTGCCCCCTATGTACAAGAATATAACTACTATAATAGTGCCCCCATGTACAAGAATATAACTACTATAATACTGCTCCCATGTACAAGAATATAACTACTATAAAACTGCCCCTATGTACAAGAATATAACTACTATAATACTGCTCCTATGTACAAGAATATAACTACTATAATACTCCTCCTATGTACAAGAATATAACTACTATAATACTGCTCCTCTGTACAAGAATATAACTACTATAATACTGCTCCTATGTACAAGAATATAACTACTATAATACTGCTCCTATGTACAAGAATATAACTACTATAATACTACCTCCTATGTACAAGAATATAACTACTATAATACTGCTCCTATGTACAAGAATATAACTACTATAATACTGCTCCTATGTACAAGAATATAACTACTATAATACTACCTCCTATGTACAAGAATATAACTACTATAATACTGCTCCTATGTACAAGAATATAACTACTATAATACTACCTCCTATGTACAAGAATATAACTACTATAATACTGCTCCTATGTAGAAGAATATAACTACTATAATACTGCTCCTATGTACAAGAATATAACTACTATAATACTACCTCCTATGTACAAGAATATAACTACTATAATACTGCTCCTATGTACAAGAATATAGCTACAATAATACTGCTCCTATGTACAAGAATATAACTACTATAATACTGCCCCTATGTACAAGAATATAACTACTATAATAATACCTCCTATGTACAAAAATATAACTACTATAATACTGGTCCTCTGTACAAGAATATAACTACTATAATACTGCCCCTATGTACAAGAATATAACTACTATAATACTACCTCCTATGTACAAGAATATAACTACTATAATACTGCTCCTCTGTACAAGAATATAACTACTATAATATTGCTCCTATGTACAAGAATATAACTACTATAATACTACCTCCTATGTACAAGAATATAACTACTATAATACTGGTCCTCTGTACAAGAATATAACTACTATAATACTGCTCCTATGTACAAGAATATAACTACTATAATACTACCTCCTATGTACAAGAATATAACTACTATAATACTGCTCCTATGTACAAAAATATAACTACTATAATACTGCTCCTATGTACAAGAATATAACTACTATAATACTGCTCCTATGTACAAGAATATAACTACTATAATACTGCTCCTATGTACAAGAATATAACTACTATAATACTACCTCCTATGTACAAGAATATAACTACTATAATACTGCTCCTATGTACAAGAATATAACTACTATAATACTGCTCCTATGTACAAGAATATAACTACTATAATACTGCTCCTATGTACAAGAATATAACTACTATAATACTGCTCCTATGTACAAGAATATAACTACTATAATACTACCTCCTATGTACAAGAACTATAACTACTATAATACTACTCCTATGTACAAGAATATAACTACTATAATACTACCCCTATGTACAAGAATATAACTACTATAATACTACCTCCTATGTACAAGAATATAACTACTATAATACTCTCCTATGTACAAGAATATAACTACTATAATACTGCTCCTATGTACAAGAATATAACTACTATAATACTGCTCCTATGTACAAGAATATAACTACTATAATACTGCTCCTATGTACAAGAATATAACTACTATAATACTGCTCCTATGTACAAGAATATAACTACTATAATACTGCTCCTATGTACAAGAATATAACTACTATAATACTGCTCCTATGTACAAGAATATAACTACTATAATACTACCTCCTATGTACAAGAATATAACTACTATAATACTGCCCCTATGTACAAGAATATAACTACTATAATACTAACTCCTATGTACAAGAATATAACTACTATAATACTGCTCCTATGTACAAGAATATAACTACTATAATACTGCTCCTATGTACAAGAATATAACTACTATAATACTGCTCCTATGTACAAGAATATAACTACTATAATACTGCTCCTATGTACAAGAATATAACTACTATAATACTGCTCCTATGTACAAGAATATAACTACTATAATACTGCTCCTATGTACAAGAATATAACTACTATAATACTGCTCCTATGTACAAGAATATAACTACTATAATACTGCTCCTATGTACAAGAATATAACTACTATAATACTGCTCCTATGTACAAGAATATAACTACTATAATACTTACCTCCTATGTACAAGAATATAACTACTATAATACTGCTCCTATGTACAAAAATATAACTACTATAATACTGCTCCTATGTACAAGAATATAACTACTATAATACTGCTCCTATGTACAAGAATATAACTACTATAATACTGCTCCTATGTACAAGACAAAATATAACTACTATAATACTGCTCCTATGTACAAGAATATAACTACTATAATACTGCTCCTATGTACAAGAATATAACTACTATAATACTGCTCCTATGTACAAGAATATAACTACTATAATACTGCTCCTATGTACAAGAATATAACTACTATAATACTGCTCCTATGTACAAGAATATAACTACTATAATACTGCTCCTATGTACAAGAATATAACTACTATAATACTGCTCCTATGTACAAGAATATAACTACTATAATACTGCCCCTATGTACAAGAATATAACTACTATAATACTGCTCCTATGTACAAGAATATAACTACTATAATACTGCTCCTATGTACAAGAATATAACTACTATAATACTGCTCCTATGTACAAGAATATAACTACTATAATACTGCTCCTATGTACAAGAATATAACTACTATAATACTGCTCCTATGTACAAGAATATAACTACTATAATACTCAAAACCCTCCTATGTACAAGAATATAACTACTATAATACTGCTCCTATGTACAAGAATATAACTACTATAATACTGCTCCTATGTACAAGAATATAACTACTATAATACTGCTCCTATGTACAAGAATATAACTACTATAATACTGCTCCTATGTACAAGAATATAACTACTATAATACTGCTCCTATGTACAAGAATATAACTACTATAATACTGCTCCTATGTACAAGAATATAACTACTATAATACTGCTCCTATGTACAAGAATATAACTACTATAATACTGCTCCTATGTACAAGAATATAACTACTATAATACTGCTCCTATGTACAAGAATATAACTACTATAATACTGCTCCTATGTACAAGAATATAACTACTATAATACTGCTCCTATGTACAAGAATATAACTACTATAATACTGCTCCTATGTACAAGAATATAACTACTATAATACTGCTCCTATGTACAAGAATATAACTACTATAATACTGCTCCTATGTACAAGAATATAACTACTATAATACTGCTCCTATGTACAAGAATATAACTACTATAATACTACCTCCTATGTACAAGAATATAACTACTATAATACTGCTCCTATGTACAAGAATATAACTACTATAATACTACTCCTATGTACAAGAAATATAACTACTATAATACTGCTCCTATGTACAAGAATATAACTACTATAATACTGCTCCTATGTACAAGAATATAACTACTATAATACTACTCCTATGTACAAGAATATAACTACTATAATACTGCTCCTATGTACAAGAATATAACTACTATAATACTGCTCCTATGTACAAGAATATAACTACTATAATACTGCTCCTATGTACAAGAATATAACTACTATAATACTGCTCCTATGTACAAGAATATAACTACTATAATACTGCTCCTATGTACAAGAATATAACTACTATAATACTCTCCTATGTACAAGAATATAACTACTATAATACTACTCCTATGTACAAGAATATAACTACTATAATACTGCTCCTATGTACAAGAATATAACTACTATAATACTACCTCCTATGTACAAGAATATAACTACTATAATACTACTCCTATGTACAAGAATATAACTACTATAATACTGCTCCTATGTACAAGAATATAACTACTATAATACTGCTCCTATGTACAAGAATATAACTACTATAATACTGCTCCTATGTACAAGAATATAACTACTATAATACTGCTCCTATATACAAGAATATAACTACTATAATACTGCTCCTATGTACAAGAATATAACTACTATAATACTGCTCCTATGTACAAGAATATAAACTACTATAATACTACTCCTATGTACAAGAATATAACTACTATAATACTGCTCCTATGTACAAGAATATAACTACTATAATACTGCTCCTATGTACAAGAATATAACTACTATAATACTGCTCCTATGTACAAGAATATAACTACTATAATACTGCTCCTATGTACAAGAATATAACTACTATAATACTAGCTCCTATGTACAAGAATATAACTACTATAATACTGCTCCTATGTACAAGAATATAACTACTATAATACTGCTCCTATGTACAAGAATATAACTACTATAATACTGCTCCTATGTACAAGAATATAACTACTATAATACTGCTCCTATGTACAAGAATATAACTACTATAATACTGCTCCTATGTACAAGAATATAACTACTATAATACTACTCCTATGTACAAGAATATAACTACTATAATACTGCTCCTATGTACAAGAATATAACTACTATAATACTGCTCCTATGTACAAGAATATAACTACTATAATACTGCTCCTATGTACAAGAATATAACTACTATAATACTACCTCCTATGTACAAGAATATAACTACTATAATACTGCTCCTATGTACAAGAATATAACTACTATAATACTACTCCTATGTACAAGAATATAACTACTATAATACTACCCTATGTACAAGAATATAACTACTATAATACTGCTCCTATGTACAAGAATATAACTACTATAATACTCCTCCTATGTACAAGAATATAACTACTATAATACTGCTCCTATGTACAAGAATATAACTACTATAATACTGCTCCTATGTACAAGAATATAACTACTATAATACTACTCCTATGTACAAGAATATAACTACTATAATACTGCTCCTATGTACAAGAATATAACTACTATAATACTACCTCCTATGTACAAGAATATAACTACTATAATACTACCTCCTATGTACAAGAATATAACTACTATAATACTGCTCCTATGTACAAGAATATAACTACTATAATACTACCTCCTATGTACAAGAATATAACTACTATAATACTGCCTCCTATGTACAAGAATATAACTACTATAATACTGCCCCCTATGTACAAGAATATAACTACTATAATACTGCTCCTATGTACAAGAATATAACTACTATAATACTGCTCCTATGTACAAGAATATAACTACTATAATGCTATTCCTATTTACAAGAATATAACTACTATAATACTACCTCCTATGTACAAGAATATAACTACTATAATACTGCCCTATGTACAAGAATATAACTACTATAATACTACCTCCTATGTACAAGAATATAACTATAATACCCCCTATGTACAAGAATATAACTACTATAATACTACTCCTATGTACAAGAATATAACTACTATAATACTACCTCCTATGTACAAGAATATAACTACTATAATACTCTCCTATGTACAAGAATAACTACTATAATACTGCTCCTATGTACAAGAATATAACTACTATAATACTGCTCCCTATGTACAAGAATATAACTACTATAATACTACCTCCTATGTACAAGAATATAACTACTATAATACTACCTCCTATGTACAAGAATATAACTACTATAATACTGCTCCTATGTACAAGAATATAACTACTATAATACTGCCCCAGTACAAGAATATAACTACTATAATACTACTCCTATGTACAAGAATATAACTACTATAATACTGCCCCTATGTACAAGAATATAACTACTATAATACTACTATGTACAAGAATATAACTACTATAATACTGCTCCTATGTACAAGAATATAACTACTATAATACTGCTCTTATGTACAAGAATATAACTACTATAATACTACTCCTATGTACAAGAATATAACTACTATAAACTACTGCTCCTATGTACAAGAATATAACTACTATAATACTGCTCCTATGTACAAGAATATAACTACTATAATACTGCTCCTATGTACAAGAATATAACTACTATAATACTAGCTCCTATGTACAAGAATATAACTACTATAATACTGCTCCTATGTACAAGAATATAACTACTATAATACTGCTCCTATGTACAAGAATATAACTACTATAATACTGCTCCTATGTACAAGAATATAACTACTATAATACTGCCTCCTATGTACAAGAATATAACTACTATAATACTGCTCCTATGTACAAGAATATAACTACTATAATACTAGCTCCTATGTACAAGAATATAACTACTATAATACTGCCTCCTATGTACAAGAATATAACTACTATAATACTGCTCCTATGTACAAGAATATAACTACTATAATACTGCTCCTATGTACAAGAATATAACTACTATAATACTACCTCCTATGTACAAGAATATAACTACTATAATACTATGCTCCTATGTACAAGAATATAACTACTATAATACTGCTCCTATGTACAAGAATATAACTACTATAATACTGCTCCTATGTACAAGAATATAACTACTATAATACTGCTCCTATGTACAAGAATATAACTACTATAATACTGCTCCTATGTACAAGAATATAACTACTATAATACTGCTCCTATGTACAAGAATATAACTACTATAATACTGCTCCTATGTACAATAATATAACTACTATAATACTGCTCCTATGTACAAGAATATAACTACTATAATACTGCTCCTATGTACAAGAATATAACTACTATAATACTGCTCCTATGTACAAGAATATAACTACTATAATACTGCTCCTATGTACAAGAATATAACTACTATAATACTGCTCCTATGTACAAGAATATAACTACTATAATACTGCTCCTATGTACAAGAATATAACTACTATAATACTGCTCCTATGTACAAGAATATAACTACTATAATACTGCTCCTATGTACAAGAATATAACTACTATAATACTCCTCCTATGTACAAGAATATAACTACTATAATACTGCTCCTATGTACAAGAATATAACTACTATAATACTGCCCCCTATGTACAAGAATATAACTACTATAATACCCTATGCATATAAACCCCCTATGTACAAGAATATAACTACTATAATACTGCTCCTATGTACAAGAATATAACTACTATAATACTACCTCCTATGTACAAGAATAAAACTACTATAATACTGCTCCTATGTACAAGAATATAACTACTATAATACTGCTCCTATGTACAAGAATATAACTACTATAATACTGCTCCTATGTACAAGAATAAAACTACTATAATACTGCTCCTATGTACAAGAATATAACTACTATAATACTGCCCCTATGTACAAGAATATAACTACTATAATACTGCTCCTATGTACCAGAATATAACTACTATAATACCTCCTATGTACAAGAATATAACTACTATAATACTGCTCCTATGTACAAGAATATAACTACTATAATACTACCTCCTATGTACAAGAATATAACTACTATAATACTGCTCCTATGTACAAGAATATAACTACTATAATACTGCCCCTATGTACAAGAATATAACTACTATAATACTGCTCCTATGTACAAGAATATAACTACTATAATGCTACCTCCTATGTACAAGAATATAACTACTATAATACTGCTCCTATGTACAAGAATATAACTACTATAATACTGCTCCTATGTACAAGAATATAACTACTATAATACTGCTCCTATGTACAAGAATATAACTACTATAATACTGCTCCTATGTACAAGAATATAACTACTATAATACTGCTCCTATGTACAAGAATATAACTACTATAATACTGCTCCTATGTACAAGAATATAACTACTATAATACTCCTCCTATGTACAAGAATATAACTACTATAATACTGCTCCTATGTACAAGAATATAACTACTATAATACTGCTCCTATGTACAAGAATATAACTACTATAATACTGCTCCTATGTACAAGAATATAACTACTATAATACTGCTCCTATGTACAAGAATATAACTACTATAATACTGCTCCTATGTACAAGAATATAACTACTATAATACTGCTCCTATGTACAAGAATATAACTACTATAATACTGCTCCTATGTACAAGAATATAACTACTATAATACTGCTCCTATGTACAAGAATATAACTACTATAATACTGCTCCTATGTACAAGAATATAACTACTATAATACTGCTCCTATGTACAAGAATATAACTACTATAATACTGCTCCTATGTACAAGAATATAACTACTATAATACTACCTCCTATGTACAAGAATATAACTACTATAATACTGCTCCTATGTACAAGAATATAACTACTATAATACTGCTCCTATGTACAAGAATATAACTACTATAATACTGCCTCCTATGTACAAGAATATAACTACTATAATACTGCTCCTATGTACAAGAATATAACTACTATAATACTGCTCCTATGTACAAGAATATAACTACTATAATACTGCTCCTATGTACAAGAATATAACTACTATAATACTACCTCCTATGTACAAAAAGAATATAACTACTATAATACTGCTCCTATGTACAAGAATATAACTACTATAATACTGCTCCTATGTACAAGAATATAACTACTATAATACTACCTCCTATGTACAAGAATATAACTACTATAATACTGCTCCTATGTACAAGAATATAACTACTATAATACTGCTCCTATGTACAAGAATATAACTACTATAATACTGCTCCTATGTACAAGAATATAACTACTATAATACTGCCCCTATGTACAAGAATATAACTACTATAATACTGCCCCTATGTACAAGAATATAACTACTATAATACTGCTCCTATGTACAAGAATATAACTACTATAATACTGCCCCTATGTACAACAATATAACTACTATAATACTGCCCCTATGTACAAGAATATAACTACTATAATACTACTCCTATGTACAAGAATATAACTACTATAATACTGCTCCTATGTACAAGAATATAACTACTATAATACTGCTCCTATGTACAAGAATATAACTACTATAATACTACCTCCTATGTACAAGAATATAACTACTATAATACTGCCCCTATGTACAAGAATATAACTACTATAATACGCCCATATACAAGAATATAACTACTATAATACTGCTCCTATGTACAAGAATATAACTACTATAATACTGCTCCTATGTACAAGAATATAACTACTATAATACTGCTCCTATGTACAAGAATATAACTACTATAATACTGCTCCTATGTACAAGAATATAACTACTATAATACTGCTCCTATGTACAAGAATATAACTACTATAATACTGCTCCTATGTACAAGAATATAACTACTATAATACTGCCCTCCTATGTACAAGAATATAACTACTATAATACTGCTCCTATGTACAAGAATATAACTACTATAATACTGCTCCTATGTACAAGAATATAACTACTATAATACCTAAAACTATAATACTGCTCCTATGTACAAGAATATAACTACTATAATACTGCTCCTATGTACAAGAATATAACTACTATAATACTGCTCCTATGTACAAGAATATAACTACTATAATACTGCTCCTATGTACAAGAATATAACTACTATAATACTGCTCCTATGTACAAGAATATAACTACTATAATACTGCCCCTATGTACAAGAATATAACTACTATAATACTGCCCCTATGTACAAGAATATAACTACTATAATACTGCTCCTATGTACAAGAATATAACTACTATAATACTGCTCCTATGTACAAGAATATAACTACTATAATACTACCTCCTATGTACAAGAATATAACTACTATAATACTGCTCCTATGTACAAGAATATAACTACTATAATACTGCCCCTATGTACCAGAATATAACTACTATAATACTACCTCCTATGTACAAGAATATAACTACTATAATACTGCTCCTATGTACAAGAATATAACTACTATAATACCCCCTCCCATGTACAAGAATATAAACTATAATACTGCTCCTATGTACAAGAATATAACTACTATAATACTGCCCCCTATGTACAAGAATATAACTACTATAATACTGCTCCTATGTACAAGAATATAACTACTATAATACTGCCCCTATGTACAAGAATATAACTACTATAATACTGCTCCCTATGTACAAGAATATAACTACTATAATACTGCTCCTATGTACAAGAATATAACTACTATAATACTGCCCCTATGTACAAGAATATAACTACTATAATACTGCTCCTATGTACAAGAATATAACTACTATAATACTGCCCCTATGTACAAGAATATAACTACTATAATACTGCCCCTATGTACAAGAATATAACTACTATAATACTAGCCCCTATGTACAAGAATATAACTACTATAATACTGCTCCTCTGTACAAGAATATAACTACTATAATACTGCCCCTATGTACAAGAATATAACTACTATAATACTGCTCCTATGTACAAGAATATAACTACTATAATACTGCTCCTATGTACAAGAATATAACTACTATAATACTGCCCCTATGTACAAGAATATAACTACTATAATACTGCTCCTATGTACAAGAATATAACTACTATAATACTACCCCCTATGTACAAGAATATAACTACTATAATACTGCTCCTATGTACAAGAATATAACTACTATAATACTGCCCCTATGTACAAGAATATAACTACTATAATACTGCTCCTATGTACAAGAATATAACTACTATAATACTGCTCCTATGTACAAGAATATAACTACTATAATACTGCTCCTATGTACAAGAATATAACTACTATAATACTGCTCCTATGTACAAGAATATAACTACTATAATACTGCTCCTATGTACAAGAATATAACTACTATAATACTGCCCCTATGTACAAGAATATAACTACTATAATACTGCTCCTATGTACAAGAATATAACTACTATAATACTAGCTCCTATGTACAAGAATATAACTACTATAATACTGCTCCTCTGTACAAGAATATAACTACTATAATACTGCTCCTATGTACAAGAATATAACTACTATAATACTGCTCCTATGTACAAGAATATAACTACTATAATACTACCTCCTATGTACAAGAATATAACTACTATAATACTGCTCCTATGTACAAGAATATAACTACTATAATACTGCTCCTATGTACAAGAATATAACTACTATAATACTCCTCCTATGTACAAGAATATAACTACTATAATACTGCTCCTATGTACAAGAATATAACTACTATAATACTGCTCCTATGTACAAGAATATAACTACTATAATACTGCTCCTATGTACAAGAATATAACTACTATAATACTGCTCCTATGTACAAGAATATAACTACTATAATACTGCTTCTATGTACAAGAATAAAACTACTATAATACTACTCCTATGTACAAGAATATAACTACTATATTACTGCTCCTATGTACAAGAATATAACTACTATAATACTGCTCCTATGTACAAGAATATAACTACTATAATGCTACTCCTATGTACAAGAATATAACTACTATAATACTGCTCCTATGTACAAGAATATAACTACTATAATACTGCTCCTATGTACAAGAATATAACTACTATAATACTGCTCCTATGTACAAGAATATAACTACTATAATACTGCTCCTCTGTACAAGAATATAACTACTATAATACTGCTCCTATGTACAAGAATATAACTACTATAATACTGCTCCTATGTACCAGAATATAACTACTATAATACTGCTCCTATGTACAAGAATATAACTACTATAATACTGCTCCTATGTACAAGAATATAACTACTATAATACTGCTCCTATGTACAAGAATATAACTACTATAATACTGCCCCTATGTACAAGAATATAACTACTATAATACTGCCCCTATGTACAAGAATATAACTACTATAATACTGCTCCTATGTACAAGAATATAACTACTATAATACTGCTCCTATGTACAAGAATATAACTACTATAATACTGCTCCTATGTACAAGAATATAACTACTATAATACTGCTCCTATGTACAAGAATATAACTACTATAATACTGCCCCTATGTACAAGAATATAACTACTATAATACTGCTCCTATGTACAAGAATATAACTACTATAATGCTGCCCCCTATGTACAAGAATATAACTACTATAATACTACCTCCTATGTACAAGAATATAACTACTATAATACTGCTCCTATGTACAAGAATATAACTACTATAATACTGCTCCTATGTACAAGAATATAACTACTATAATACTACCTCCTATGTACAAGAATATAACTACTATAATACTACCTCCTATGTACAAGAATATAACTACTATAATACTGCTCCTATGTACAAGAATATAACTACTATAATACTGCTCCTATGTACAAGAATATAACTACTATAATACTGCTCCTATGTACAAGAATATAACTACTATAATACTGCTCCTATGTACAAGAATATAACTACTATAATACTGCTCCTATGTACAAGAATATAACTACTATAATACTGCTCCTATGTACAAGAATATAACTACTATAATACTGCTCCTATGTACAAGAATATAACTACTATAATACTGCTCCTATGTACAAGAATATAACTACTATAATACTGCTCCTATGTACAAGAATATAACTACTATAATACTGCTCCTATGTACAAGAATATAACTACTATAATACTGCTCCTATGTACAAGAATATAACTACTATAATACTGCTCCTATGTACAAGAATATAACTACTATAATACTGCTCCTATGTACAAGAATATAACTACTATAATACTGCTCCTATGTACAAGAATATAACTACTATAATACTGCTCCTATGTACAAGAATATAACTACTATAATACTGCCCCTATGTACAAGAATATAACTACTATAATACTGCTCCTATGTACAAGAATATAACTACTATAATACTGCTCCTATGTACAAGAATATAACTACTATAATACTGCTCCTATGTACAAGAATATAACTACTATAATACTGCTCCTATGTACAAGAATATAACTACTATATTACTGCTCCTATGTACAAGAATATAACTACTATAATACTGCTCCTATGTACAAGAATATAACTACTATAATACTACTCCTATGTACAAGAATATAACTACTATAATACTGCTCCTATGTACAAGAATATAACTACTATAATACTGCTCCTATGTACAAGAATATAACTACTATAATACTGCTCCTATGTACAAGAATATAACTACTATAATACTGCTCCTATGTACAAGAATATAACTACTATAATACTGCTCCTATGTACAAGAATATAACTACTATAATACTGCTCCTATGTACAAGAATATAACTACTATAATACTACCTCCTATGTACAAGAATATAACTACTATAATACTGCTCCTATGTACAAGAATATAACTACTATAATACTGCTCCTATGTACAAGAATATAACTACTATAATACTGCCTCCTATGTACAAGAATATAACTACTATAATACTGCTCCTATGTACAAGAATATAACTACTATAATACTGCTCCTATGTACAAGAATATAACTACTATAATACTGCTCCTATGTACAAGAATATAACTACTATAATACTGCTCCTATGTACAAGAATATAACTACTATAATACTGCTCCTATGTACAAGAATATAACTACTATAATACTAGCTCCTATGTACAAGAATATAACTACTATAATACTGCTCCTATGTACAAGAATAAAACTACTATAATACTGCTCCTATGTACAAGAATATAACTACTATAATACTACCTCCAAAAAAAAAAAAAAAACTATGTACAAGAATATAACTACTATAATACTGCTCCTATGTACAAGAATATAACTACTATAATACTGCTCCTATGTACAAGAATATAACTACTATAATACTGCCTCCTATGTACAAGAATATAACTACTATAATACTACCTCCTATGTACAAGAATATAACTACTATAATACTGCTCCTATGTACAAGAATAAAACTACTATAATACTGCTCCTATGTACAAGAATATAACTACTATAATACTGCTCCTATGTACAAGAATATAACTACTATAATACTACCTCCTATGTACAAGAATAAAACTACTATAATACTGCTCCTATGTACAAGAATAAAACTACTATAATACTGCCTCCTATGTACAAGAATATAACTACTATAATACTACCTCCTATGTACAAGAATAAAACTACTATAATACTCCTCCTATGTACAAGAAAATATAACTACTATAATACTACCTCCTATGTACAAGAATATAAACTACTATAATACTGCTCCTATGTACAAGAATAAAACTACTATAATACTACCCTATGTACAAGAATATAACTACTATAATACTGCCCCTATGTACAAGAATATAAATACTATAATACTGCCCCTATGTACAAGAATATAACTACTATAATACTGCCCCTATGTACAAGAATATAACTACTATAATACTGCCCCTATGTACAAGAATATAACTACTATAATACTGCTCCTATGTACAAGAATATAACTACTATAATACTGCCCCTATGTACAAGAATATAACTACTATAATACTGCTCCTATGTACAAGAATATAACTACTATAATACTGCCTCCTATGTACAAGAATATAACTACTATAATACTGCTCCTATGTACAAGAATATAACTACTATAATACTGCCCCTATGTACAAGAATATAACTACTATAATACTGCTCCTATGTACAAGAATATAACTACTATAATACTGCTCCTATGTACAAGAATATAACTACTATAATACTGCTCCTATGTACAAGAATATAACTACTATAATACTACCTCCTATGTACAAGAATATAACTACTATAATACTGCTCCTATGTACAAGAATATAACTACTATAATACTGCTCCTATGTACAAGAATATAACTACTATAATACTGCTCCTATGTACAAGAATATAACTACTATAATACTGCTCCTATGTACAAGAATATAACTACTATAATACTACCTCCTATGTACAAGAATATAACTACTATAATACTGCTCCTATGTACAAGAATATAACTACTATAATACTGCTCCTATGTACAAGAATATAACTACTATAATACTACCTCCTATGTACAAGAATATAACTACTATAATACTGCTCCTATGTACAAGAATATAACTACTATAATACTGCTCCTATGTACAAGAATATAACTACTATAATACTGCTCCTATGTACAAGAATATAACTACTATAATACTACCCCTATGTACAAGAATATAACTACTATAATACTACCCCTATGTACAAGAATATAACTACTATAATACTGCCCCTATGTACAAGAATATAACTACTATAATACTGCTCCTATGTACAAGAATATAACTACTATAATACTGCCTCCTATGTACAAGAATATAACTACTATAATACTGCCCCTATGTACAAGAATATAACTACTATAATACTGCTCCTATGTACAAGAATATAACTACTATAATACTGCCCCTATGTACAAGAATATAACTACTATAATACTGCCCCTATGTACAAGAATATAACTACTATAATACTGCTCCTATGTAGAAGAACATAACTACTATAATACTGCTCCTATGTACAAGAATATAACTACTATAATACTGCCTCCTATGTACAAGAATATAACTACTATAATACTGCTCCTATGTACAAGAATATAACTACTATAATACTAGCTCCTATGTACAAGAATATAACTAATAACCCCCAAAAACAACCCCCACCCCCCCCACCCCCCATATAATACTGCCCCCTATGTATATGAATATAACTACTATAATACTGCTCCTATGTACAAGAATATAACTACTATAATACTGCTCCTATGTAGAAGAATATAACTAGTATAATACTGCTCCTATGTACAAGAATATAACTACTATAATACTACTCCTATGTACAAGAATATAACTACTATAATACTACCTCCTGTGTACAAGAATATAACTACTATAATACTCCTATGTACAAGAATATAACTTCTATAATACTGCTCCTATGTACAAGAATATAACTACTATAATACTGCTCCTATGTACAAGAATATAACTACTATAATACTACCTCCTATGTACAAGAATATAACTACTATAATACTGCCCCCTATGTACAAGAATATAACTACTATAATACTGCTCCTATGTACAAGAATATAACTACTATAATACTGCCCCTATATACAAGAATATAACTACTATAATACTGCTCCTATGTACAAGAATATAACTACTATAATACTGCTCCTATGTACAAGAATATAACTACTATAATACTGCCCCCTATGTACAAGAATGTAACTACTATAATACTACTCCTATGTACAAGAATATAACTACTATAATACTACCTCCTATGTACAAGAATATAACTACTATAATACTGCCCCCTATATACAGTCATGGCCAAAAGTTTTGAGAATGATACAAATATTAATTTTTACAAAGTCTACTGCTTCAGTTTTTCTAATGGCAATTTGCATATACTCCAGAATGTTATAAAGAGTGATCAGCTTAACAGCAATTACTTGCAAAGTCAATATTTGCCTAGAAAATGAACTTTATCCCCCAAAACACATTTCAACATCATTGCAGCCCTGCCTTAAAAGGACCACCTAACATCGTTTCAGTGATTGCTCCATTAACACAGGTGTGGGTGTTGATGAGGACAGGGCTGGAGATCAATCTGTCATGATTAAGTAAGAATGACACCACTGGACACTTTAAAAGGAGGCTGGTGCTTGCCATCATTGTTTCTCTTCTGTTAACCATGGTTATCTCTAAAGAAACACGTGCAGTCATCATTGCACTGCACAAAAATGGCCTAACTGGGAAGAGTATTGCAGCTAGAAAGATTGCACCTCAGTCAACAATCTATCGCATCATCAAGAACTTCAAGGAGAGAGGTTCCATTGGTGCCAAAAAGGCTCCAGGGCGCCCAAGAAAGACCAGCAAGCGGCAGGACCGTCTCTTAAAAGTGTTTCAGCTGCGGGATCGGGCTACCAGCAGTGCAGAGCTTGCTGAGGAATGGCAGCAGGCAGGTGTGAGTGCATCTGCACGCACTGTGAGGCGGAGACTCTTGGAGCAAGGCCTGGTCTCAAGGAGGGCAGCAAAGAAGCCACTTCTCTCCAGAAAAAACATCAGGGACAGACTGATATTCTGCAAAAGGTACAAGGAGTGGACTGCTGAGGACTGGGGTAAAGTCATTTTCTATGATGAATCCCCTTTTCGATTGTTTGGAACATCTGGAAAACAGCTTATTCGGAGAAGAAGAGGTGAGCGCTACCACCAGTCTTGTCTCATGCCAACTGTAAAGCATCCTGAAACCATTCATGTGTGGGGTTGCTTCTCAGCCAAGGGAATCGGCTCTCTCACAGTCTTGCCATGAATAAAGAATGGTACCAGAATGTCCTCCAAGAGCAACTTCTCCCAACCGTCCAAGAGCAGTTTGGCGCTCAACAATGCCTTTTCCAGCATGATGGAGCACCTTGCCATAAAGCAAAGGTGATAACTAAATGGCTCAGGGAACAAAACATAGAGATTTTGGGTCCATGGCCTGGAAACTCCCCAGATCTTAATCCCATTGAGAACTTGTGGTCAATCATCAAGAGACGGGTGGACAAACAAAAACCAACAAATTCAGACAAAATGAAAGCATTGATTCTGCAAGAATGGACTGCTATCAGTCAGGATTTGGTCCAGAAGTTGATTGAGAGCATGCCAGGGAGAATTGCAGAGGTCCTGAAGAAGAAGGGTCAACACTGCAAATATTGACTTGCTGCATTAACTCATTCTAACTGTCAATATAAGCTTCTGTTACTCATAATATGAATGCAATTATATTTCTGTATGTGATCAAAACATCTGACAAACACACATAAAAACCAGAGGGCAGCAGATCATGTGAAAATAGAATATTTGTGTCATTCTCAAAACTTTTGGCCATGACTGTATATGAATATAACTACTATAATACTGCCCCTATGTACAAGAATATAACTACTATAATACTACTCCCATGTACAAAAAAATAACTACTATAATACTACTCCTATGTATAAAAAAAATAACTACTATAATACTACCTCCTATGTACAAGAATATAACTACTATAATACTACCTCCTATGTACAAGAATATAACTACTATAATACTACTCCTATGTACAAGAATATAACTACTATAATACTGCTCCTATGTACAAGAATATAACTACTATATTACTACTCCTATGTACAAGAATATAACTACTATAATACTGCTCCTATGTACAAGAATATACAGTAACTACTATATTACTACTCCTATGTACAAGAATATAACTACTATAATACTGCTCCTATGTACAAGAATATAACTACTATAATACTACCTCCTATGTATAAGAATATAACTACTATAATACTGCCCCCTATGTACAAGAATATAACTACTATAATACTACTCCTATGTACAAGAATATAACTACTATAATACTGCTCCTATGTACAAGAATATAACTACTATAATACTACTCCTATGTACAAGAATATAACTACTATAATACTGCTCCTATGTACAAGTATATAACTACTATAATACTATCTCCTATGTACAAGAATATAACTACTATAATACTGCTCCTATGTACAAGAATATACAGTAACTACTATATTACTACCCCTATGTACAAGAATATAACTACTATAATACCGCTCCTATGTACAAGAATATAACTACTATAATACTGCTCCTATGTACAAGAATATAACTACTATAATACTGCTCCTATGTACAAGAATATAACTACTATAATACTGCCCCTATGTACAAGAATATAACTACTATAATACTGCCCCTATGTACAAGAATATAACTACTATAATACTGCCTCCTATGTACAAGAATATAACTACTATAATACTGCACCTATGTACAAGAATATAACTACTATAATACTACTCCTATGTACAAGAATATAACTAGTATAATACTGCCCCCTATGTATATGAATATAACTACTATAATACTGCCTCTTTTTCCTTTTGTAGGGAGTAAATATAGAGATTTTTGTGCTGGAGACTTTCCGGTTCCCCGTTGTGGGGGGTGGTTGCCCCCCCGGGGGCGGGGTTTTTGTGGGGGGGGTTTGTGGTGGTGGGGGTGCCGGGGGGGGGCGGGGGGGTGGGGGGCCCCCCCTGTTTTTTTTTGTTTTGTGTGGTTTGGGGGGGGTTTTGTTGTTTTGTCTGCCCCCCCCCGTGTGTGGTGTGTTTCTGCATAATAGACAGGAGGTGAGTGACCCTTGTACCTCAGAGCTTCGCTCTATTCATTAGTAGGGCAGTGCTGGTGTCACTGGTAACCAGTGGTTAGATCAGGTCCTCGCCATTACATCCTTGTGTCATATATTTAGATAAATGGCTATATACTGACTGTATCTCCTCTATCGGACTGTATTTATGGATAGAGTCACCAATAGGGGCCCTGTATCTACAGACATAGATTAGTGGCTCCTTACCAGGAGAAGTGAAGAGCTGCGAGGCCTGTTCAGCCCCCTTCAGGGTGGGATACGTGGAGGAGATCTACCCCTACGTGGCGTCCTATATGGTTTGCTCATCCATTTTAGTAGTTGCTGTATTGATAGAGGAGGGTCGTCCGGTCAGGTTCCCATTGGCCACAATAATGAGCTATTGCTCTGGAGGACTGTCCTGTCCTGCATTACACAGACAGGCTATTGATGTGAATGGACACTGTGCATTACCTCATATCTCCAGTGGTGGCGCTGCAGTAAAACTGAACACTTATTGCAAGGTTTCCTTACATATTACAGCACATTGTATACAGTCCTGGCAGGGCACAGTCTGTGATCTGAGTATTATCAAGAATCTCTTCTGGAAAGTCGATCTACTGTGAGACCACGGCTGTCATGTGATTGGATACTTGCTGCAACCCCGCCCCCCCCCCCCCCATAGTGATATATGTGCTGTATTATATATTTATACATTATAATACATCATAATATTCCATGAATAATTATTGTGTTCTCAACCATCTTATTCCCATATCCCTCCGAATTCTTCATGGACTAGTCCAGTTATTGCATATCCTTATATAATAGTCCATTTATCCAAATCACTGTACTAGTCCTCTTGTACACTTATTAAATATTATTGTATACTAGTCCACACATCCCATAATACTGTATACTAGTCCACACATCCCATAATACTGTATACTAGTCCACACATCCCATAATACTGTATACTAGTCCACTTACCCCACATTACTGTATACTAGCCCAGTTATTGTATGCTCTTCCATACCAGTCCAGTTATTGTATGCTCTTCTATACTAGCCCAGTTACTGTATGCTCTTCTATACTAGCCCAGTTACTGTATGCTCTTCTATACTAGTCCAGTTATTGTATGCTCTTCTATACTAGCCCAGTTATTGTATGCTCTTCTATACTAGCCCAGCTATTGTATGCTCTTCTATACTAGCCCAGTTATTGTATGCTCTTCTATACTTGTCCAGTTATTGTATACTCTTCTATACTAGCCCAGTTATTGTATGCTCTTCTATACTAGTCCAGTTATTGTATGCTCTTCTATACTAGCCCAGCTATTGTATGCTCTTCTATACTAACCCAGTTATTGTATGCTCTTCTATACTAGCCCAGTTATTGTATGCTCTTCTATACTAGCCCAGTTATTGTATGCTCTTCTATACTTGCCCAGTTACTGTATGCTCTTCTATACTAACCCAGTTATTGTATGCTCTTCTATACTAGCCCACTTATTGGCCGTATAGTCTTCTATACTAGCCCAGTTATTGTTTGCTTTTCTATACTAGCCCAGCTATTGTAAGCTCTTCTATACTAGCCCAGCTATTGTAAGCTCTTCTATACTTGCCCAGTTATTGTATGCTCTTCTATACTAGCCCAGTTACTGTATGCTCTTCTATACTAGTCCAGTTATTGTATTCTCTTCTATACTAGCCCAGCTATTGTATGCTCTTCTATACTAACCCAGTTATTGTATGCTCTTCTATTCTAGCCCAGTTATTGTATGCTCTTCTATACTAGCCCAGTTATTGTATGCTCTTCTATACTAGCCCACTTATTGTATAGTCTTCTATACTAGCCCAGTTATTGTATGCTTTTCTATACTAGCCCAGTTATTTTATGCTCTTCTATACTAGCCCAGCTATTGTAAGCTCTTCTATACTTGCCCAGTTATTGTATGCTCTTCTATACTAGCCCAGTTATTGTATGCTCTTCTATACTAGCCCAGCTATTGTATGCTCTTCTATACTAACCCAGTTATTGTATGCTCTTCTATACTAACCCAGTTATTGTATGCTCTTCTATACTAGCCCAGTTATTGTATGCTCTTCTATACTAGCCCACTTATTGTATAGTCTTCTATACTAGCCCAGTTATTGTATGCTCTTCTATACTAGCCCAGTTATTGTATGCTCTTCTATACTAGTCCAGTTATTGTATGCTCTTCTATACTAGTCCAGTTATTGTATGCTCTTCTATACTAGCCCAGTTATTGTATGCTCTTCTATACTAGCCCAGTTATTGTATGCTCTTCTATACTAGCCCAGTTATTGTATGCTTTTCTATACTAGCCCAGCTATTGTAAGCTCTTCTATACTAGCCCAGTTACTGTATGCTCTTCTATACTAGCCCAGTTATTGTAAGCTCTTCTATACTAGCCCAGTTATTGTATGCTCTTCTGTACTAGACCAGTTATTGTATGCTCTTCTATACTTGCCCAGTTACTGTATGCTCTTCTATACTAGCCCAGTTATTGTATGCTCTTCTATACTAGCTCAGTTATTGTATGCTCTTCTATACTAGCCCAGCTATTGTAAGCTCTTCTATACTTGCCCAGTTACTGTATGCTCTTCTATACTAGCCCAGTTATTGTATGCTCTTCTATACTAGTCCAGTTATTGTATGCTCTTCTATACTAGCCCAGTTATTGTATGCTCTTCTACACTAGTCCAGTTATTGTATGCTCTTCTATACTAGCCCAATTACTGTATGCTCTTCTATACTAGCCCAGTTATTGTATGCTCTTCTATACTAGTCCAGTTATTGTATGCTCTTCTATACTAGCCCAGTTATTGTATGCTCTTCTATACTAGCCCAGTTATTGTATGCTCTTCTATACTAGTCCAGTTATTGTATACTCTTCTATACTAGCCCAGTTATTGTATGCTCTTCTATACTAGCCCAGTTATTTTATGCTCTTCTATACTAGCCCAGTTATTGTATGCTCTTCTATACTAGTCCAGTTATTGTATGCTCTTCTATACTAGCCCAGTTATTGTATGCTCTTCTATACTAGTCCAGTTATTGTATGCTCTTCTATACTAGCCCAGTTATTGTATGCTCTTCTATACTAGCCCAGTTATTGTATGCTCTTCTATACTAGCCCAGTTATTGTATGCTCTTCTATACTTGCCCAGTTATTGTATGCTCTTCTATACTAGCCCAGTTATTGTATGCTCTTCAATACTAGCCCAGTTATTGTATGCTCTTCTATACTAGCCCCGTTATTGTATGCTTTTCTATACTAGCCCAGCTATTGTAAGCTCTTCTATACTAGCCCAGTTACTGTATGCTCTTCTATACTAGCCCAGTTATTGTATGCTCTTCTATACTAGCCCAGTTATTGTATGCTCTTCTATACTAGTCCAGTTATTGTATGCTCTTCTATACTAGCCCAGTTATTGTATGCTCTTCTATACTAGCCCAGTTATTGTATGCTCTTCTATACTAGTCCAGTTATTGTATGCTCTTCTATACTTGCCCAGTTATTGTATGCTCTTCAATACTAGCCCAGTTATTGTATGCTCTTCTCATACTAGCCCCGTTATTGTATGCTTTTCTATACTAGCCCAGCTATTGTAAGCTCTTCTATACTAGCCCAGTTACTGTATGCTCTTCTATACTAGCCCAGTTATTGTATGCTCTTCTATACTAGTCCAGTTATTGTATGCTCTTCTATACTAGCCCAGTTATTGTATGCTCTTCTATACTAGCCCAGTTATTGTATGCTCTTCTATACTAGTCCAGTTATTGTATGCTCTTCTATACTTGCCCAGTTACTGTATGCTCTTCTATACTAGTCCAGTTATTGTATGCTCTTCTATACTAGTCCAGTTATTGTATTCTCTTCTATACTAGCCCAGTTATTGTATGCTCTTCTATACTAGCCCAGCTATTGTAAGCTCTTCTATACTTGCCCAGTTACTGTATGCTCTTCTATACTAGCCCAGTTATTGTATGCTCTTCTATACTAGTCCAGTTATTGTATGCTCTTCTATACTAGCCCAGTTATTGTATGCTCTTCTACACTAGTCCAGTTATTGTATGCTCTTCTATACTAGCCCAGTTATTGTATGCTCTTCTATACTAGTCCAGTTATTGTATGCTCTTCTATACTAGCCCAGTTATTGTATGCTCTTCTATACTAGCCCAGTTATTGTATGCTCTTCTATACTAGTCCAGTTATTGTATACTCTTCTATACTAGCCCAGTTATTGTATGCTCTTCTATACTAGCCCAGTTATTGTATGCTCTTCTATACTAGCCCAGTTATTGTATGCTCTTCTATACTAGTCCAGTTATTGTATGCTCTTCTATACTAGCCCAGTTATTGTATGCTCTTCTATACTAGTCCAGTTATTGTATGCTCTTCTATACTAGCCCAGTTATTGTATGCTCTTCTATACTAGCCCAGTTATTGTATGCTCTTCTATACTAGTCCAGTTATTGTATGCTCTTCTATACTTGCCCAGTTATTGTATGCTCTTCAATACTAGCCCAGTTATTGTATGCTCTTCTATACTAGCCCCGTTATTGTATGCTTTTCTATACTAGCCCAGCTATTGTAAGCTCTTCTATACTAGCCCAGTTACTGTATGCTCTTCTATACTAGCCCAGTTATTGTATGCTCTTCTATACTAGCCCAGTTATTGTATGCTCTTCTATACTAGTCCAGTTATTGTATGCTCTTCTATACTAGCCCAGTTATTGTATGCTCTTCTATACTAGCCCAGTTATTGTATGCTCTTCTATACTAGTCCAGTTATTGTATGCTCTTCTATACTTGCCCAGTTATTGTATGCTCTTCAATACTAGCCCAGTTATTGTATGCTCTTCTATACTAGCCCCGTTATTGTATGCTTTTCTATACTAGCCCAGCTATTGTAAGCTCTTCTATACTAGCCCAGTTACTGTATGCTCTTCTATACTAGCCCAGTTATTGTATGCTCTTCTATACTAGCCCAGTTATTGTATACTCTTCTATACTAGCCCAGTTATTGTAAGCTCTTCTATACTAGCCCAGTTATTGTATGCTCTTCTATACTTGCCCAGTTACTGTATGCTCTTCTATACTAGCCCAGTTATTGTAAGCTCTTCTATACTTGCCCAGTTACTGTATGCTCTTCTATACTAGCCCAGTTATTGTATGCTCTTCTATACTAGTCCAGTTATTGTATGCTCTTCTATACTAGCCCAGCTATTGTAAGCTCTTCTATACTTGCCCAGTTACTGTATGCTCTTCTATACTAGTCCAGTTATTGTATGCTCTTCTATACTAGTCCAGTTATTGTATGCTCTTCTATACTAGTCCAGTTATTGTATGCTCTTCTATACTAGCCCAGTTATTGTATGCTCTTCTATACTAGCTCAGCTATTGTATGCTCTTCTATACTAGCCCAGTTATTGTATGCTCTTCTATACTAGCCCAGTTATTGTATGCTCTTCTATACTAGCCCAGCTATGTGTAAGCTCTTCTATACTTGCCCAGTTATTGTATGCTCTTCTATACTAGCCCAGTTATTGTATGCTCTTCTATACTAGTCCAGTTATTGTATTCTCTTCTTCTAGCCCAGTTATTGTATGCTCTCCTCTATACTAGCCCAGTTATTGTATGCTCTTCTATACTAGC
Organism: Leptodactylus fallax; assembly: GCA_947044405.1. Taxonomy (NCBI): domain Eukaryota; kingdom Metazoa; phylum Chordata; class Amphibia; order Anura; family Leptodactylidae; genus Leptodactylus; species Leptodactylus fallax. The sequence goes on from CAMRHE010000587.1 coordinate 381,532, forward strand.
CCAGTTATTGTATGCTCTTCTATACTAGCCCAGTTATTGTATGCTCTTCTATACTAGCCCAGTTATTGTATGCTCTTCTATACTAGCCTTATTGTATGAACCCCAGTTATTGTATGCTCTTCTATACTAGCCCAGTTATTGTATGCTCTTCTATACTAGTCCAGTTATTGTATGCTCTTCTATACTAGCCCAGTTATTGTATGCTCTTCTATACTAGCCCAGTTATTGTACCTTAACCTATGCTCTTCTATACTAGCCCAGTTATTGTATGCTCTTCCATACACTAGCCCAGTTATTGTATGCTCTTCTATACTAGCCCAGCTATTGTATGCTCTTCTATACTAGCCCAGTTATTGTATGCTCTTCTATACTAGCCCAGTTATTGTATGCTTTTCTATACTAGCCCAGCTATTGTAAGCTCTTCTATACTTGCCCAGCTATTGTATGCTCTTCTATACTAGCCCAGTTATTGTATGCTCTTCTATACTAGCCCAGTTATTGTATGCTCTTCTATACTAGCCCAGTTACTGTATGCTCTTCTATACTAGCCCAGTTATTGTATGCTCTTCTATACTAGCCCAGTTATTGTATGCTCTTCTATACTAGTCCAGTTATTGTATGCTCTTCTATACTAGCCCAGTTATTGTATGCTCTTCTATACTAGCCCAGTTATTGTATGCTCTTCTATACTAGTCCAGTTATTGTATACTCTTCTATACTAGCCCAGTTATTGTATGCTCTTCTATACTAGCCCAGTTATTGTATGCTCTTCTATACTAGCCCAGTTATTGTATGCTTTTCTATACTAGCCCAGCTATTGTAAGCTCTTCTATACTTGCCCAGTTACTGTATGCTCTTCTATACTAGCCCAGTTATCGTATGCTCTTCTATACTAGCCCAGTTATTGTATGCTCTTCTATACTAGCCCAGTTATTTTATGCTCTTCTATACTAGCCCAGTTACTGTATGCTCTTCTATACTTGCCCAGTTATTGTATGCTCTTCTATACTAGTCCAGTTATTGTATGCTCTTCTATACTAGCCCAGCTATTGTATGCTCTTCTATACTAGCCCAGTTATTGTATGCTCTTCTATACTAGCCCAGTTATTGTAAGCTCTTCTATACTAGCCCAGTTATGGTATGCTCTTCTATACTAGCCCAGTTATTGTATGCTCTTCTATACTAGTCCAGTTATTGTATGCTCTTCTATACTAGCCCAGTTATTGTATGCTCTTCTATACTAGTCCAGTTATTGTATGCTCTTCTATACTAGCCCAGTTATTGTATGCTCTTCTATACTAGCCCCGTTATTGTATGCTCTTCTATACTAGTCCAGTTATTGTATGCTCTTCTATACTAGCCCAGTTATTGTATGCTCTTCTATACTAGCCCAGTTATTGTATGCTCTTCTATACTAGCCCAGTTATTGTATGCTCTTCTATACTAGCCCAGTTATTGTAATGCTCTTCTATACTAGTCCAGTTATTGTATGCTCTTCTATACTAGCCCAGTTATTGTATGCTCTTCTATACTAGCCCAGTTATTGTATGCTCTTCTATACTAGCCCAGTTATTGTATGCTCTTCTATACTAGCCCAGTTATTGTATGCTCTTCTATACTAGCCCAGTTATTGCATGATCTTCTATACTAGCCCAGTTATTGTATGCTCTTCCATTCCAGTCCAGTTATTGTATGCTCTTCTATACTAGCCCAGTTATTGTATGCTCTTCTATACTAGCCCAGTTATTGTATGCTCTTCTATACTAGCCCAGTTATTGTATGCTCTTCTATACTAGCCCAGTTACTGTATGCTCTTCTATACTAGCCCAGTTATTGTATGCTCTTCTATACTAGCCCAGTTACTGTATGCTCTTCTATACTAGCCCAGTTATTGTATGCTCTTCTATACTAGCCCAGTTATTGCATGCTCTTCTATACTAGCCCAGTTATTGTATGCTCTTCTATACTAGCCCAGATATTGTATGTTCTTCTATACTAGCCCAGTTATTGTATGCTCTTCTATACTAGTCCATTTATTGTATGCTCTTCTATACTAGCCCAGGTATTGTTTGCTCTTCTATACTAGCCCAGTTATTGTATGCTCTTCTATACTAGTCCTCTTATCCTCTGTCATTATATACTAGTCCACCATTCACATGGCTCTGTGCCCATTCTATACATAGGGACCTTCCTTATCATTTGTCATTCTAAGCATGGCAGGGTAGATCTGATACCATATGGTATTGTAAACTTGTGCACTCATGAATTGGCACTGTGACCCCCTCCTTTCCCTCCAATACACCTCTCTGTCCATTCCCATATTTATTCCTTGGTTTGCACCCATGTCCTTGTCTCTGGCACGGTTCACCTCTTCAGCTTTCACATGGCATTATAAACTCCTCCGATATCTTATCGAATTACTATCAGTTTTATGAAGCAGATCCACTGGTTACCAGCAGCCCCTTCTGTGTAATTCTCCATTATAATGCAAGCAGCAGAGCCAGCAAGCCTCTAGTGTCACCCATATAGGAAGAATCTGGAATCATCCTCTTCGCTGAGAGTCTATTTCCTGATCATTGCTGCCCTCTTGCTTGTTTGAATTAAGTCCATGGAGATTTCCCAAAGCTAAATGCAATTCCACTTACTATCCCTGCATCCAAGAGTCTCCATGAACCATACAAAATATCCATGACTGGATTATGGGGAAGAGTCAAGCAAGAGAGGAGCAAGATTAGTGATCATTGCCCCCAGGCTGAGAGCACCCTCAACATCAAAGCTATAGAAGCCAACAGCACCCCAAAACTAAAGCAAATAGCACAAATCCAATATGAACCCTGGACCCAGGACACATGACTGCAACAAGTCCCCTCACCCCTAGATCTTAATGCATGCAAGGACTGAATGACTGGGCTATTTCCCATTTACTGCAATGATACAACCTGCAAATCTTATTTCCTACACACGTTACATTGTATCAAACCAAATACAACACAAGGACTGGTGCAAGGCAATGAGAGCCATGGCTAATGCACTAGCCCCAGGTCAGAAATCATCAGAGCCTTCACAAGCTGGAGATTGCCAGGTCCCTGCTCTGACTCTCAGGACCTTCTCTAATATGGCTGTTTTAATAACATGCTGTGAAGATCATCTGCCCAGTGATGAAAAGATCTTCAGATCAGAGGCAAAAACTTATGAGCTCTGGAGCTGCTGTCAATTCCAGCTCATCTTGCTGCCTCCTTCCCTGGGTTAAATAAGTATTCTGCAAAAGCTTGAAGGCTGCTTGTGTCTACACCATGAGGATGAGCCCTGCAATTCATGAAGGCTGCAAAATGCAAGACAATCTTAGGAGACATCTTCAAGAAAGCAATGAAATAATGGAAAAAGCAGCTTATGCCCCATTCTGTAGCAGAGGCAAGACTCCATGGATTGAAATGGAATTGCAAATTGGAACCATTTTCTGTGACATGTGTCTGCAGAGCCGGCTTTGCAGGTCTTCTTAGGAAGAGCTGAGAACATCCAGCAGCTCTCATGTATTTCTACATAAATCATCTTTTTCTGTAATAATACAATGTAACCTGCTGCGCATATATCACTGTTTCTAGCAAGGATAGCAATTAAGGTAAAGGAGATAGCCCAGTGCAAATCCATCTCCCTATGCAAACCTATTCCAGAGGACACTGTCTACTTAATTACATGCTGTCAATGGAGCTGGAGCTCAAGGGGCTGAAGACAGAATCCTGCATCGTAGGAGCTACTTGGTGCCTCTATGGAAGCTCCTTGAGCCACTACCTGCACAACTCATACCCCAAAGGCTCATTATTCCAATAAGAAGGGACTCTAGCCCCCAGATAGAGTAACTTGGCCACCATCTACACTACAGTCTAAAGTGATGGTGTACCAGGGAGGTTCCCTATATGACAGAACCTCAGGTCCCTCTTCCATTTCATCTCCAATTCCTTAATATCAGGCAATAAACCAACATCCTGAAGATCCTGCTCCACTGTCTGAAGCCAAATTAGCTCCATCTCTTATTCTGGTCACATATTTAGACAGATGATGTATCAGAGGGTTGGAATATTCAGGCTTTGCCTCTGGTCATCATGGGATGCATAAGGGGATGAAGGTGCACAGTGCAGAAGGGGATGGAAGGGCAAATAAGATAAAGTTTACAGTAAGATATAGAATTAGTGAAATGCCATCTGCCATATAAGAGGGGCTGCCCTCTGCTGAGGACCACTCCAGGAGCTTTGCTCCACACTTACAGGGGTCCCATGCTGATACTGTGGCAATGCATAAATCATCACACCCCTATAGTAAAACATATAGCATGCTTCAGGCTTTGCAGAATGAAATGCAGTTTTGCCCACACATCCCATGCACCCACCTCCCCCCAGCACTAGTCCATGACTGCATAAGGAGGAATACCTTTCCCCTACCTTGTATGTGCTGCCCTGTGATCACACTCTCATCCTCTTGTTGCATTAAATGACTCCTTCTTCTCTTATTCCAGGCTGCTTTTACACCCTTGTCCTGGTAGAAGTAGGTCCTTTAAAGCCAAGTGTAATAGCTGGGCATCCCCAGGTTAGAAAATCCTCAGCAGTTTGCAAGGTCCAGTGCAAGCAGAGCATCAGCAGCCCCTCAATCACACAGCAGCATCAGCACCAGCAGCACCATCAGCAGCAGCAGCAGCAGCACAGAGGCAGAGAGCTCTGCAGGCCACATCTCTCACAGCTTATACTGTACATCACTACCGCATTCCTCCTAATAGGAGGCCCCTGCCAAGGAGAGGCTTCTCTTCTGTGCAGCCAAAAGGCAGGAGTGATCCCCTGGGGAGGGGTCTTGGCATCCAGCAGATACAAGGGCAGGCTGGCAGCCTTTTTTTTTTTTTTTTTTTTTTTTTTAACTAAGGGCAAGTAAATCCAGCTGGCCCAGATAATACAACATAAGAGGCTCTCACCATATCAGGGGATGGGAGCAGGCAGGGCTCCTTAACCCTATGCTGCACACTTTCCTTGAGTCAGTAAGACCTCATCTTCTGCTGCAGTAGGTGAGGAAATAGGCATCTGTCAATCAATATCCGTAGCGCTGCTGAGTAATGGGCTGCTTGGAAGAGATGCGTGGCGGCGGGGTGAGGGTTAAAGCCATCAGGGATAAGTTATTGAGGGAGTGTGATGTCTGCACCGTAATAGTAATAGTTTATTATTATATTATTGTCATAATATTGTTAGTAGTAGATTATTATTATTATTATTATTATTATTATTATGTTATTATTAGTTTTTTATTATTATTATATCTTATTATTATATTATTAGTAGTAGTTTATGTAAATATTATTGTCATATTATTAGTAATTTATTATATTAGTAGTTTATTTTTATTTATTATATTATTGTTAGTTTCATTATTATTATTTTGATAGATTCATATGCAATATAAGTGAATAAATATTATATCAAACAGCATGCACATATAACATAATAATATCATGATGTCACCATTCCTAGTTGTGTATTTGCTTATTTAATAGCTTTCTTAAAGGGAACCTTTTACTACCTCGACCCATTCCAACTCTTCGCAATAGCCCTCCCTTCACTTATTCGGGCGCAGTTAGAATTTTTTTTCTCTAGCCCCCACCATTCCTGAGCAAATGGGGGATGTTAGTTTCAACATCTTCTATTCTAATTAGGCTCTGTATTGTAAGGTGGGTGGTCTTAGACTAACTGCCGTAGCCCGGCACCGCCCACCTGACAGTAGAGAGCCTAATTAGCATATTGGGAGCTGAAACTAATAGCACCCATTGCACCAGAATCAGTGGAGGGGCGGCTATTGAAGGTTGCAAAGAGATGGAGTTGCTGGAGGTGGTGAAAGGTCCCCTTTAAAGATTATCTCTCACCTCTGTTGACTTGTCTGTTTATTAAATACTTGAATTCCCCATGAAATATCAATTCTGCAGCAACTTTTCTTATACCTCTGCGTCATTCCTCAGTTACTCCTCCTAGAAATTTCTAAGCAGATTAACAGTCGGGTGTCACCAGTCTCCATGTCCAAACAATGACATTGCCCAGTCAGTGCGGTGAGCATCAAACTATGTAGAGTCAGCCATATATGATAAGGAGGAATAGTAATACTAAGATTTATTTAATCAGAAATATCCAGGAGGAATAACAGAGGGACATCACCATGCTGAGTTTATAACAGATACAACATAATTATTATTTAACTGAGGTTACAAGTATTTGCTAAAACAGATATATTTTATTCTCATAATATACACTTGGGACCCCGCTCTATTATCCAGATATTTTAGGTCTGCCATTTATTTGTATGGCCACCATGTAATACCACCTTGCTCCTGTAGTGGCCGCTGCAGGTAAAACTAATGGCTTGATAGTTGATGATTTGGTAATATTTGCAGTATTTCTGAGGCTGTCCCCCAGGTGTAGCCATAGGGGGTGCAGAGGTCGCCATCGCAGAAGATGCCAGTATTATAAATGGCACTTGGCAGGACATTGTTACTGATTTTGCAGATTTTGCAAGGGTTCCCAAGAACTTAAAGCCATCCCTATGTCTCTGCACAGCGCCCCTACAGAGTGGCCCTGCTGACCCCTATCCACTGGCTGAAGCACCTATAGTGTGCACGTGAGCATCAGAACTGGACCATGGAGCACTGGAAGACGTGGTTGAGTTATCCGCGTATCCTACATCAGATTATCATAATCGCAGAGGTTCAGGAAACTGAGATATAAGGAGCTGTTTGTAGGGTCCTCACAGTGTAGGGCCAATTTAACCACATAAACTCCTCATATCTCAGCTTCCTGAGTCCCCGAGGTTGTGCTATTGGGATGTGAGATATTGGGGTCATTTGTGGACACCCCAGAATGTTCAGATGTAATGTACAATTCATTTATAACTTCGTTCCCTTTAAATGTGTACAACACACAGTGTGAACTGACATCAATATACAGCGGATGTGCATTGAACAAGATTCCCATCAGTGTCACCATACATCACTGCCCCCTCCCCCATATGGAGATTATATATGGCAACCATTCATTGTGGCATTTAAAGCAGCAGAGTTTATAGGATTCAGATGAAGGCTATACGGTTCACAAGCGCCCTGGGGCAAGTGCAAGCCAGGAGATGCACAGTGTAATCTTGGTGCACATTCACACTAGTGCAGCAGCTTTATCGATGCAGCAGATTATATATCACAGACCTAGAGGAAAAATGTGAGGAGGATCTGCTGGTGGGCATCATGCAGCAGCACAGAGTGTTTGCAGCTCCATAATACTATGCTATAAGGACACTTTATGTTGCACTGCTATGTGCATGCTTCAGTGGGGTGATGTCATTTTACCCTGACACCCTCTCAGTTATGGGGTGACAACCACCTACAGCAGGGGTCAGAAACCTTCTGTACTCCAGCCATTGTGAAACTACAATCCCCATCACCTCTATTGGAGTTTGAAGAACAAAACAGCATGTATGCATGCTGGGAGTTGTAGTTCCAAAACAGCTGGAGTGCCAAAGTTTGCTGACCCCTGACCTACAGTGTGGGCATCTTGCAGCATATGACTAAAAGTAAGTTGGACATCACTGTGGTATGAGGCATCATAGATGAAGCATGTACAGTGCCAGGAAGTGTTGTAGAGTGGCAATACCAACAGTAAATGATAACATAATCTTGGATAGCACAAGGAAAATTCTTATATCGTCTTATAAATATATTGCACACAATTCTTCCATTTATAGATATTTTCTTCTTAATGCCAGGTTGCAGTACCACTTCCCACCACTATGTGGCTCTTGTTTCCATTGACACTACATATATATTAAAAATGTAGGAAGTTGGAAAAGTTCTACTGCAAGAATGTGAAGATTTCTTCCTGTGCTCAGATAGGAGAGCGGTATGATGAGTTTTACCTTACTAGAACTCCTGTCCCTTTAAGTCTTGTTTATTCCGCTATAATAGGCACATTGCTCAACCTATTCATTCCTATTAACCAGAGTATGAAGCATCTCAATGTGCTCAGGAGAGGACGCCCCCTGGAGGTAGGTTGTACCTCCGCAGTGACTGACAGCTGTGCCTGTCGGTGTCTTCTGCAGCAGCTGCGGTTATTTCGCTGTGCCGTACGCAGCCTGCTCTGTAAGATATCGCCGGATCTCTCAGGCATATTTTTTTTACACAATATCTCTATTGCTTTATTTCCAGAGTACACAGCAGAGAGTGGCAGCCGCTTCTCTTATCCATAATATTTATATAATGCTATTTTCTGAGCCGCGTTCACAGCGAGGACGCGATGAGAGATCCGACGGTCTCTGTTCTCAAACAATTCTAAGACTTGGAGATTGAAATCACTTGTGGACTATGAGCTGGAATAATATTTGGCTTTGTATATCCTGTAAACTTCAGCTGTAGTGTATATGGGTGAAAGCAGGGCAGATACCCCAAGCCGGTGCAGTATGGGGACGTCCTGGGGTCTAGGGGCAAAAGGCTAGTGAGACAGCGACTGCATGGCCACCATCCTTAGGCTTTGTAAAGGGGTAGCCTAGGGGGAGTCCATTAGTGGGAGACTGAGAGCAAGAGGCAGATAAGAAAGGGGCTACGTGGTGACAAAGATGGCAAGATGGGCAGTTACCTGGATGGAAAGAGACTGCCGGCCCGACGGCCCACCCGCCCACCGGTGCATAGTAAGGAAAACGTGCACAGATCACAGCAACTACCCACATTGAGTTATACACAGAAGAGTCACCATGGGTGGTCTATGATCTAGTAAGGTAGGTCCCCATTCCCAATTATTCCTGGTGGTGAACAGGGTGCAGGCAGCATGTGGTTTTCAGTCAGGATAGGAAGGAGTCTTCCCAGGAACAGAATTTGGCAAACATTGGAGGCATTGCCATTGGCCCATTAAGTGTCCATTATATGTGAAGCCTTGTCCGGCCGGTCAGGTGACCACTTAGGGTACACGCACACAATCAGGGTTTACATGCAGAAAATCTGCACCAAGATCCGCATATATATGTATGGAAATCATCGCAGAAAATCTGCACCAAGATCCACATATAAATATATGGAAATCATCGCAGAAAATCGCACCAAGACCCGCATTATATATATGGAAATCATCGCAGAAAATCTGCACCAAGATCCACAAAACATATAAATATATGGAAATCTGCACCAAGATCCGCTTAAATAGATGGAAATCATGCAAAATCTGCACCAAGATCCGCATATATATGTATGGAAATCATCGCAGAAAATCTGCACCAAGATCCACATATAAATATATGGAAATCATCGCAGAAAATCTGCACCAGCTGGCTCAGATTTTGGTGCAGATTTTGAAGCCAATGTTATAAAAATCCGCACAGAAAAAATAAATAAATTAACATGTTGGCGACTTGTACATGTACAGAATTCCTCATTGACTATAATGTACATGTGCACAATCAGGATGACGTGCGGATCTGCATGGATTTAAGATTTCAGATTGTAAATTTTGGAACATTCGCACCATAATCCATTCGCATCAAAGTCAGTAAGAAATTCTATTTCTCATGCACATGATGCTGATTTTTTTGCATGGAAATGAATTGATCTGTGGTCCAGATTTTTCAGTCCGCAGTCAGTCAATATATTTCTTTTTCCTGTTGCAGAAATAAAATGGCTTTAATGTCCGCATGTACATGGAAGAAAATCTGCACCAAACTCTTTGGATTTCTCGCTCTGACTTCTGTGTATACAAGCAGATTTTGGTGTGAATCTTCTGCATGTAAGATCCTATTCAGACTGAGACCCTACATTGCGGAAATGCAACTTTTTTTGTTGCAGATTTTGTTGTGTTTTTTTGAGCCAAAGCCAAGAATGGCTACTAAAAGAATGGGGAATATAAAGGAAGTTCTTCTACTTCTTCTACTTCTCTCTTCTGTTCAATCTACTTCTGGCTTTGGCTCAAATACACACAACAAAATCTGCAACAAAAACAGCTGCGTTTCCGCAATGTGGGATCTCAGTCTTAATAGGATTTTACAAGCAGAAGATTCACACCAAAATCTGCTTGTATACGCAGAATTCACGTGGGCTCAGCCTCAGACAACCCTTTGGCTATGTGGTGCCTGTGACTTTTTTGGGGCTATCAGGTGAATGGGTCCTTGATGCACAGATGCTGCACAAATCTATTAAAAACATGGCCAAGTCTCGACTCAGTCGTGCTTAATCCAGATCATGTCCTTGTACACTAACACTACTAGGAAAATCTGCCTATAATCCTGATCGGGTGCATAATCCCTTAAAGGGGATGTCCTATTACTTTATGATCAGGTTGGTGGTGATTCGGTCTTTGGACCCTACACCAAAAAGAGGGGTTCCAATATCCCATACTTCATGGAGCAAGGAGTGCTTATAAAAACCTGTGTGGCACATGTATGATAGTCAGATCTACTTGCTCCAAAATACGGCTTCATGTGGCAGCACTGAAGGGCGGTGTCCCTATGGCTCCATAGTATGAAGACTATATACAGTATATCTGCATCCATATAGTCTCTGCCGTGTGCATGAGGTCTAATGTATATGGACTCGACACTCGAAAACTTTCAATGCCAAGACTGTAGGTGGTCACAGTGGACAGATATACCAAGAAGACAAGAAAATGGGTTGAGGACACATGATGGATGGCGGCGACCTCCACTGGATTATATCCTCTAGGGATAAGTGGATTCAGGGAGAGCTTGATCCATTTTGTTAGCCATCCATGCTATGGATCCCATATTGGTTGGGTTTTTGCTGTAAGTGTGTATAGCTGGGTGGAGATTGGTGCACGCCCTGGACGCACACAGGGTCACTTATTTTCTGTAAAATGTTGGAATTTTATTAATTTCATCTATTTGGTGCTGATATTGGGGTCAGCCATCTCCTTCCATTGACTTGTATCATGTCCTGTTATATATTGAAGCATTATGCTTGGATTCCGGGCATGCTGAGAGTTGTAGTTACATCACAGTTTCTACTAGGTAAGGCTGTGTTCATCATTGTATAATCCACCATACTGTATTGTACAGAGGTCTGTGGCCCCCAGGTGTAAGGGCCCAATTTCAATTGTAACCTCTTCAGCTCCATTGCATATAATACAAGACTATACGTCAATGTTACAATGTTGCCGTGTTTAACCCCCGGGGTGCTGCAACCATTTTAGCGTCTTCACCTTTCTTGACAACAGAACTTAATTAATTTGTGAATCATTTGTCACCTAAATTTCTCCTTAACTCTTTACACTTCATTTAACAGCTTACAAATGGGTGTGAAACAGGAATAAATGTGCAGTACAAAATCTGTGAAATATGTCATTAATTAGAGTTAATCTGTGAAGCTGCGGCGGCGGCGACATTGGCCGGGTACACAAGCTGCTGAGGATGACACACCTGGGAATACATTGTATCACTTTACTGTTTACTTTATGATAACTTGTAACAAATCCCGGCCTGTGGCTTTAAGGATAGCGGATCCAATGAGTAGCCGTATTCTAGGCAGGTGCGGTCATTAAAGGAGAACTCACACCACAATCCGAAATCAATGGCGGATACCATGAAGGGCGTCGGGGCTAAATGATATAAAGAGAGGATGATGTTCTGGGGGAAACAGTGGAATGAGGCGTCATCCATCACGTTGGGTGTATTGATTGATCCGCATACAATGCACAGAAAGCTGAGGACAGTCAACGGCACAGGGACCAAAGTCAGACCAATGTCTGTGCAGACATTAAGGGGCTCTCCGAGAGATTATCCTATGGATGAGCAAGTAATGTATGTTTGGTGAGGGGTCCAACACCCCGATCCCTGTCTCATAAGCAACAGCAGTACTAACAGTACCTTCACTGCAAGATCTCCATAATATGGCACAAAACACACTGACTACTGATCCATAGTTAGGGATCGCAGGGACGCCAAGTGTCACCATAAGGTCTCTGTATACCAGGCTCTGTATTTGAGCTCACATAGTCCCTGTCGTTTCAACAAATATTGCATAAATGAATAGCACAGATGATTATAACAAATTTTGTAATATATCTTCTCAGAGAAAAATGCTTCTTTCTCCACTTAGGCTGTTTCCCTGCTAAAATGACTTTTACCGTGAAAACCCCTGCTATATGCATTTCAAGACGGACTGCAGGTCACATGACTCGGGGAGGGAGGAGTGAATGCAGGAGAGAAGAGAAGAATAAAAGCTTTCTATCACAACCAAAGTACTTTACTCACATCAGTACATTTCAGTACTTCTCTATGTCCTGCATGGTCTGAGCGAGAAAGACAGAGTTATAAAGGAGATTTTTCTCTACTGACTGTGTGCAGTGTTTGCCAGCTAGTCTCCAGCTGCAAGCTCATACAGCATGCAGAGGGGAAAACCGCTAAAACTGCAGAATATAGTCCGAAAATGGCAAGAAATAGCGGCACGCCTCATGTACGCCTGGAAAAGATCAATGCAAGAGTCAATGACAGATACGCTTTATGAAACCGGTCACGGTGCATTGTAGAGGACAGTATGCTACTATCGTCAGCACCATTAGATAGGCCAATAAATGCACCTTTTTTTTATTGTGAAAGTCATAGAAATATGCAAATTAAGCTTAAGTGCAATGGGGGTGTGCCGAAGCCTCCAAGTGCTCTGCCTCCAGGTCTGACTCTCCGCCCCTCTCACATGACTGACAGCTTATCCTACAGCTACTCACTGAGTTCCTGCCCATGCGCCCGATGTTTTCATTGCTCTGACATGCCCCATTGCACTTAGCTGGGGCCACACAGGCAGATAACACAGCAGGGTAGAACCCCAAACTTGCTAGGGCCTCACCAGATCTACAGCCATGCAGCAACTAAAACCTATAGCACAAAATGTCTTGCACTCTGGGCTCTAAACCCGCAGAATGTCAATTATTGCTAAAAGTTTCACCCACAGCTTTTAACCTTTGCAACACTGCAAAAATCCTGCAGCATGTTCACACTGTTCAGCCGAGCTTAGTAATATTTTGGTGCATTCTCCTAATCTGCAAATCAAAGATGGCCAGGTCACCCTGCAACTGCTTCACAGTGTTAGTGATTGAAGTCAGTGGCATAAATACTGGGGTCGCAGCGGGTGCGGCTGCCACAGGGCCCCTGATGTTGTTTTTTTTTTTGTTTTTTTAATAGGCCGTTACCTGCTGGAGTAACTCCAGCAGGTAACGGGCCCTATTTACTTTCCGATCCCCGCTCCTGCGTATGGCCGCCTGCACTTCCCCTTCTGCGGAGGTGGCTGTGAGCAGGAGCGGGGATAGGTAAGTGAGGCCGCGGGCCGCGGACCCCACAAACACTGCTAGCATTATACTCTGGGGTCTTTTCAGACCCTCGAGTATAATGATCGGAGGCCTAGGGGAGGTGAGGGAATATAAAAAAGCAATGCTGCTTACCTCTCCTGCGCTCCAGCAGGCTTCAGGCCACCTTGATGATGTCCCAGAAGTCACCGTGGGCCAGGCCGACATCATTATGCATCGCAACGCATGCCTGACTCACGTGACGTCTGGTCCGACATTGAAGAAGGCCGAAAGTAGCGGGGAGTGCGCCGGGCCAGGGACAGATAAGTAACATTGGTTTTTATGTTTGTATCCTCCACTGGGTCTCCGATTATTATACTCTGGGGTCTGAAAAGACCCCGGAGTATAATAATTGATCATGGGTGGTCCACAATGGGACATAATACTGTGTTCAGGGACCACTGTGGGGCATAATACTGCATGCAGGGGCCACTACGGGGCATAATACTGTGTGCAGGGGCCACTATGGGGCATAATACTTTGTGCAGGGGTCACTATGGGGCATAATACTGTGTGCAGGGGCCACTATGGGGCATAATACTTTGTGCAGGGGTCACTATGGGGCATAATACTGCATGCAGGGGCCACTACGGGGCATAATACTGTGTGCAGGGGCCACTATGGGGCATAATACTTTGTGCACGGGTCACTATGGGGCATAATACTGTGTGCAGGGGCCACTATGGGGCATAATAGTGTGTGCAATATTTAGTCATACGACAAGAGTCACAGCCAAAGCTGCTGTGTAGCCCTGGCCTTACATGGACATTTCTACCTACTTCGGTGTAGCTGTCCCTTTATCACTATATTATGTAAGCATAGTGTATAGGAATAGTGGATTAACATACAGAAGATGGCACATATAGAGAAGACGGGAGGAAGGAGTATTTATCAGAGTTCAGCTCTGGAGCAAAGACTGCATAAAAGCATTCATGTCCAAATCCAGAAGCTGAAAACTAGTCACATCCAATCCTTCTCACAGATGATCATTTGTTACAATTGTATCCAGTCTAAACAATGCTCTGTAAAATACAATAAAAGTCACCTTCACTGATACATTGTAGCAAACTATAAAGTCCAGGAAAGAGATTTGTGCTGCTGAGGATGTCTACACTGGATGTAGTTGTAACAAACCCTCAGCCATGAGAAGTAAACATGAAGTATTCTTTCACAGAGGTCTTGAAAAGGCAAAGTGTATGATAAGATGTATTAACTATACAGTGACTGAACTTCATTCTAGAATTCTATTCATCTGAGGCCAAGGAACCAAGAAGTGGGTACAGGATAATCCCCAAGATCGGGCAAAGCGTCCTGTAGGAGCAAGGTTGTTAAACATTTACTTTTCTCTGTTTTCCTGCAGATAAATCCCGGCCGCAGCTTGTGAGCTTGTTGTAATCTTCATGTCTTCAAGGCATTCTTATAAGATGTGGGAGAGAGAAATTCACTTTGCATAGATTCCTTGTGCTCGGTAAGTCATTAGGGGGCAGTATACAGTGACATAAATCACCAGACACAGAGACAATTTATCCATATTTATGTCCTCGCTATTTGTATAGCACCAACTTATTGTGCAGCGCTGTACACAGAAGGTAGCCCACACCGCAGGTCTTGTCCCCAGAATCACAATCATCTTCCCTATATACATATATTAGGGTTACAATATGAGGGGCGGAGGTTGTAGTGACACCGAACCTAGTGCTTGAGTACACTCATAGCAGTGGGGCCCACGAGAGACTTCCCTGGTGAGGCCAGTCCAATCTGGGACCCTATATATAGGATACATTGGGAGCCCGGGAGCCTTGGGATGTCTAAGAACATGAACCAAAGATTAGCAATGGGCACAGTCTGGATTCTATCAGAGCTGTTTGGTAATGTTACTAGAAAGTAATTGCCCCCCAGATACTAATACAGCCCCGGCACTTTCTATAGAACCCCCATTATATACCATAAGCAATTGTAAACAATGTAGCAACATTATGTTACTTTGTGTCTTTTAACAATGATGAATACTTGTCAAAACTTTCCATCTATAGACGCTCCAGATTGTGCCTGATCCCATTTACAACACAGAAGCGCTGACAACCTCCAGGGGCTCCGGGAAAGCTCTTAAAGCTGCTAATAGTAGAATCGTGTAGAGCTTATATTTAGCTTATAATCGATATTCACTATATACATCCACATAAGTGTGAGGGCGTCAGCGAGAAGTGTCAGTAGGAACACAACTCCATGACTATCTCTATCGCTGAGCACCGTTATACAGAATATCCAGTATGTACAATTAAAGGGGTATGCCAGTCACTTAAAGTTATCTATTGGGGATAACTGATTGCGGGGATCTGACCGCTGGAGCCACCACTGATCACAAGAACCATTCCCATTCTATGCATATATAACCATCATTCATATACCAGGGGTCACAGCAGTCAGACCCACCAATATAGATTACTGTGCACATACATGATCTTACTAATCCTGTACTGATCCTGAGTTACATCCTGTATTATACCCCAGAGCTGCGCTCACTATTCTGCTGGTGCAGTCACAGTGTACATACATTACATTATGTATCCTGTACTGATCCTGAGTTACATCCTGTATTATACTCCAGAGCTGCGCTCACTATTCTGCTGGTGCAGTCACTGTGTACATACATTACATTACTTATCCTGTACTGATCCTGAGTTACATCCTGTATTATACTCCAGAGCTGCACTCACTATTCTGCTGGTGCAGTCACTGTGCACATACATTATCTTACTTATCCTGTACTGAGCCTGAGTTACATCCTGTATTATACTCCAGAGCTGCGCTCACTATTCTGCTGGTACAGTCACTGTGTACATACATTACATTACTTATCCTGTACTGATCCGAGTTAATCCTGTATTATACCCCAGAGCTGCGCTCACTATTCTGCTGGTGCAGTCACTGTGTACATACATTACATTACTTATCCTGTACTGATCCTGAGTTACATCCTGTATTATACTCCAGAGCTGCGCTCACTATTCTGCTGGTGCAGTCACTGTGTACATACATTACATTACTTATCCTGTACTGATCCTGAGTTACATCCTGTATTATACTCCAGAGCTGCGCTCACTATTCTGCTGGTGCAGTCACTGTGTACATACATTACATTACTTATCCTGTACTGATCCTGAGTTACATCCTGTATTATACTCCAGAGCTGCGCTCACTATTCTGCTGGTGCAGTCACTGTGTACATACATTACATTACTTATCCTGTACTGATCCTGAGTTACATCCTGTATTATACTCCAGAGCTGCGCTCACTATTCTGCTGGTACAGTCACTGTGTACATACATTACATTACTTACCAGCAGAATAGTGGGGAGACGCTCGGCTCCAGCTCTGGAGTATAATACAGGATGTAACTCAGGATCAGTACAGGATAAGTAACGCTAGACGTGCTACAATGTATTTAACCATATTTTTATTTATGTGTAAATTATTTTTTGCTACCTTTTATATATGAGTTATGTTTTCTATTTTATAGTATTTTGGGTGTAGTTCCTCATTACCATATTTCGGCCATGTTTTCCATCTCATTAGCTCAGCGCTCTCTGGGCTTCTATATAATCAATTAACAATTAGGTTCGGCGTTGCCCCCTGCATTGAACTTCAGTCACTGTACACACTGGGAATCTTTGTGTGCGCAGAGAAATTGATTCCCCCCATGGGATGAAAGGTTATCTCAGCTCATTACTGGAGTACAGGCTAGAAATACATTCCTGTTTTTGTGCTTTCGGTATTCTGTAATTGATTTTACACTAAAACCAGGAGATGACCACAGAAGATACCGACACACAGGGATGGAAGGGAATACAAGGTGCCTATCCCTGTAAATGTCCCCTGACCGATGCTGCAGGCCTGTCCCTGTCTGGTCACCACCTGCAGCAGCTTCTTACACAGGAGGATCAGTTATATCATTCTGCTGACAGTCATCTATATAATAGTAGTTGATGTAAAGTATTATAATATACATGACTTTAAGATCTCTGCTGGCTGTCTGTGAAATCAAACTTTCTTATTGGCAAAGTCACATCAGAAAAAAAACTGGATGAAAAAAGGTGTATTAGAAAAAAAAATTACATAAAAAACAGCAAAAACTACAATGAAAAAAAAAACTGTAGAAAGAAACCCCCACAAAAGCTGCATCAGAAAAAGATCTGCAATTTTGTTGCAATTTTTGGAGCATTTTCTTGATTTCACAGATAAAACACATTTCTTTTCCTAGTTGTGTTTAACCATTTACTTCCCCTAGGGTTTTATTTGAGCCATTTATGTTCCAACTCCAGGTCATGTGATCCCAATAAGCTCCGCCTCCTCTCCTGCAGTTACCTGCACTATGTAATGTAAAGCAGCCTCCATAATACAGGTAACTACTAGTGAGGCCTGGAGAGGAGGCGGAGCAATGTGGGTGACGGTTCTGATCATGTGACCTGGGGGAAGAACCAAGGTTCAACCCAAATAAGACCATATCAAAACTGCAAGCAGTTGTTTCCTTTGCAGTATTAACAAGTATGAATGCACCCTAAAAATTAGTCTGGGTCACATGATGATCATGAAGGTGGCAAGCCATGCACGATCACATGATCATGCAAATGCGCTCCAGTACATGGGCAGTGTAAAAAATCATGCAAGTTCCCTTTTTTTTTTTGAGAAATATAGGTGCAAAGTGCACATGGCCAATAAAAGGTGCCCCTAAAATAACTAACATGTGCTCAACATTTATCAAGGAACTGCGCCTAATAAATATCCCCTGCCAAAGAAGCAGAGAAAAAAAGGCGCACCTGCGAAAATGTCAGATAATAATGGTGCAGTTAATAAACCACCGCCATAGTGTCAGTGCACAAAGCCGCAGCCAAGGCTCTGGTTCAGCGCTCCGCCATTGGAGGAATCAGAGGCAGAACACCATGTGAACACAGCCTTAAGGTTTGCAATCACAGGGGGTTATTTATCATCTGCCCCTTCTCTGCTGTATTTTTCGCAGGTGACTCCTTGTACATGTTGTGCACCTGTGTGAGCCTAGATGCACCTTTATACGCTCTGTGCACTTTGCCGCTTTTTATTGCTGTTTGACTTGATGGGTTTTTTCCGCAGCCGTGTACTGGAGGGCATTTGCACCTTTTTTTCCCCCTATGCACAAGTCATAAATACAGCGTGAGAAGGATCTCCACTTAGGCCACGCCCCCTTGTCCGACCAATCACAAAACTGTCGAGAACAGAATAACATCTGGAAAAAAGGTGCAAATGCAGGGCAGAAAAAAGACAAACAGGCGCAATTCATGCCAAAACAAGTCCAAGTAGCTTAATAAATGTGTCCCACTGATTGCAAGGAGTGATTTTTACTTGAAGATGCATTAAAAAAAAATCCTCGATGCTGATTTTCTTGCAGATCTTGTCATCCTTGAATTCTATAGACAGAAATAATATTCACCTCCACCATGATGATTGGGACGTGTAATATCACTGGGGATCCTGGGACTTAAAGGGGTGATTTTCTGAAGTGATTGCTTCCCCCTCTCCACTATACATTGTAGCAGAGCTCACAGAGTTAACGCCATTACCGGGCTAGAAAATTACAATTGACAGCAATCAAGTGAGTTTAGGAGATCCATTTAGTGGTCTCAGCTCCCCCTGTATCTAATGACCCCCGTATCTAATCACCCTCCCTGTATCTAATTACTATCACTAGACAGTCACCTTTGGGAGAAGTTACTGCAAACCAGAGAACCTGATATCATTGTGGATGTGTTCAGACAGGCAGGTTGGCTGCAGCTAAAACTGCACAGAAAATTGCAGGTAGATTTGGTGCAGTTTCCTCATTTATTAATGAAATGCATTTATTTCTCGTGTTTCACCTGTAAACTGCACCTTGTGAATTTACCCTAGAACCGCATTCGCATGGCGCAGTTAAAAAACACTATATTAAAAAAAAAAAAAAAAAAAAAAACTACATGCAGGTTTGATGCAGTTTCTTAATTTTACATGTAAAAAAAAAAAAACTGCACCAAAAATTGCATCAAGACTGCATGCAGACGCGGCTTTAACTGTGCCCAAGTGTCTGAATACACCTTAGTGAGGAGCAGACACAAAGAAAAACTTCTAATTTGTATCTTAAAATGCACTAACTGAAGAGGTTGTAAAGGGATAGATGAGCCACAAATAGCGCCATGCCTGTATACAGGTCGTGCGTGGTATTACAGCTCAGCCCTAGTCACTGCCGTGGACCTGAGCTGCAGTACCAGACACAACCCATGAACAAGTTTGGCGCTGTCTTTGGAAGAACAACTCCTTTTAAAGATGAGACAAGTGCTCTTAAGGCATCTGAGAGGGTCCACTAGTTATATATAGCTCTGTACCATGTCACCTATATCCCTGATCCTTGGAGTGACTATACGTAGTACATGACGCCGTGTTCTGTCACCTATATCCCTGATCCTTGCAGTGACTATACGTAATACATGACGCCGTGTTCTGTCACCTATATCCCTGATCCTCGGAGTGACTATACGTAATACATGACGCCGTGCTCTGTCACCTATATCCCTGATCTTTGGAGTGACTATACGTAATACATGACGCCGTGTTCTGTCACCTATATCCCTGATCCTTGGAGTGACTATACGTAATACATGACCCCGTGCTCTGTCACCTATATCTCTGATCCTTGGAGTGACTATACGTAATACATGACCCCGTGCTATGTCACCTATATCCCTGATCCTCGGAGTGACTATACGTAATACATGACGCCGTGCTCTGTCACCTATATCCCTGATCTTTGGAGTGACTATACGTAATACATGATGCTGTGTCCTGTCACCTATATCCCTGATCCTTGGAGTGACTATACGTAATACATGACGCCGTGCTCTGTCACCTATATCCCTGATCCTCGGAGTGACTATACGTAATACATGACGCCGTGTTCTGTCACCTATATCCCTGATCCTTGGAGTGACTATACGTAATACATGACGCCGTGCTCTGTCACCTATATCCCTGATCCTTGGAGTGACTATATGTAATACATGACGCCATGCTCTGTAACCTATATCCCTGATCCTCGGAGTGACTATACGTAATACATGACGCCGTGCTCTGTCACCTATATCCCTGATCCTCGGAGTGACTATACGTAATACATGATGCCGTGTCCTGTCACCTATATCCCTGATCCTTGGAGTGACTATACGTAATACATGACGCCGTGTTCTGTCACCTATATCCCTGATCCTTGGAGTGACTATACGTAGTACATGACGCCGTGTTCTGTCACCTATATCCCTGATCCTTGGAGTGACTATACGTAATACATGACGCCGTGCTCTGTCACCTATATCCCTGATCCTCGGAGTGACTATACGTAATACATGACGCCGTGCTCTGTCACCTATATCCCTGATCCTTGGAGTGACTATACGTAATACATGACGCCGTGCTCTGTCACCTATATCCCTGATCTTTGGAGTGACTATACGTAATACATGACGCCGTGTTCTGTCACCTATATCCCTGATCCTTGGAGTGACTATACGTAATACATGACGCCGTGCTCTGTCACCTATATCCCTGATCCTTGGAGTGACTATACGTAATACATGACCCCGTGCCCTGTCACCTATATCCCTGATCCTCGGAGTGACTATACGTAATACATGACGCCGTGCTCTGTCACCTATATCCCTGATCCTTGGAGTGACTATACGTAATACATGATGCCGTGTCCTGTCACCTATATCCCTGATCCTTGGAGTGACTATACGTAATACATGACGCCGTGCTCTGTCACCTATATCCCTGATCCTTGGAGTGACTATACGTAATACATGACGCCGTGCTCTGTCACCTATATCCCTGATCCTTGGAGTGACTATACGTAATACATGACGCCGTGCTCTGTCACCTATATCCCTGATCCTTGGAGTGACTATACGTAATACATGACGCCGTGCTCTGTCACCTATATCCCTGATCCTTGGAGTGACTATACGTAATACATGACGCCGTGCTCTGTCACCTATATCCCTGATCCTTGGAGTGACTATACGTAATACATGACCCCGTGCTCTGTCACCTATATCCCTGATCCTCGGAGTGACTATACGTAATACATGACGCCGTGCTCTGTCACCTATATCCCTGATCCTTGGAGTGACTATACGTAATACATGACGCCGTGTCTCTGTCACCTATATCCCTGATCCTTGGAGTGACTATACGTAATACATGACGCCGTGCTCTGTCACCTATATCCCTGATCCTCGGAGTGACTATACGTAATACATGACGCCGTGTTCTGTCACCTATATCCCTGATCCTTGGAGTGACTATACGTAATACATGACGCCGTGCTCTGTCACCTATATCCCTGATCCTTGGAGTGACTATACGTAATACATGACGCCATGCTCTGTAACCTATATCCCTGATCCTCGGAGTGACTATACGTAATACATGACGCCGTGCTCTGTCACCTATATCCCTGATCCTCGGAGTGACTATACGTAATACATGATGCCGTGTCCTGTCACCTATATCCCTGATCCTTGGAGTGACTATACGTAATACATGACGCCGTGTTCTGTCACCTATATCCCTGATCCTCGGAGTGACTATACGTAGTACATGACGCCGTGTTCTGTCACCTATATCCCTGATCCTTGCGAGTGACTATACGTAATACATGACGCCGTGCTCTGTCACCTATATCCCTGATCCTCGGAGTGACTATACGTAATACATGACGCCGTGTTCTGTCACCTATATCCCTGCTCCTTGGAGTGACTATACGTAATACATGACGCCGTGTTCTGTCACCTATATCCCTGATCTTTGGAGTGACTATACGTAATACATGACGCCGTGTTCTGTCACCTATATCCCTGATCCTTGGAGTGACTATACGTAATACATGACCCCGTGCTCTGTCACCTATATCTCTGATCCTTGGAGTGACTATACGTAATACATGACCCCGTGCTATGTCACCTATATCCCTGATCCTCGGAGTGACTATACGTAATACATGACGCCGTGCTCTGTCACCTATATCCCTGATCTTTGGAGTGACTATACGTAATACATGATGCTGTGTCCTGTCACCTATATCCCTGATCCTTGGAGTGACTATACGTAATACATGACGCCGTGCTCTGTCACCTATATCCCTGATCCTCGGAGTGACTATACGTAATACATGACGCCGTGTTCTGTCACCTATATCCCTGATCCTTGGAGTGACTATACGTAATACATGACGCCGTGCTCTGTCACCTATATCCCTGATCCTTGGAGTGACTATACGTAATACATGACGCCATGCTCTGTAACCTATATCCCTGATCCTCGGAGTGACTATACGTAATACATGACGCCGTGCTCTGTCACCTATATCCCTGATCCTCGGAGTGACTATACGTTATACATGATGCCGTGTCCTGTCACCTATATCCCTGATCCTTGGAGTGACTATACGTAATACATGACGCCGTGCTCTGTCACCTATATCCCTGATCCTTGGAGTGACTATACGTAATACATGACGCCGTGCTCTGTCACCTATATCCCTGATCCTTGGAGTGACTATACGTAATACATGACGCCGTGCTCTGTCACCTATATCCCTGATCCTTGGAGTGACTATACGTAATACATGACGCCGTGCTCTGTCACCTATATCCCTGATCCTTGGAGTGACTATACGTAATACATGACGCCGTGCCCTGTCACCTATATCCCTGATCCTCGGAGTGACTATACGTAATACATGACGCTGTGCTCTGTCACCTATATCCCTGATCCTCGGAGTGACTATACGTAATACATGACGCCATGCTCTGTCACCTATATCCCTGATCCTCAGAGTGACTATACGTAATACATGACGCCGTGCTCTGTCACCTATATCCCTGATCCTCGGAGTGACTATACGTAATACATGATGCCGTGTTCTGTCACCTATATCCCTGATCCTCGGAGTGACTATACGTAATACATGATGCCGTGTTCTGTCACCTATATCCCTGATCCCCGGAGTGACTATACGTAGAACATGACCCCGTGCTCTGTCACCTATATCCCTGATCCTTGGAGTGACTATACGTAATACATGACGCCATGCTCTGTCACCTATATCCCTGATCCTTGGAGTGACTATACGTAATACATGACGCCGTGCTCTGTCACCTATATCCCTGATCCTCGGAGTGACTATACGTAATACATGATGCCGTGTTCTGTCACCTATATCCCTGATCCTCGGAGTGACTATACGTAATACATGACGCCGTGCTCTGTCACCTATATCCCTGATCCTCGGAGTGACTATACGTAATACATGATGCCGTGTTCTGTCACCTATATCCCTGATCCTCGGAGTGACTATACGTAATACATGACGCCGTGCTCTGTCACCTATATCCCTGATCTTTGGAGTGACTATACGTAATACATGATGCTGTGTCCTGTCACCTATATCCCTGATCCTTGGAGTGACTATACGTAATACATGACGCCGTGCTCTGTCACCTATATCCCTGATCCTCGGAGTGACTATACGTAATACATGACGCCGTGTTCTGTCACCTATATCCCTGATCCTTGGAGTGACTATACGTAATACATGACGCCGTGCTCTGTCACCTATATCCCTGATCCTTGGAGTGACTATACGTAATACATGACGCCATGCTCTGTAACCTATATCCCTGATCCTCGGAGTGACTATACGTAATACATGACGCCGTGCTCTGTCACCTATATCCCTGATCCTCGGAGTGACTATACGTTATACATGATGCCGTGTCCTGTCACCTATATCCCTGATCCTTGGAGTGACTATACGTAATACATGACGCCATGCTCTGTCACCTATATCCCTGATCCTTGGAGTGACTATACGTAATACATGACGCCGTGCTCTGTCACCTATATCCCTGATCCTTGGAGTGACTATACGTAATACATGACGCCGTGCTCTGTCACCTATATCCCTGATCCTTGGAGTGACTATACGTAATACATGACGCCGTGCTCTGTCACCTATATCCCTGATCCTCGGAGTGACTATACGTAATACATGACGCCATGCTCTGTCACCTATATCCCTGATCCTCAGAGTGACTATACGTAATACATGACGCCGTGCTCTGTCACCTATATCCCTGATCCTCGGAGTGACTATACGTAATACATGATGCCGTGTTCTGTCACCTATATCCCTGATCCTCGGAGTGACTATACGTAATACATGATGCCGTGTTCTGTCACCTATATCCCTGATCCCCGGAGTGACTATACGTAGAACATGACCCCGTGCTCTGTCACCTATATCCCTGATCCTTGGAGTGACTATACGTAATACATGACGCCATGCTCTGTAACCTATATCCCTGATCCTTGGAGTGACTATACGTAATACATGACGCCGTGCTCTGTCACCTATATCCCTGATCCTCGGAGTGACTATACGTAATACATGATGCCGTGTTCTGTCACCTATATCCCTGATCCTCGGAGTGACTATACGTAATACATGATGCCGTGTCCTGTCACCTATATCCCTGACCGGAGGACAACGACGGGCCTGTCACCTATATCCCTGATCCTTGGAGTGACTATACGTAATACATGACGCCGTGCTCTGTAACCTATATCCCTGATCCTTGGAGTGACTATACGTAATACATGACGCCGTGCTCTGTCACCTATATCCCTGATCCTCGGAGTGACTATACGTAATACATGACGCCGTGCTCTGTCACCTATATCCCTGATCCTCAGAGTGACTATACGTAATACATGACGCTGTGCTCTGTCACCTATATCCCTGATCCTCGGAGTGACTATACGTAATACATGATGCTGTGCCCTGTCACCTATATCCCTGATCCTCAGAGTGACTATACGTAATACATGACGCCATGCTCTGTCACCTATATCCCTGATCCTCAGAGTGACTATACGTAATACATGACGCCGTGCTCTGTCACCTATATCCCTGATCCTTGGAGTGACTATACGTAATACATGATGCCGTGTTCTGTCACCTATATCCCTGATCCTCGGAGTGACTATACGTAATACATGATGCCGTGTTCTGTCACCTATATCCCTGATCCCCGGAGTGACTATACGTAGTACATGACCCCGTGCTCTGTCACCTATATCCCTGATCCTTGGAGTGACTATACGTAATACATGACGCCGTGCTCTGTCACCTATATCCCTGATCCTTGGAGTGACTATACGTAATACATGACGCCGTGCTCTGTCACCTATATCCCTGATCCTCGGAGTGACTATACGTAATACATGATGCCGTGTCCTGTCACCTATATCCCTGATCCTTGGAGTGACTATACGTAATACATGACGCCATGCTCTGTAACCTATATCCCTGATCCTTGGAGTGACTATACGTAATACATGACGCCGTGCTCTGTCACCTATATCCCTGATCCTCGGAGTGACTATACGTAATACATGACGCCGTGCTCTGTCACCTATATCCCTGATCCTCGGAGTGACTATACGTAATACATGACGCCGTGCTCTGTCACCTATATCCCTGATCCTCGGAGTGACTATACGTAATACATGACGCCGTGCTCTGTCACCTATATCCCTGATCCTTGGAGTGACTATACGTAATACATGACGCCGTGCTCTGTCACCTATATCCCTGATCCTTGGAGTGACTATACGTAATACATGATGTCGTGCTCTGTCACCTATATCCCTGATCCTTGGAGTGACTATACGTAATACATGACGCCGTGCTCTGTCACCTATATCCCTGATCCTCGGAGTGACTATACGTAATACATGATGCCGTGCCCTGTCACCTATATCCCTGATCCTCGGAGTGACTATACGTAATACATGATGCTGTGTCCTGTCACCTATATCCCTGATCCTTGGAGTGACTGTACGTAATACATGACGCCGTGTTCTGTCACCTATATCCCTGATCCTCGGAGTGACTATACGTAATACATGACGCCGTGCTCTGTCACCTATATCCCTGATCCTCGGAGTGACTATACGTAATACATGACGCCGTGCTCTGTCACCTATATCCCTGATCCTTGGAGTGACTATACGTAATACATGACGCCGTGCTCTGTCACCTATATCCCTGATCCTTGGAGTGACTATACGTAATACATGACGCCGTGCTCTGTCACCTATATCCCTGATCCTTGGAGTGACTATACGTAATACATGACGCCGTGCTCTGTCACCTATATCCCTGATCCTCGGAGTGACTATACGTAATACATGACGCCGTGCTCTGTCACCTATATCCCTGATCCTCGGAGTGACTATACGTAATACATGATGCCGTGTTCTGTCACCTATATCCCTGATCCTCGGAGTGACTATACGTAATACATGATGCCGTGTTCTGTCACCTATATCCCTGATCCCCGGAGTGACTATACGTAGAACATGACCCCGTGCTCTGTCACCTATATCCCTGATCCTTGGAGTGACTATACGTAATACATGACGCCATGCTCTGTAACCTATATCCCTGATCCTTGGAGTGACTATACGTAATACATGACGCCGTGCTCTGTCACCTATATCCCTGATCCTCGGAGTGACTATACGTAATACATGATGCCGTGTTCTGTCACCTATATCCCTGATCCTCGGAGTGACTATACGTAATACATGACGCCATGCTCTGTCACCTATATCCCTGATCCTCGGAGTGACTATACGTAATACATGATGCCGTGTTCTGTCACCTATATCCCTGATCCTCGGAGTGACTATACGTAATACATGACGCCGTGCTCTGTCACCTATATCCCTGATCCTTGGAGTGACTATACGTAATACATGATGCCGTGTCCTGTCACCTATATCCCTGATCCTTGGAGTGACTATACGTAATACATGACGCCGTGCTCTGTCACCTATATCCCTGATCCTCGGAGTGACTATACGTAATACATGACGCCGTGTTCTGTCACCTATATCCCTGATCCTTGGAGTGACTATACGTAATACATGACGCCGTGCTCTGTCACCTATATCCCTGATCCTTGGAGTGACTATACGTAATACATGACGCCATGCTCTGTAACCTATATCCCTGATCCTCGGAGTGACTATACGTAATACATGACGCCGTGCTCTGTCACCTATATCCCTGATCCTCGGAGTGACTATACGTTATACATGATGCCGTGTCCTGTCACCTATATCCCTGATCCTTGGAGTGACTATACGTAATACATGACGCCATGCTCTGTCACCTATATCCCTGATCCTTGGAGTGACTATACGTAATACATGACGCCGTGCTCTGTCACCTATATCCCTGATCCTTGGAGTGACTATACGTAATACATGACGTCGTGCTCTGTCACCTATATCCCTGATCCTTGGAGTGACTATACGTAATACATGACGCCGTGCTCTGTCACCTATATCCCTGATCCTCGGAGTGACTATACGTAATACATGACGCCGTGCTCTGTCACCTATATCCCTGATCCTCGGAGTGACTATACGTAATACATGACGCTGTGCTCTGTCACCTATATCCCTGATCCTCGGAGTGACTATACGTAATACATGACGCCATGCTCTGTCACCTATATCCCTGATCCTCAGAGTGACTATACGTAATACATGACGCCGTGCTCTGTCACCTATATCCCTGATCCTCGGAGTGACTATACGTAATACATGATGCCGTGTTCTGTCACCTATATCCCTGATCCTCGGAGTGACTATACGTAATACATGATGCCGTGTTCTGTCACCTATATCCCTGATCCCCGGAGTGACTATACGTAGAACATGACCCCATGCTCTGTCACCTATATCCCTGATCCTTGGAGTGACTATACGTAATACATGACGCCATGCTCTGTAACCTATATCCCTGATCCTTGGAGTGACTATACGTAATACATGACGCCGTGCTCTGTCACCTATATCCCTGATCCTCAGAGTGACTATACGTAATACATGACGCTGTGCTCTGTCACCTATATCCCTGATCCTCGGAGTGACTATACGTAATACATGATGCTGTGTCCTGTCACCTATATCCCTGATCCTCAGAGTGACTATACGTAATACATGACGCCATGCTCTGTCACCTATATCCCTGATCCTCAGAGTGACTATACGTAATACATGACGCCATGCTCTGTCACCTATATCCCTGATCCTCAGAGTGACTATACGTAATACATGACGCCGTGCTCTGTCACCTATATCCCTGATCCTTGGAGTGACTATACGTAATACATGATGCCGTGTTCTGTCACCTATATCCCTGATCCTCGGAGTGACTATACGTAATAAATGATGCCGTGTTCTGTCACCTATATCCCTGATCCCCGGAGTGACTATACGTAGTACATGACCCCGTGCTCTGTCACCTATATCCCTGATCCTTGGAGTGACTATACGTAATACATGACGTCGTGCTCTGTCACCTATATCCCTGATCCTTGGAGTGACTATACGTAATACATGACGCCGTGCTCTGTCACCTATATCCCTGATCCTCGGAGTGACTATACGTAATACATGATGCCGTGTTCTGTCACCTATATCCCTGATCCTCGGAGTGACTATACGTAATACATGATGCTGTGTCCTGTCACCTATATCCCTGATCCTTGGAGTGACTATACGTAATACATGACGCCATGCTCTGTAACCTATATCCCTGATCCTTGGAGTGACTATACGTAATACATGACGCCGTGCTCTGTCACCTATATCCCTGATCCTCGGAGTGACTATACGTAATACATGACGCCGTGCTCTGTCACCTATATCCCTGATCCTCGGAGTGACTATACGTAATACATGACGCCATGCTCTGTCACCTATATCCCTGATCCTCGGAGTGACTATACGTAATACATGACGCCGTGATCTGTCACCTATATCCCTGATCCTTGGAGTGACTATACGTAATACATGACGTCGTGCTCTGTCACCTATATCCCTGATCCTTGGAGTGACTATACGTAATACATGATGTCGTGCTCTGTCACCTATATCCCTGATCCTTGGAGTGACTATACGTAATACATGACGCCGTGCTCTGTCACCTATATCCCTGATCCTCGGAGTGACTATACGTAATACATGATGCTGTGTCCTGTCACCTATATCCCTGATCCTTGGAGTGACTATACGTAATACATGATGCTGTGTCCTGTCACCTATATCCCTGATCCTTGGAGTGACTGTACGTAATACATGACGCCGTGTTCTGTCACCTATATCCCTGATCCTCGGAGTGACTATACGTAATACATGACGCCGTGCTCTGTCACCTATATCCCTGATCCTCGGAGTGACTATACGTAATACATGACGCCATGCTCTGTCACCTATATCCCTGATCCTTGGAGTGACTATACGTAATACATGACGCCATGCTCTGTCACCTATATCCCTGATCCTTGGAGTGACTATACGTAATACATGACGCCCCCCCCCCCCCGCCATGCTCTGTCACCTATATCCCTGATCCTTGGAGTGACTATACGTAATACTTGACTATACGTAATACATGACGCCGTGTTCTGTCACCTATATCCCTGATCCTTGCAGTGACTATACGTAATACATGACTATACGTAATACATGACCCCGTGCTCTGTCACCTATATCCCTGATCCTTGGAGTGACTATACGTAATACATGACTATACGTAATACATGACCCCGTGCTCTGTCACCTATATCCCTGATCCTTGCAGTGACTATACGTAATACATGACGCCGTGCTCTGTCACCTATATCCCTGATCCTTGGAGTGACTATACGTAATACATGACGTCGTGCTCTGTCACCTATATCCCTGATCCTTGGAGTGACTATACGTAATACATGACGCCGTGTTCTGTCACCTATATCCCTGATCCTTGCAGTGACTATACGTAATACATGACCCCGTGCTCTGTCACCTATATCCCTGATCCTTGGAGTGACTATACGTAATACATGACCCCGTGCTCTGTCACCTATATCCCTGATCCTTGGAGTGACTAACGAAAAGACCCCGTGCTCTGTCACCTATATCCCTGATCCTTGCAGTGACTATACGTAATACATGACCCCGTGCTCTGTCACCTATATCCCTGATCCTTGGAGTGACTATACGTAATACATGACGCCGTGCTCTGTCACCTATATCCCTGATCCTTGCAGTGACTATACGTAATACATGACGCCGTGCTCTGTCACCTATATCCCTGATCCTTGGAGTGACTATACGTAATACGTGACTATACGTAATATGCCGTGTGCTGCCACCTATATCCCTGATCCTCAGAGCAGCGCTCACCCTTCCCCCTGATTGAGTAATAAAGCCCCCCCCCCGCCCTGACGGGGTAATTTGAGGAGGATTGAGCCTCATTGATCGCCTCTTAGGGGCTATTGGTAGACTGACAATGAACAAGCGGACATGTAATCATTAATGGCATCGTCTCCTGTCCCAGCCCCCTCCTCAGAATAATCAATAAGGGGCTCTTCAAGGAACCTGCACAGTGAAAGCTCAGTCAGATTCACCAAGAAACTCTAAACCCAATTACTCTGCATTACTGCCTCGGGTTGCTATGGAGAACTCAGCGCTTGGGTGGGGGGTTTCATGGAAGGTAAATGGAGGATTTGATAGAAACCAGAAATCCTGAAGATCTGAGGAGAAGGAAAGGAAAGACCAAGGTGAGGGAGAGAGAGAGCCAGAGCGCTGAGATCAGCAGCAGGGAGCGATCACCTGTCACTCCGCAGCCTGCACAATTGACATTCATGTTAGTGACCGGGTGCAATAATGTCCAGTCATGACACAGGAAAATAGCGCTATGTAGGATTATTGACTTCTCCGAGATGCCTGGAGGAAAAAAACTGCAGGAGAGGAGGAAAGGAAACCCTATGGCAGAGGAGGGGAGGGGGTTTCCTGAAAAATGCCCTCACGTTCTGCCCCTGATGACCGTATTTCACTCGTGAAACTCAGTCCGTATGTTAGCCTGATTTACCGGCTTGAACTTCGTGCTGGGAGCGTAACTCTGAGGCCCGGTTCACATCTGCACATGGGTTTCCATTCGGGGAGTCCGCTTGGGGACCCCTGAACGGAAACCTAATCCGCATAAAAAGCGGTTACCTTAGGAAAAAGGCGGACCCCTTAGACTATAATGGGGTCCGTGTGGTTTCCGCACGAAAAATGCGGAGAGAAAAGTGCTGCTTGCACGGTCGTGTGCTGCTACCCTAATACTGTATGGGATATTATATCATGGCGGGGAGATACAACAGTCAGACTGTGACTAATCTGTAACATATCCCAGGATAGTTATATATAGCATATTAGAACAAGTGGGACTGTGCTCTAGATGCCAAAAATATGGAGCTCCTCCATCCAGGGTCCCCATGACTGCACTTCCAGTCCTTTCCTTCTCTATCTGACCCAGACCACCATGATGACTTCTTTACAACATATCTGTACACACAAGCTTCCCATCATTGCTATTCCCTGTCGGTGCCCCCCATATAGTAATGGTGCCCCCTTCTTTTCTACAGTCTCTCCAAAGAATTCCTCCTTGACTATATAATGCTGCCACTGCTATTTTTGTCATGAAACAGTTAATGTTCTCCTT
The DNA here is from genome assembly GCA_947044405.1 of Leptodactylus fallax. Lineage (NCBI taxonomy): Eukaryota > Metazoa > Chordata > Amphibia > Anura > Leptodactylidae > Leptodactylus > Leptodactylus fallax. The sequence continues at coordinate 413,549 of CAMRHE010000587.1, forward strand.
TCAGACAGTGGACGGCGGTGTATCATAAATCTACTTTCTCCAGTGCACCAGAGGGCAGGGGAAATAAATTTACAATGCACAGACTGCCAGATATCAAAGAAGATCAGAACGGAGATGAAACATCCAACCCTAGTGTGGAGAGGGAGACCTCTGGGCCCCTCTGCAACTGTGACCACTGCAACCCAACCCCAACTGTGACCTAGGGCAGTGTAGGTCGGTTATATTTGGGGACTTTGTGGACTATATGGCAGTATTATATTTATCTCAGTCTGTTGGGGGTTATACTCTGCAGCGGAGCACATTATAGGTCTCTACGTTGCACTTGTCTGTGTTGGTTTTGGAGTTTATTTTTCCTCTATTACATAGAAAGTGTGGCGGTGACGGCAATGGTGGAGGAATCATTGTGCTCCTGTTGTTTGTACAGTTAATTCTCTGCACATTACACTTATCCCCTCATTAATATACTGTCTATGTGAGGGGATCACAGCTCAAGCAAACAGGGGCTGCAGGCTATGACTATACCTGGGTGTAACATAGTGACAGGTCAATGATCTGTAACAACAGTAAAACTGGCCTGTAAATACAAAGACACAAATTCTGGTTCTCTTGGTGTAGTCAGGTTAGGGTTAAAAACTGTGCCGCAGTGTGTGAACTCAGTCTAATGTATACACAGCAGCAGCCAGTGGCCGCAAAATATTAGGTTTGCAGATGTCACACGGCCAGACGCCACCATCTAATGATACAAGTCAATGTGGACTCCCCGAAATGATCAACTTTGGATTTTCGCTGAATGTTGTGTTGCTGATGCAACCATTAGGTGCAATGTAGTAGTGCGATGTAGTAGTGCGATGTAGTAGTGCGATGTAGTAGTGCGATGTAGTAGTGCGATGTAGTAGTGCGTGTAGTAGTGCGATGTAGTAGTGCGATGTAGTAGTGCGATGTAGTAGTGCGATGTAGTAGTGCAATGTAGTAGTGCAATGTAGTAGTGCAGTTTTTCTACATAAATGCATGCGTTTTTGTATGCATCTTTGAGCAAAACCACACAATACAGTACCAGGTTCAGAAACAGCCCAGAAATTAGAGGTAACCCATGAGTATTACCCCAAACCACTAACACGGTGTCTTATATCCAATATGTGACCTCTCTACAGACCGAATCTGCACTAGGTATTTAAGACTAATATGGTTGGGTTCACACAGTTCATTTCTGCTGCGTTTTTTTGTTATAGTTTTTATGCTTTTTTTTCAATCCAAGTATTTTAAATGGTTAGTAACTTTTCAGACAACATAGCCTCATTTGATAGATCATGTAATTCTGGACCAATTTTTAATGTACTTTATTTAAAAATGTTGCAGTTTTCTGCCTAAAACCTTTCTTAAGTTCCTACCACTAGGTGTCTCCCTCTTTGATAATTTACTGTCCACTCCCTGTTAATAGGGAAGGTTCATGTTTAGAAAACAACAGAATCAAGATGGGAATATAGTGAGCGGAGGGGGAGGGTTGGTCTCTCTTCACAGTGAGCAGAGGGGGAGGGTTGGTCTCTCTTCACAGTGAGCCGAGGGGGGAGGGTTGGTCTGCATCATAACCTGTATTTGAAGTTCAGTGTCCCTGGATCTCCAATATTATGGTCACTTTTTGGCTTTTCTCAGCTATTTGTTATCCATTTTACAGTTACTCCTGGCAGAATTACATGTAAATAGATCAGTAGTAGTAATAATGTATGAGAATGCCAATACTGCAATTAAAAGGCATGAAGTTCTTAAGATACTTTGGGGTAAATTGTATTAAGACCATGTAATAAACACCTATCGATAAGTGATGTACATACAGGAGCATCTCAATAAATGAGAATATCTGTGAAACGTTCCTTCATCTCAGTAATTGAGTAATACAATCCATAATCCGCGTCTTCCATGATTGTGTGTCCTACTGAACCAGACTGAGGGACCATTTACAGGCTTAGGAAACCTTGGCAGGTGACACTGAATTTACAAGACTGAACTCAACTTACAATATTCAGATTTTCTTAGATTTGGGTTTTCATTCCCTGTAATCCATAATCAACATTTACAGAGATAAAACACTTGGAATAGAAGACTCTGTGTGTAAAGAATCTAGAAAATATAGGAGGGCACGTTTTTTAATTTAAGAAATGAAATAAATAAATAAATGTTTCAAAGATATTCTAATTTATTGAGATGCTCTTGTAGTGTTGGACGAAATGGTTTGCAACGCACCGGAATCGACCTGAATACTTCAAATTGGTAATTTTCTAACAAAACTGAACAATTTGGGATTAGTCTCGGACGAGAGAAAATGGTCGCCATGACATGATTCACGGTAAATTATTATACTCTGATATCTCTTCATTCCCCAGACTGAGCCAGAGGAACACTGGACAATACCAAATCTTCAGAGGTTCCCGCATCCTTAATTATACATAATACAAAATGAATCCCGATACATCAAGAGCAATTTCCTAAAACAGATACAAAACAAGAAACACAAAGTAACCAAATCCAATAGTTTTAGTTTATCAGTTGATGCGGGGAGGGTCTGGTCTTCCTACAGAAACAGAGTAAGGACAATTTGGTTGTTACATGCGGGCTACAGATGTCAGATTAGCAACCACTAGCCAAAGTGACCTCCACCCGGAGGAGTGAATACGGCTGACTGGTAAGTGAAGCACAACACAGAGGTTACGAGACATCTTCACACTTTATTATAAGACGTGTGTTTATAGATATTCTTATCGGTGAGTTTTGCTCAATCTGATGTACAGTAGAGAACGTTCTATAATCCAGACATGTGTAGTGAGTCCAAGTCAATGACATTAAAGAGGAATAAACAACATATCAGTATAATATAGATACAGAGCAATGGTAATATAATCCCAGCGAGTCAGTGAAATGTCTCAAAATACCAAAAAGCTTTATAAGAAATCATTAGTACTGAGAAGAATGATTAATAGTCACCGGTGGATGAAGGAGTTTTACTATAATTTACGAGACTTCAACAACTCAGCATTAAAGGCAAAGATGTCTTAAAGGCCTATGTACTTTAACACCACCCTAGGCTGCCAGATATAGCAAAGTTTAGAATTAGCCAGAGCTAAAAATCTGAAATATTCCCCATGAGAATGGAATAGAACAGGCAGCGTCTCCTCTACAGTATAAACCTGTACATACATGTGCTCTGTACACTACACGGCTGCATGATAAGGCGACACAGCAGAAGTTTCCAGAGCCACGCCCCCTTACGATGACATCACTCAGTGCGTTGCTGCTATTGGCTGACACTGGATACATTGATTCTCCCACTTTCCGCTTCTAAACAATCCTATAGCTGGTTCTATAATCGCTCCGACCCCAGGAAAACAATTCCTATTGATTCCGAACAGCAGAGACATCATCATTATCAATGGCGGCCATTATTATTAGTAATATCTATGTCTATGACTGATGTAATGTGGAGCAAACAGAAGACGCCGAGGCCGAGACGCCACATCAGCTTACAAGAAATCATCATTTTCTGTCTGTTTCTGCCATCAGTGACTTATCAATAGAAGAATCTTATATGACAAAATCATAAAAGTGATCCAAAACACCAAACTGAGACTAAAGGGGAGAAGTAAAAGTATCCCTGCTCTGTAATCTAAGAAGTACAATCCATCCGAAACTGAAACATCCGAAATATATCCAAAATAGAGACAACAGAATATTTATGGCTGCTTAATGTCTATTGACTGTCAGACGTCAAATTTACCATCAGAAATGTCATAAACCTGATAAATGGCAACTGCAGTAAGAGATAGACAAAGACCTAGTGAGGACCGGAGAACGTCTGAAGATGTGCAGATGACGCCATCCTCCGGTTCTGTTAGGTCCGAACTTCTTCAGATAAAGCTGGTGGTGAAATTATTATACTGTAGGAAGGCCTATGTGGAGACACTTACTGCCTGATGGTAGCTACTGTATATTCTTATACATAGGAGCAGTATTATAGTAGTTATATTCTTGTACATAGGAGATAGTATTATAGTAGTTATATTCTTGTACATAGGAGTAGTATTATAGTAGTTATATTCTTGTACATAGGAGCAGTATTATAGTAGTTATATTCTTGTACATAGGAGTAGTATTATAGTAGTTATATTCTTGTACATAGGAGCAGTATTATAGTAGTTTTATTCTTGTACATAGGAGTAGTATTATAGTAGTTATATTCTTGTACATAGGAGCAGTATTATAGTAGTTATATTCTTGTACATAGGAGGCAGTATTATAGTAGTTTATATTCTTGTACATAGGGGCAGTATTATAGTAGTTATATTCTTGTACATAGGAGCAGTATTATAGTAGTTATATTCTTGTACATAGGGGGCAGTATTATAATAGTTATATTCTTGTACATAGGAGCAGTATTATAGTAGTTATATTCTTGTACATAGGGGGCAGTATTATAGTAGTTATATTCTTGTACATAGGAGGTAGTATTATAGTAGTTATATTCTTGTACATAGGAGCAGTATTATAGTAGTTATATTCTTGTACATAGGAGGTAGTATTATAGTAGTTATATTCTTGTACATAGGAGTAGTATTATAGTAGTTATATTCTTGTACATAGGAGTAGTATTATAGTAGTTATATTCTTGTACATAGGAGCAGTATTATAGTAGTTATATTCTTGTACATAGGGGGCAGTATTATAATAGTTATATTCTTGTACATAGGAGCAGTATTATAGTAGTTATATTCTTGTACATAGGGGGCAGTAATATAGTAGTTATATTCTTGTACATAGGAGGCAGTATTATAGTAGTTATATTCTTGTACATAGGAGCAGTATTATAGTAGTTATATTCTTGTACATAGGAGCAGTATTATAGTAGTTATATTCTTGTACATAGGAGCAGTATTATAGTAGTTATATTCTTGTACATAGGAGGCAGTATTATAGTAGTTATATTCTTGTACATAGGAGCAGTATTATAGTAGTTATATTCTTGTACATAGGAGCAGTATTATAGTAGTTATATTCTTGTACATAGGAGCAGTATTATAGTAGTTATATTCTTGTACATAGGAGCAGTATTATAGTAGTTTTATTCTTGTACATAGGAGCAGTATTATAGTAGTTATATTCTTGTACATAGGAGCAGTATTATAGTAGTTATATTCTTGTACATAGGAGGTAGTATTATAGTAAGTTATATTCTTGTACATAGGAGCAGTATTATAGTAGTTATATTCTTGTACATAGGGGGCAGTATTATAGTAGTTATATTCTTGTACATAGGAGATAGTATTATAGTAGTTATATTCTTGTACATAGGAGCAGTATTATAGTAGTTATATTCTTGTACATAGGAGGTAGTATTATAGTAGTTATATTCTTGTACATAGGAGTAGTATTATAGTAGTTATATTCTTGTACATAGGAGTAGTATTATAGTAGTTATATTCTTGTACATAGGAGCAGTATTATAGTAGTTATATTCTTGTACATAGGGGGCAGTATTATAGTAGTTATATTCTTGTACATAGGAGCAGTATTATAGTAGTTATATTCTTGTACATAGGGGGCAGTATTATAGTATTTATATTCTTGTACATAGGGGGCAGTATTATAGTAGTTATATTCTTGTACATAGGAGCAGTATTATAGTAGTTATATTCTTGTACATAGGGGCAGTATTATAGTAGTTATATTCTTGTACATAGGAGCAGTATTATAGTAGTTATATTCTTGTACATAGGAGGCAGTATTATAGTAGTTATATTCTTGTACATAGGAGCAGTATTATAGTAGTTATATTCTTGTACATAGGAGCAGTATTATAGTAGTTATATTCTTGTACATAGGAGCAGTATTATAGTAGTTATATTCTTGTACATAGGAGCAGTATTATAGTAGTTATATTCTTGTACATAGGGAGCAGTATTATAGTACTTATATTCTTGTACATAGGAGTAGTATTATAGTAGTTATATTCTTGTACATAGGAGCAGTATTATAGTAGTTATATTCTTGTACATAGGAGGCAGTATTTTAATAGTTATATTCTTGTACATAGGAGCAGTATTATAGTAGTTATATTCTTGTACATAGGAGAAGTATTATAGTAGTTATATTCTTGTACATAGGAGCAGTATTATAGTAGTTATATTCTTGTACATAGGGGGCAGTATTATAATAGTTATATTCTTGTACATAGGAGCAGTATTATAGTAGTTATATTCTTGTACATAGGAGAAGTATTATAGTAGTTATATTCTTGTACATAGGAGCAGTATTATAGTAGTTATATTCTTGTACATAGGGGGCAGTATTATAGTAGTTATATTTTTGTACATAGGAGCAGTATTATAGTAGTTATATTCTTGTACATAGGAGTAGTATTATAGTAGTTATATTCTTGTACATAGGAGCAGTATTATAGTAGTTATATTCTTGTACATAGGGGGCAGTATTATAATAGTTATATTCTTGTACATAGGAGCAGTATTATAGTAGTTATATTCTTGTACATAGGAGAAGTATTATAGTAGTTATATTCTTGTACATAGGAGTAGTATTATAGTAGTTATATTCTTGTACATAGGAGCAGTATTATAGTAGTTATATTCTTGTACATAGGGGGGGCAGTATTATAATAGTTATATTCTTGTACATAGGAGCAGTATTATAGTAGTTATATTCTTGTACATAGGAGCAGTATTATAGTAGTTATATTCTTGTACATAGGGGCAGTATTATAGTAGTTATATTCTTGGGCATAGGAGTATTTATAGTAGTTATATTCTTGTACATAGGAGGTAGTATTATAGTAGTTATATTCTTGTACTTAGGAGCAGTATTATAGTAGTTATATTCTTGTACATAGGAGCAGTATTATAGTAGTTATATTCTTGTACATAGGAGTAGTATTATAGTAGTTATATTCTTGTACATAGGGGGCAGTATTATAATAGTTATATTCTTGTACATAGGAGCAGTATTATAGTAGTTATATTCTTGTACATAGGAGAAGTATTATAGTAGTTATATTTTTGTACATAGGAGGTAGTATTATAGTAGTTATATTCTTGTACATAGGATCAGTATTATAGTAGTTATATTCTTGTACATAGGAGTAGTATTATAGTAGTTATATTCTTGTACATAGGAGTATTATTATAGTAGTTATATTCTTGTACATAGGAGCAGTATTATAGTAGTTATATTCTTGTACATAGGAGAAGTATTATAGTAGTTATATTTTTGTACATAGGAGGTAGTATTATAGTAGTTATATTCTTGTACATAGGAGCAGTATTATAGTAGTTATAATCTTGTACATAGGAGCAGTATTATAGTAGTTATATTCTTGTACATAGGAGGTAGTATTATAGTAGTTATATTATTGTACATATGGGCAGTATTATAGTAGTTATATTCTTGTACATAGGAGCAGTATTATAGTAGTTATATTCTTGTACATAGGAGCAGTATTATAGTAGTTATATTCTTGTACATAGGAGCAGTATTATAATAGTTATATTCTTGTACATAGGAGCAGTATTATAGTAGTTATATTCTTGTACATAGGAGCAGTATTATAGTAGTTATATTCTTGTACATAGGAGGTAGTATTATAGTAGTTATATTCTTGTACATAGGAGCAGTATTATAGTAGTTATAATCTTGTACATAGGAGCAGTATTATAGTAGTTATATTCTTGTACATAGGAGGTCGTATTATAGTAGTTATATTATTGTACATAGGGGCAGTATTATAGTAGTTATATTCTTGTACATAGGAGCAGTATTATAGTAGTTATATTCTTGTACATAGGAGCAGTATTATAGTAGTTATATTCTTGTACATAGGAGCAGTATTATAATAGTTATATTCTTGTACATAGGAGCAGTATTATAGTAGTTATATTCTTGTACATAGGGGGCAGTATTATAATAGTTATATTCTTGTACATAGGAGCAGTATTATAGTAGTTATATTCTTGTACATAGGAGCAGTATTATAGTAGTTATATTCTTGTACATAGGAGTAGTATTATAGTAGTTATATTCTTGTACATAGGAGCAGTATTATAGTAGTTAAATTCTTGTACATAGGGGGCAGTATTATAATAGTTATATTCTTGTACATAGGGGGCAGTATTATAATAGTTATATTCTTGTACATAGGAGCAGTATTATAGTAGTTATATTCTTGTACATAGGGGGCAGTATTATAGTAGTTATATTCTTGTACATAGGAGGTAGTATTATAGTAGTTATATTCTTGTACATAGGAGCAGTATTATAGTAGTTATATTCTTGTACATAGGAGCAGTATTATAGTAGTTATATTCTTGTACATAGGAGCAGTATTATAGTAGTTATATTCTTGTACATAGGAGTAGTATTATAGTAGTTATATTCTTGTACATAGGAGGCAGTATTATAGTAGTTATTTTCTTGTACATAGGAGCAGTATTATAGTAGTTATATTCTTGTACATAGGAGCAGTATTATAGTAGTTATATTCTTGTACATAGGAGAAGTATTATAGTAGTTATATTCTTGTACATAGGAGTAGTATTATAGTAGTTATATTCTTGTACATAGGAGGCAGTATTATAGTAGTTATATTCTTGTACATAGGAGCAGTATTATAGTAGTTATATTATTGTACATATGGAGCAGTATTATAGTAGTTATATTCTTGTACATAGGAGCAGTATTATAGTAGTTATATTCTTGTACATAGGAGCAGTATTATAGTAGTTATATTCTTGTACATAGGAGCAGTATTATAGTAGTTATATTCTTGTACATAGGAGCAGTATTATAGTAGTTATATTCTTGTACATAGGAGTAGTATTATAGTAGTTATATTCTTGTACATAGGAGCAGTATTATAGTAGTTATATTCTTGTACATAGGGGGCAGTATTATAATAGTTATATTCTTGTACATAGGAGCAGTATTATAGTAGTTATATTCTTGTACATATGGGGCAGTATTATAGTAGTTATATTCTTATACATAGGAGGCAGTATTATAGTAGTTATATTCTTGTACATAGGAGTAGTATTATAGTAGTTATATTCTTGTACATAGGAGCAGTATTATAGTAGTTATATTCTTGTACATAGGAGGTAGTATTATAGTAGTTATATTCTTGTACATAGGAGCAGTATTATAGTAGTTATATTCTTGTACATAGGAGCAGTATTATAGTAATTATATTCTTGTACATAGGAGTAGTATTATAGTAGTTATATTCTTGTACATAGGGGGCAGTATTATAGTAGTTATATTCTTGTACATAGGAGTAGTATTATAGTAGTTATATTCTTGTACATAGGGGGCAGTATTATAGTAGTTATATTCTTGTACATAGGAGGTAGTATTATAGTAGTTATATTCTTGTACATAGGGAGCAGTATTATAATAGTTATATTCTTGTACATAGGAGCAGTATTATAGTAATTACATTCCTTCTGTATAGGGACAGTAATTGGTAGTTGTTATATATGGCCAACTGTACATGTGTCATAAGTTTTGCTATTACAACTTTCCCAAAAAGCCTATTTGAACACAGACTGTCCCGGCGACCACAGCTCAGCTTTAACTAACAGACAAGATTGTTAGAATATTTTTCTTCTCATTACAATATGACAGGACAGACAGGATCAGAGATGGCGGTGGCGACAGTCCTGTCCGTGCAATCATTTTGTAATTAGTTGTGTGTGAAGGAGACTACACAGTTTAGCGGACTGGAACAAGTATGCAGTGAGTCGCAGCCAGGAACTCGATTGACCGCAGACCATTACTGTCTGAGAGACACTGGCAGCGCAGGCGGCAATGACTTAGCATCTTACCCCCCGGTTCCCAGGAGGGAAAAAAAAAAATGTCCACTCTGCTTCATAAATCCAGTATTATAAATGGCAGGTTGGTTGCGGTATTAAAAGACACAGAGACATAAGAATTTAACCTCCTTCTCAAGTAAATGAACAGGCGGAAGATTAAAACAAATTTCTCATTTAATGTGTTTTCCAGTAGACTGCTAAGGTCACGGCGTGCCGAGCAATCACACTCAGCTTGTTTAGCTCTCGCTTTCATTATAGATTTATTGTAGTTTATCTGACCATGAATTTTCAATGTGGTTGATGTTGAGGTGAGTAAAATACTGATGGGGCGCGTTTTATTTTAGTGCTGATCATGGAGGACGTGGAGATTTATAGGATAAGGGGGTGGGGGGGTTTGTTGGTGGCGCTTGTAGCGGAGCGGAAGAAATAGTGAATAATCCGGGATATCATATATATCATCTAATATACAATCTTACAAGGATGATCGGAGGCGGCCGGACGTGTTTGTAATTATTGTATTATGTTTATGGAATTATTTGATTATTTTAAATCATGTTTCTTTTTTAATTTATTTTTGGATTAATTTATTTTTTTTATTTATTGCAATTTATTTGTCACCTGTTTTATTACTTTAGTTGAGTTTTATATATTTATGCGTTTTAAATCAATTCTTCTCACTTTCACTCTCATCCCTGGACTGAGACTTATTGGAGGGGCAAGTAGGGAAAGGGAGGAGGGTGGGGGAGATGATACTTGTTAATGCGCCCCCATTGTGTTCTTTACATTCCCTTCCCAAATGTCCATCTCATATGTCCAGTGCTGGTGCAAAGTCTCTACTAGTGCACAGATTCTGCCCAAATAATAGCAAGACACGCTCCGTGGCCACGTACAAGTGACCCAGACAGTGCAGCTTACGGAGCGTGAGTGTCCCCCGGCATCAGACACATGGGACACAGAACCTGGCGGGGGTTCTCAGGTTCTGTAATGACCGGTTTACTGCTTATGTTATTGTCACATCCATTCTGTAATATGTAAAAAATACAATATCTCATTACTAAAGATAGGCGGAGCTCTAAGGATCCGTTTCGTCCCGTGTCTTACGAAGCGATCCTCCCGTTCGTTTTGGACTGAACTTGTTCGGATAGAACTGGAAGTGACATTATTATATTCTGATGTCTCTTCAGACCCCGGAGTCTAACAAGGGGAGGCCGAGGGGAGGTGACAAAAGTAACAAACATTCATACTCACCTTCCGTCACCTCTTTTGGGCCTCCTCGCTACATCCGGCACTCTCTCTCTCCACCTCCTTGTTGAAGTCATGATAATCAGCATGCCCATGTCCCAATTACATGTCACATGACATCAGAGGAGACCGCCAGACGCCGCAAGGATGAAGACACAGATTGTCGGACGCTGCGAGGAAAGGTGAGTATGAATGTTTGTTATTTTTGTCACCTCCCCTGGGCCTCCACCTATTAGTCTCTGGAGTCTGAAGAGACCCCAGACTATAATAATTTACCGCAACGCATGATGCTGCGGCCATTTTAGTTTGTCTGAGACTAATCCCAAATTGTTCGGTTTTCTCAAAAACTGAACAATTTGGAATATTTGAGTTGAGTCCGGTTCATTAAGAGCCAATTTTCCCATCTCTACTATTGACTGGTTGTCACAGCCCCGCCTCTTTAGTATCTTCTCTGTTAAAGGGAACCCCAGTCCAACTCATTGGGGGAGATTTATGAAAACTATCAATACTAACGCCAGCCTTCATAACCCGTGAGCCAGCCGAGGGTGCACCTCATTTATGACGAGGCACAAGTTTCTCCAAATTTGTGCAAAAAAATTCAACTTTTCATGCTTTGCATGCCAAGAAAATGGGGTACAAAGTATAAAAAATGTTGTGCAGTTTTCAGTTCACAGTTTTCCAGTCTTCATTGGCTATTCCTGACATGTATGACATCAGCGCGCCGACTAACATGTCAGTATAATCTGCGGCCATTATTAGTGATTAATTTTGGATATCGCCAAAGGCTGCTTCTCATTCACCCACCGAAGGATACGGAGAATTTCTTCAATGTCCGGCGTTAATTAGAATAATTTGCTTCAGTAATTGTGAAGCTTCATTATGAGATGGAATTCACGGCTTCATTTATTTAAAGCAGCAACTCGCTAAAAATACTAAGAAGATGGAAGACTCATAAGGAGTCTCCAAGATGTCACCATCACAGGGGTACATTACATTACATTACACAATACACCCAGATCTCACCCAGGTATTGAGGAATCTCCACTTAGATTCCTCCTGAAAGGTTTATTCACCAGGTTATGCAAAGAAGCAATAAACACCCTGCAAGGCATTCAATATACTCTATGGAGGGGTCTGTGGTAAGAAAACTGGGCACATTTGGGATGAGACTCTCTATGGGGTAATGGCAGTGAGAAATCTGTACCAGGCGCTTTAGTAGTATAATCCATCAGTTACTGTATAAGTGACAATCCTTGACTGTTCACCTGAAGTTCAGGCAATTACAGGGAATGTGTTTACAGGTACTGTGAAGAAATTCAATGTAAAATATCATGAATCGATACAATGATATAGGATCAGAGATGTGTCACCCCATAACTAACAGGTGTGACAATGGCAAAGTCATTACTGCCGGAACATAACAAGTAACTATTAATCCCGATAGCAAAATATGAGGCTCAAAGGAAACATGACAGCAAGATTAGTCTGGCTAATGTACACAGTGATGTCACCTTACAGGAATAACACACACAGTGATGTCATAGTGAAGAGGTAATACACACAGTGATGTCATAGTGAAGAGGTAATACACACAGTGATGTCACAGTACAGGGATAATACACACAGTGATGTCACAGTACAGAGATGATACACACAGTGATGTCACAGAACAGGATAATACACACAGTGATGTCACAGTACAGGATAATATACACAGTGATGTCACAGTACAGGATAATACACACAGTGATGTCACAGTACAGGGATAATACACACAGTGATGTCACAGTACAGGATAATACACACAGCGATGTCACAGTACAGGGATAATACACACAGTGATGTCACAGTACAGGGATAATACACACAGTGATGTCACAGTACAGGGATAATACACACAGTGATGTCACAGTACAGGGATAATACACACAGTGATGTCACAGTACAGGGATAATACACACAGTGATGTCACAGTACAGGGATAATACACACAGTGATGTCACAGTACAGAGATAATACACAGTGATGTCACAGAACAGGGATAATACACACAGTGATGTCACAGTACAGGGATAATACACACAGTGATGTCACAGTACAGAGATAATACACACAATGATGTCACAGTACAGGATAATACACACAGTGATGTCACAGTACAGAGATAATACACACAGTGATGTCACAGTACAGGGATAATACACGCAGTGATGTCACAGTACAGAGATAATACACGCAGTGATGTCACAGTACAGAGATAATACACAGTGATGTCACAGTACAGGAGATAATACACACAGTGATGTCACAGTACAGGGATAATACACATAGTGATGTGACAGTACAGAGATAATACACACAGCGATGTCACAGTACAGGGATAATACACACAGTGATGTCACAGTACAGGATAATACACACAGTGATGTCACAGTACAGGGATAATACACACAGTGATGTCACAGTACAGAGATAATACACACAGTGATGTCACAGTACAGGGATAATACACACAGTGATGTCACAGTACAGGGATAATACACACAGTGATGTCACAGTACAGAGATAATACACACAGTGATGTCACAGTACAGGGATAATACACACAGTGATGTCACAGTACAGGGATAATACACAGTGATGTCACAGTACAGAGATAATACACGCAGTGATGTCACAGTACAGGATAATCACACAGTGATGTCACAGTACAGGATAATACGCACAGTGATGTCACAGTACAGGGATAATAGGCATAGTGATGTCACAGTACAGAGATAATACACACAGTGATGTCACAGTACAGAGATAATATACACAGTGATGTCACAGTACAGGATAATACACACAGTGATGTCACAGTACAGAGATAATACACACAGTGATGTCACAGTACAGAGATAATACACACAGTGATGTCACAGTACAGGGATAATACACACAGTGATGTCACAGTACAGGGATAATACACACAGTGATGTCACAGTACAGAGATAATACACACAGTGATGTCACAGTACAGGATAATACACACAGTGATGTCACAGTACAGGGATAATACGCACAGTGATGTCACAGTACAGGGATAATACCACAGTGATGTCACAGTACAGGGATAATACACACAGTGATGAAATACACAGTCACAGACGGATAATACGCACAGTGATGTCACAGTACAGGGATAATAGCACAGTGATGTCACAGTACAGGGATAATACGCACAGTGATGTCACAGTACAGGGATAATACACACAGTGATGTCACAGTACAGGATAATACACACAGTGATGTCACAGTACAGAGATAATACGCACAGTGATGTCACAGTACAGGGATAATACGCACAGTGATGTCACAGTACAGGGATAATACACACAGTGATGTCACAGTACAGGATAATACACACAGTGATGTCACAGTACAGGGATAATACACACAGTGATGTCACAGTACAGGATAATACACACAGTGATGTCACAGTACAGAGATAATACACACAGTGACACATACAAAAGAGTCAGCATGTACATTATGACCTCACAGCACAGAACAAAATTAGATATGTGGCTCATGCTGTTATAGTGCGCACACAATACATGATATAGGAATAATAGAAAAATGTAATGCTGTAGAGTTGGGTATCCAGGAGGAGTCTCTATAGTAAGGCTTGAACAGGGGCCACATTCAGTTTTCTGTGCCACCGTACATACATTTCAGTAACTGCGCCTTATTTCTAAGAGGACGTGGGCTCCGTTAGTTGTTGGGCCCCATAGCAGCTGCTATGTCTGCTACCCTGTTAGTTACACACATGCATTACAGCTTTCACAGCAGTTGTCATCCAGCTTTTCAAGAGTCCTTAATGGCATATCAGTAATAGGGATCTGGGCATATATATCACATAAACTACTCATAACCATTTCTCCCCTAACAATGGCCTAATTTGCAGCCACCCAGCTTTGCCATAAACAGATAGTAAAGCTTGTAGTGATGTGAAAGGAAACAATGTTGCAATTTGTCATTTCTTTCTTTTTTTTATTTTGTCCAGTCTGTAGCTACCGTAATATATTCCGACGGGCGACAATCTTCTTCCTCCAGAACGCTCTCATTTGGATTCTGTCTTGGAGCGGCTGCACACAGATGTATTTTACATGTGGTCACGGAGCAAATAATTTATTCTATAACATTGTATCTCTGCGCTGGAGTGAGGGCCTCTTGTATATTAAGCAAGGAAAAGCCATGTTGTGCGGTGTAATCTGCTCCATTAACGCCAGACATCGCTGTCGCAGCCGCTGCAGATGTTTTCTCCCTTTTTAACAAGTTCCTGTAAATGTAAAGTTGAAATACAAATAATATAAAGATATCGGCCGCGCGTTCTACGCCCAGGAAGTATAGCGCGCATTTCTTCAGATAGGATTCTGTGAATTAAAGGAGGCATGAATTCCTGGCAAGGCTGATAAGCTGCTCTTAGAAATGGCTCTATAGCTGCAACCAGTCAGTGCCTTGAAGTACGGGCGCAGATAGGAGCAGGGGTATTGTCAGAGCGAGGGGGGGGGTATTTAGGATAAGTCTATTCATGTAGATGTGGGCCCCAAATACCATTCAATTGGGGAATATTGTAGGAAAAACATTTAAAGGGGCATATATTCTATTAGTAGTATTATTATGGAACTCTAGATTTCACCCTAACCCTAGCAGGGGTCCGGACCGATAATCCGAGGATATACCCACCATAGAAGCAGCTATGCAGCCGCCATAGGGCCCGTAAGAAGGTCTTGGATTTGCTACAGCTTGTGCAAGATTGCATGGGGCAACGCGGTCTTGGCCCTTTCATCAAAAGTCACGTCCAAGATGCACCCAATTTATTAAAAGGAGTATATCACCAATTTTTTTTTTTTAAAATTAAATTAAAACCAGATATCAAATCTATCACTTTTTATAATCTATTTTTATTTTCTGATTGTAGTTTTTTTTTTTATTCTATTTTTTGTACATGATTATGGGGTGGCCACCTTGTCTGAGCTTCTCTTCTGCTCTCTTTACTGCATTTAGTGATCTGCTTCACAGCATAGTCAGAGATAGTCTAGAGCCAAATCATTGAGGTCTATGGAAGAGTTTTCATGTATGAGAAGATAACCTGACCACAATAAGGACATCATGGCTGGTTATCAGGAGGACACTACATGTATGAGAAGATAACCTGACCACAATAAGGACATCATGGCTGGTTATCAGGAGGACACTACATGTATGAGAAGATAACCTGACCACAATAAGGATATCATGGCTGGTTATCAGGAGACACTACATATAAAAAACCCACCACAAAAACGGAGGGGACACTACATGTATGAGAAGATAACCTGACCACAATAAGGACATCATGGCTGGTTATCAGGAGGACACTACATATGAGAAGAACCGACCACATAAGGACACATCTGTTATCAACCGTATGAGAAGATAACCCGACCACAATAAGGACATCATGGCTGGTTATCAGGAGGACACTACATGTATGAGAAGATAACCTGACCACAATAAGGACATCATGGCTGGTTATCAGGAGGGACACTACATGTATGAGAAGATAACCCCACAAGCACATGGGTGGTTATCAGGGGGCCTCTCCCCACCTGTTGGGACCCCAATAAGGACATCATGGCTGGTTATCAGGAGGGACACTACATGTATGAGAAGATAACCCGACCCACAATAAGGACATCATGGCTGGTTATCAGGAGGGACACTACATGTATGAGAAGATAACCCGACCACAATAAGGACATCATGGCTGGTTATCAGGAGGACACTACATGTATGAGAAGATAACCCGACCACAATAAGGACATCATGGCTGGTTATCAGGAGGACACTACATGTATGAGAAGATAACCCGACCACAATAAGGACATCATGGCTGGTTATCAGGAGGACACTACATGTATGAGAAGATAACCCGACCACAATAAGGACATCATGGCTGGTTATCAGGAGGGGACACTACATGTATGAGAAGATAACCTGACCACAATAAGGACATCATGGCTGGTTATCAGGAGGGACACTACATGTATGAGAAGATAGCCTGACCTGACATCATGGCTGTATTCATGTTCATATCCAATGGCAACAGATCAAGACAACAGATGTCACCACTAAGATAGTTAGAGATAATCTATAAAACTCTGCAAATTTTCAGTTATTTATATTTGCAAAAACTTTTGTCTATATATGTAAATAAATATAGTTATGTTTATGAGAAAACCTCTTCAAAAGGAATCTGTCAGAAAAACAGACTTTATTTTATCGATATAAATTATTGCTTATTAATTTTAAGATTTTTGGGCATTTTTTATTTTCCTCACATTTCAGGAAATATTGAAAACAATAAAATAAATGTTAATATTTCCAACTGTTGGCCATCTTTGTACTGAGCATACTTGCAACATTTGGTCAGTGATGTCCAGGAGAAGGTCCGCAGAGCAAGGTCACGCTCCCCATGGATGGGTCACTCCCTCCTATAGTTATGGCCATGGCCCCTGATGTGTCTCAATATGCCTCCTTTTTGTGATGTGGACACTTTGTGTTAGGGCTGCGCCTATTTTGGGAAATGATTGATACATACATTGCAAGGCAAGTATTAAATTACTGCTAGCCTGGTGGATGCAGAAGCCTTTCGCCAGGCCTGAGACTTGCCCACCATTCCCGGAGTCTAGGAGGTCGCCCCTTCTTTCAAGAGCCTCTCAGACATCTTGGGAGAGTTGACAAGTATTATACTGTGTCAATGTATGGAGCACACAGTGAAGCTGACTCTATTTCCTATGTTGCTGTGTATCTATTTGCTTAAGGAACATTGAGGATATCATCACGGGTCCTTAAGCAACAGTTGTGATACATATATACAGCTCTGCACTACTACACCTGGATTATTAAAGGCAGTTATATGTACTGCTCAGATAACTGCAGCAACTAGATCTTTTTTGCTTTATATAAGCTAAAGGCATAGCAGTAGAATGTAGTATTTATGTCATTTTGATTGCTTAAGGACCTAAGACAATATCATCAGAGGTCCTTTAGCAACTAGAAATGTAGTATGTGGTGCACTGACACAGTATACAGATGACACTCCCTCTAGTGGGAAAAATTAAAAATGATTTCATAATTTTTAATGTTTGTTGACAGATGAAAATACATAAAAATGCCCAAATATTATTATTTATTTTTTTTCATGAATTAATAAAAAATCTTTTTTTATGACACATTCCCTTTAAGTGGGATTATAGGTAATTATGTATAAGGGGCAGAGTTGAGCCACATTTAAAGGCAAAGCCGATACATTGCCATAATAATTATTATATTAAATAATTCAATAAATCGCAGTCATCACCATAGCGATCCCTAAAAGCTTCCAGTCTATAACAATTCCTATCTTTTGCTAATACTTTTTGTAATATATTAAGTCATTTAATATTTAATTTAAATTAATTTTTAATTAAAATCAATATTATTTCTTACTTCAAATTTTTGTAAACCGTATCCCCCTCCCCCCAAAATTAATAAAGTCAGCGCAGATGAAAGCAAACGGATGCAAAAATCAAATCTGTGTTTGTTTTTTTTGGATGAATATTTTATTTGCCCAATTTCCTTATTTTATGGTCATTTCCGGTTATGTTTACACTTTCCACAACTGTGAGAAATCCGGCGTTACCGAGCTGTGAAAGTGTCAGCTCCGTTTTTTTAGTATTATTATTTTTTGTATTATTTTCCCACTGCCATACATGACTGTAGAATATACAACAAATTGCTCGGGGTCTGCTGACTTATTAACCCAGTGATCTTATTTTCTATCATTACAGATGAATTGTTCTAGAATTGATACATTGTAACTTTAGAGTGTTTATTTTGTATCGTATGTTCTCTTTTGGCTTTGGGCAGGTTAGATCGCGGGGGAGGAGGTGTCGCCCATTTACAGATTAAATTACCATCTCTCTAATAAAACGTATGACATAACCTCATGTATTAGCACCAAGTAAAGGGTTAGGGGTGGGGGCTCGGGATCACCAGTGTTGCCATGGTAAGCGTTTTCTATTCTAGAGCAGACCCCTAACACTTCAATAATCCTGCAGTCTCCCACCTCCCGCCGCCCGCTCGCCCCTCACACCCTCCTCTCATTATTTCTCTACAAATGGCTCTCACTGCAGCCGTCCATGAAAAATGTAGAGGGATCTATTAAATTAATGCCTCCACTCTTGCTGCTGCAGAACGTGGTTACCGGGTGTCACAAAATTTACTGACAGGCAGTAATAGAAGAAAATCTCTAATCAGTAGGAATAAAAGTAGAGGTCAGTAAGAACGGGCTCTATCCTGACCTCGCAAAAATAATGGAAACAGACCTGTCACCTGCTGGCTGGGAAACTGTGTATGCTTCTCATGCAATTGTGTATTACATTGTATCATATGTCTGAGCCCAGTGTAACAATGGTCAGTAAATAAAAGCCGCAGCCATATACAAATGGCTTGTGTAAGCTTGTGTTATATATTACAGTGTGTATATATGCTATATACATGCTGTAAACTAGCTGGATCTACTGGAGGAGGAAGAGTGACAGTCCTGCTTTGATAAATGGGGGGAAGGCAAAAATACTGCTGTGACTACTATGGAAAAAAGAGAGCCCTTCTGTGACTATTAGGCGGAATAATGGAGTTCTGCCATGACTACTAGGGGGAGAAGACAGGCATGATAATGACTACTAGGGGGCAGAAGAGAGCTCTCCTGGGACTACTAGGAGGAAAAAGACAGTTCTGTTGTGAATAATAGGGGGTACAAGAGTCCTGCTGTGACTATAGGGAGAGAAGAGACTTCTGTTGTGACTAGTAGGGGGAAAATAGAGCTCTGCTATGGCTACTAGGGAGAATAAGAAAGTCCTACTGTGACTAGTAAGGGGGTGAATACGAAAGCTTGCTATGACTACTATGGAAAAGAGAGTCCTGCCATGACTACAAGGGGGAAGAAAAGAGACATTATGTGATTACTAGGGGGGGAGAAAAGATCCCTGCTGTAACTAATAGTTAGAATAAGAGAGTTCTGCTGTAACTATGAGGGAGAAGAAGAGAGCCCTGCTGTGACTACTAAGGAGAGGAAGAGAGCCCCACTAGTATGGAAAAGAAGAAAATCCTGCTATGACTGCTAGATTAACAGGGCTCTGCTCTAGTAGCGGGGAAGAAGAAATCCCTGATGAGACTAGTAGGGGGAAGAAGTGAGTCCTCCTGTGACTACTCGGGAAAAGCTATAGTACTGGATGTATATCCTACACATCCTGATGTCATCACATACTATTAGTATATTATGGCACTGTTGCTGGTATCAGGTGTGGGGCCTCGGCCCGGGTATCTTCTGCCCTGTAGCTCAGGACATTCCGGCTACGTCTCTGGTTATGAAGCTTTGCAGCGCTTTATAAGATAAGTCCACGTTCTGGAAGTGGCAGGAAAAGGACAGGCAGGGCATCTCACATCTGACATCTCACATCTGACATCTGACATCTCACATCTACATTTTGTTGGACTTTTCCTTTAAGCCTGAGACACTTTCTAATTTCTTCTCTCTGTGATCCTCATTCCTCTGCCGCCTCCTTACAGCGCCCCCCGTCATCTCTTCTGTTCTTCTCCATCATTTAATCCTTTTAAGAAGCGTCTCAATGTGACCTACAGTGTATTTCATTGGGAACAATTCTGTCTGTATCGTGTCCTCCGCCTAAATAAGATCAGATCCGTCATTTCTCGTCTCATTCTCCTCTGATACAATGTTTCCATTTTTACAGTATAAAGTCAGATGTATCGGATAATTTTTTGGAGCATCCAGAATCCCTGTATAAAAGACTAACTATGGAGGGCGTAGAGCAGAGACCGATCAGACATCCAGGGCTTCCATACATGGAGGTTGGTTAATTAGTTAGTAGTTAGTTAATTAGTTAATTGCGGTTTATAATAATTTCTTACTGAAATCTCCTGCACTGACTTCCTTCTTCTGCAGTGTAAAGCATGGGGGACAGAGCAACACCCTGTAAATAGATGGTACAGCTAAGCTGCAGCAATTGGCTATAAAGCAGGGATTTATCCATCATAACACACCCAAATATTCCGATAAATAATAAAGTACATGGGCATTATAAGGTTAATAAAGGGGCTGTTATGTCATGAAGATGAGCCCTGTCTATATGTCGTATAAGGGCATATGGACAGTATAGAAGGGGGGTCTACCACTCAGAGCCCCAGGACTCCGGCCATCCTTGTATTACCTAGACGGCGAGTCATATGAATAACCCCCATGTATTACTATGGTTTCCATCTAGTGGCCTCAACAAGCAAAATCAGCAACTAGTCAGGGCTGAGAGCAGAACCATGGTGGGCGATCAGCTGAGTACCTCATATTTAAAGGGGCAGTCCCTTTAAGGCTAAGGCCCCACTTTATGGAAAACACAGCTTTTTTGTTGCAGATTTTGCTGCGCTTTTTTGAACCATAGCAGGAATGGATTGAGCAGAAAGGAGAAGTATAAGGGGCTTTCTAGATATTTCCCATTCCTTTTGCAGACACTCCAGGCTTTGGCTCAAAAAAGCGCAAAATCTTCATCAAAAAGTGGCTCTTCCGCAAGGTGGGGCCTTAGCCTAAGATTCCCTGGAGGTGTCCATGAACATACAAGGTACAAGGCAGGAGGATCATCAATGGAAGCGTTACATATAGGGATGATCACCCAGATACTGAATGCCATAGATATCTGCCAGGGTGGCAGAGATTCATAAAAACTGGTGCAAGCGAAGAATGGCGCAGTCGTTAATGGCAACCAGTAGATTTCTGCTCCACTCTCCTTTGTACCAGTTTGGATAAACCTCCCCCATTGATCCCAGTACAATAATCCTGGAGTCGCTCAGCCGTGAAGCCGACATGTTCTCGCCTTTTTTCCATTACATCTCAAGGATATGATATCATTATTTTCTCATCTAGCTGACATGTACACAGAACATAAAATATTAACCGGCGTCATATGACTGCAGCTCATCTACCGAACATCAAGGGAGAGGTCTCTGCCCTGACCCAAGAGGGTCCCAAAAAAAGAGACTGTCAGTAAGAAGGTCTCCAGTGTGATACATAGTAACATGATTAATACTAGTCATATAGTTACACAGTATACACTTCTATCATAGATGTTATATATGTAAGTTGTGACTTGTATGATGAGCGCTCCTGTGGATAGGGGAGAAGTAATAGATTGGTGGTGGTCCGACCACTGGGGCCCCCAATAATCACAAGAATGAGGGACCCTTAATTAGAGCAGAGGTCAGACTGTACTTGGCATGTCTGGCAGTCCTATTGAAATGAATGGATCAGTATGCCGCTCTGACCCCTGCACCATTTATATGGGGGTGTAAAATGCCTCCATTGTCATGATCAGTCCTTGTGGGCAGATACAAGAAATTATTCCCCTGACCGCACCAATAACCACCATTAACAAAAGGCTCCTCCAATTCTTCCCGCTACTTGCAGACAGTTTTTGGCAGAACTGGACATGGAGGTAACTACTTGCCATGTAATACCATTCGGGAGGCGTCAGATTGTCTCTCTGCATTTTGTTAATTGACAAAAATAAACTATTAACCCTTCCATTTCTGGAAACATTCTTACTTTGCATCATTTTCCCACACCTGCCAAAAACTTTTGCCCTCAACTGGTCTAGACCCAGGCAATGAAATCATCCCGGACACTTACTGACCCTACACGAGAACCCTATAATATCAGTGTCACATCAATGGCGGCCATAGGGGCTGTAATGTAAATGTCCTCTGGTAACTACATCCATAAATTCCCTCCAAGTAGCCCCGTAAGGAACATTTACAGGGACGGGGATCCGGCAAGTCTGGACTTTCTTGGCTGTGCAGTTTTTTGCACTAAATTACATATTAATTTTTCCCTAAACTTGAGATTCTGTTTCTGTTTTACTGCAATTTAACGTAAACTTCACAGCGAGGGCTGAAACTGGAGAAGTAATTCTCAGACTTTCTGCAGATACTACAACTCCCAGCCTCTCACTGCCCCAACCATATTCAGCCCTGTCTACACCAACACCATGACACGAGTGGACACGTGACCGCCTCTCACATGTACTGACCATCCCACTTACCTCGCTCCATGGATGGCCTTCAGAATATGTCACTACTGAAAGGGAACTTGATCCCACATTGATGCCCAATCCTATAGGAAGGTAGTTGTAATTTGTTATTATATATATTTTGGCTCATGAAACTTCACTCTTATTATTGTGAGTGCTGACGAATTATTAAGAGGCTCAGACCTCAGGGACTGGCGGGGATTTCACCTTTTACTCACTGCAGTTTTCTGGTGCAAGTTATGGTAAATCTGTCGGCCAAGGTGCCCCCCCCCGGATCCCCGCCCAATCCACCCACTTCTTTAAAATTGGTGAGCGAGTCAGAAAATAGACAACGTGCAAATGATCGGGCGCCAAAAAATGCCAGAAAACTGCCGTGGTAAGTCTGATAAATCCCCCCATTATGTCACTGTAGTTCAGCACTATATACAAAGTAACACCAAATATAAGAACACTGTCTCTCTACTGCCACCTATAGGTAACTGCTCTGTAAGTCAATGCCCGACCCATGAATGAGCCTTGAAACATGACTTGGAATATCAGGCAGTCCGGATCTTCATCCAAAAGGAAGAGACGTCTGTAGACAGGAGAGAGGAGAGAACCGGATTTGTAACAAATTCAGCCAAAAATTGGGGTTTGCCACAGACAAATCCACCAAATTCGATTATTATACTCTGTATTTTATTCTGTGGTCTCGTCAGGTCCCAGAGAATAATAAGGAGGGAGTGTAAAAGTTAAAAAACCCTTCTCCCCTTTCCTGGGCTCCCTCTCGGCATCCTCTGGTATTCTAGTTTCCTTCCCAGCTGTCTTTCATGTTTTCTGGCCCCCGAGGTCACTGCTGAGGCCTGTGATTGGACATTAGCAGTCATGTGGGAGGCGACAATGTCATATGTACGCTGTATAGTCAAAGTGTGATGACATCGACACCCCCCATGTGACCTCAGCTTTTACCTTAAGGAAAGAAGACATGGTGGGTGCCAGGAAGAAGACTGAAACACCAGAGGAAGCCACGGTGGAGCCCCAGAGAGGGAGAAGACAGTTGTTTTCATGTGTATGGATCTTTAATGGGTCGGACATTGACTTGCAGGAGAGCTACCTATAGGTTAGACAGTTTTCTTCCTTTTCGATTACTGCTGATTTCCATCCCTTTTCCCAGGCCTGTAGCATTACCTTCTTAAAGATCCATGGGGGTCCAACAGCTGGGACCCCAGCAGATCAGCTATTTGCTGTGCTCCCTTAGAATCTTACAGGCTATGCAAAGTCAGGTTCATTGGTCACATGGTCTGATTGCAGCTCAGCCCCATCCAATCATAGCCACTTTACAATGTATGGTGTTGTGCTTGGTAAGTGTTCACCCAAACGCTGCAGTCTCTTTGTAAAGCTGATCAATGGGGGGGGCCCGGGTGTTAGATCCCTGCCAATCTTTAATTGATGACCTATCCTAATGATAGGTCTTCAGTTATTTAGCCTGGGAACTCTTTAATAGATGACAGGGACAGTATACAATCGACAGCCAGCCCCGAGCTAAGAACATACCGAATCCCCAGAGCAATGCTTCTATATATAAAATACAACCATGCCAAAGGTGACGGCACAAAAACTGGATACAAAGCGGCACATGTTGCTTGTTAAATTTATTTCCAGTGCAGGGAAGGAAGAAATAACGAGAGAATCTTATTAATTAAGGCACAAAGGTCCCCCGCATTGTAAGTGCATAATGCTATGTTTGGAGGTCAGTGCAGAAACAAGTGCAGAAATTCTGCATGTAACAAATAGGGGTAATTAGCAATTCAGCTTCCCACATAAAGATCTGGAGATGGATTATTTTGCTACTTGGGAAAAGCTCTTTTCAGCTTATAATTTGCAGCTTTACAAGTTTCATGCCTGGTGACTGTGGGATATTTCAAGTGTAACTACACAAGAGGGAACCATACGGTAATTGTATCAAGTAACTGCTCAGTATTATGCCGCACTGAATAGCCCAGATGTATTATGTTCATTTTCCAATGGCGCCAGTGTTTTACCAGCCTGGCAGCCCTCACAAAGCCTTGATAATCTCGCCTCACATTAAGACACTTGCACAATTTCTGTTATTCCTTCTAACAATGAAAATGACTTCTCTGTAAATGTAAAATGAATGTGAGGAAGAGGCAGGAGAGAAGGAGCGCCTGATGGATCCCGGATTGATCTGCACTAGATTACATATTTGCATAGTGAAGTGGCCGATGGGAAACGCTCGGCCGCCACATACAATCTGCATTTTTATCACCATAAAAATGAAATCATATAAATCTGGATGAAAGGAAAAATAATCCCTGATCCTGATTCATTTATATCAAGATGAGATCACGAGATGCTCCTGTATATCAGATCTGTTACATCATCTGATCCAAGACCGGCTCTTCTGTCTCCAGGCTCCTGGAAGATGACAAGACCTTCTTTTATTAAACCTTCCTGCCCTGTCCGTTCCCTCATCCTCCTGCTTGTTTCTTATTGATCATATCTTTATTACATCCTTATACTGTCATCTCCATTATTCCTGCTCACTAGCTATCTGGCCAGTCTCTGTTCACCCCACTATCTCCCCTCCACCCTTGTCCTCATCCTACTATCTCCCCTCCATCCTTGTCCTCACCCTACTATCTCCCCTCCATCCTTGTCCTCACCCTACTATCTCCCCTCCATCCTTGTCCTCACCCCACTATCTCCCCTCCACCCTTGTCCTCACCCTACTATCTCCCCTCCATCCTTGTCCTCACCCCACTATCTCCCCTCCACCCTTGTCCACACCCTACTATCTCTCCTCCATCCTTGTCCTCACCCCACTATCTCCCCTCCATCCTTGTCCTCACCCTACTATCTCCCCTCCACCCTTGTCCACACCCTACTATCTCTCCTCCACCCTTGTCCTCACCCCACTATCTCCCCTCCACCCTTGTCCACACCCTACTATCTCTCCTCCATCCTTGTCCTCACCCCACTATCTCCCCTCCATCCTTGTCCTCACCCTACTATCTCTCCTCCATCCTTGTCCTCACCCTACTATCTCTCCTCCATCCTTGTCCACACCCCACTATCTCCCCTACATCCTTGTCCTCACCCTACTATCTCTCCTCCATCCTTGTCCTCACCCTACTATCTCCCCTCCACCCTTGTCCTCACCCTACTATCTCCCCTCCATCCTTGTCCTCACCCCACTATCTCCCCTCCACCCTTGTCCACACCCTACTATCTCTCCTCCATCCTTGTCCTCACCCCCCTATCTCCCCTCCATCCTTGTCCTCACCCTACTATCTCTCCTCCATCCTTGTCCTCACCCTACTATCTCTCCTCCATCCTTGTCCACACCACACTATCTCCCCTACATCCTTGTCCTCACCCTACTATCTCTCCTCCATCCTTGTCCTCACCCTACTATCTCCCCTCCACCCTTGTCCTCACCCTACTATCTCTCCTCCATCCTTGTCCACACCCCACTATCTCCCCTACATCCTTGTCCTCACCCTACTATCTCTCCTCCATCCTTGTCCACACCCCACTATCTCCCCTCCATCCTTGTCCTCACCCCACTATGTCCCCTCCATCCTTGTCCACACCCTACTATCTCCCCTCCATCATTGTCCTCACCCTACTATCTCCCCTCCATCCTTGTCCACACCCTACTATCTCTCCTCCAACCTTGTCCTCACCCCACTATCTCCCCTCCATCCTTGTCCTCACCCTACTATCTCCCCTCCACCCTTGTCCTCACCCTACTATCTCTCCTCCATCCTTGTCCACACCCCACTATCTCCCCTACATCCTTGTCCTCACCCTACTATCTCTCCTCCATCCTTGTCCTCACCCCACTATCTCCCCTCCATCCTTGTCCTCACCCTACTATCTCTCCTCCATCCTTGTCCACACCCCACTATCTCCCCTACATCCTTGTCCTCACCCTACTATCTCTCCTCCATCCTTGTCCACACCCTACTATCTCTCCTCCATCCTTGTCCTCACCTCACTATCTCCCCTCCACCCTTGTCCTCACCCCACTATCTCCCCTCCATCCTTGTCCTCACCCCACTATCTCCCCTCCATCCCTGTCATCACCCTACTATCTCTCCTCCATCCTTGTCCTCACCTCACTATCTCCCCTCCACCCTTGTCCTCATCCTACTATCTCCCCTCCATCCTTGTCCTCGCCCTACTATCTCTCCTCCATCCTTGTCCTCACCCTACTATCTCTCCTCCATCCTTGTCTACACTCTACTATCTCTCCTCCATCCTTGTCCTCACCCTACTATCTCCCCTCCATCCTTGTCCTCACCCTACTATCTCCCCTCCATCTTTGTCCTCACCCCACTATCTCCCCTCCATCCCTGTCCTCACCCCACTATCTCGCTCCATCCTTGTCCTCACCCCACTATCTCCCCTCCATCCCTGTCTTCACCCCACTATCTCCCCTCCATCCCTGTCCTCACCCCACTATCTCGCTCCATCCTTGTCGTCACCACACTATCTCCCCTCCATCCCTGTCATCACCCTACTATCTCCCCTCCATCCTTGTCCTCCCCTCCATCCCTGTCCTCACCCTACTATCTCCTCTCCACCTTGCCTTATCCATGTCTTTTACTCTGTATCTTTCCTCCATCATGCCTTCAACTTGTCCTTCATCCCACTATCTTCTCTCTATCCAGCTTGATCCTTGTCCTTCATCCTACTTTCTCCTCTTAGATAGACAGACAGATAGATAGATAGATATGAGATAGATAGATATGAGATAGAGAGATAGATAGATAGATAGATATGAGATAGATAGATAGATAGATAGATAGATAGATAGATAGATAGTTATATAGATGAATATTATAAATAGATATGAGATAGATAGATAGATAGATAGATAGATAGATAGAGATAGATAGATAGATAGATAGATAGATATGAGATAGATAGATATGAGATAGATAGATAGATAGATATGAGATAGATAGATAGATAGATAAGATAGATAGATAGATAGATAGATAGATAGATAGATAGATAGATAGATAGATAGATAGATAGATATGAGATAGATATGAGAGTACGATTTTTACGATACTTGCCATGTTGCATTAGATCACAGACATATCCGAGGCCTGGTGTTTTCATGTTTCGGTCAGGAAGGAAGTTTTCTTTTATTGATGATATTTAACATATGTAAATGAGCCCTGATTGTATCTGAGCGCGCCGTCCCCTCCTCTGCATGCTGATTCCTCCTCAGCTCGGCTTTGCAAACATCATTAATATTAATAGTATCCTGGACTGTAATCTTAGGCCATTTGGATGACATTGATTGATTCAGCCCGGACACAGTCACTTGCCATAAATATGGACATGCACTTGAAGTCCCTGGGGGGAGGGGTATGGGGGGTCTCTATCATAAGGAGACATAGAAAAAAATAAATACAACCTGGAACCTGTAAATCTATTGTGAACATTATTAGCCAATGTCACAACAATGTAAATAAGATGTAAAGCCGCAGAAATACAAATCACTAGAGGATAACAGCGGCAGCAGAAGCTCAGCAAGCAACAGTCTGCTTGTCCTTTCACCAGAATAATGGAAAGAATCAGAAGCCGGCACTTTACTGCTCTGAATGTAACAAGAGATTTTACTAGATTGTATTTTTCATGTTTCAAATGTAGTAAGTGACCCTTTTACTTTTACATCCTTCGTGGTAACCCATTGGACTTTCCATTTCACTGCAGATCCCCAATGATATCACTAACACAACATA
The DNA here is from genome assembly GCA_947044405.1 of Leptodactylus fallax. Classification (NCBI taxonomy): domain Eukaryota; kingdom Metazoa; phylum Chordata; class Amphibia; order Anura; family Leptodactylidae; genus Leptodactylus; species Leptodactylus fallax. The sequence goes on from CAMRHE010000587.1 coordinate 442,580, forward strand.
TTCCTGTATACAATATATCATATTAACTATATAATACAGCAGCACATACCAAGCAAGCAATATCTTTAATAATTTTCTGCTAGTGTAATAGATGACAATAATATACGTTCTTAGAGATATTAATCATGACATGGCTACTAATATCAACATATAATACTGCCTCCTATGTACAAGAATATAACTGCTATAATACTGCCCCCTATGTACAAGAATATAACTACTATAATACTGTTCCTATGTACAAGAATATAACTACTATAATACTACCTCCTAAGTACAAGAATATAACTACTATAATACTACCTCCTAAGTACAAGAATATAACTACTATAATACTACCCCTATGTACAAGAATATAACTACTATAATACTACCTCCTATGTACAAGAATATAACTACTATAATACTACTCCTATATACAAGAATATAACTACTATAATACTGCTCCTATGTACTAAAATATAACTACGATAATACTGCTCCTATGTACAAGAATATAACTACTATAATACTACTCCTATGTACAAGAATATAACTACTATAATACTGCTCCTATGTACAAGAATATAACTACTATAATACTGTCCCTATGTACAAGAATATAACTACTATAATACTGCCCCTATGTACAAGAATATAACTACTATAATACTGCTCCTATGTACAAGAATATAACTAGTATAATACTACCTCCTATGTACAAGAATATAACTACTATAATACTGCTCCTATGTACAAGAATATAACTATTATAATACTACTCCTATGTACAAGAATATAACTACTATAATACTGCTGCTATGTACAAGAATATAACTACTATAATACTGCCCCTTATGTACAAGAATATAACTACTATAATACTACCTCCTATGTACAAGAATATAACTACTATAATACTACTCCTATGTACAAGAATATAACTACTATAATACTGCTCGTAAGTACAAGAATATAACTACTATAATACTGCCCCCTATGTACAAGAATATAACTACTATAATACTGCTCCTATGTGCAAGAATATAACTACTATAATACTACTCCTATGTACAAGAATATAACTACTATAATACTGCTCCTAAGTACAAGAATATAACTACTATAATACTGCTCCTAAGTACAAGAATATAACTACTATAATACTACCTCCTATGTACAAGTATATAACTACTATAATACTGCTCCTACGTACAAGAATATAACTACGATAATACTGCTCCTACGTACAAGAATATAACTACAATAATACTGCTCCTAAGTACAAGAATATAACTACTATAATACTGCTCCTATGTACAAGAATATAACTACTATAATACTGCTCCTATGTACAAGAATATAACTACTATAATACTGCTCCTACGTACAAGAATATAACTACGATAATACTGCTCCTATGTACAAGACTATAACTACTATAATACTGCTCCTATGTACAAGAATATAACTACTATAATACTGCCCCCTATGTACAAGAATATAACTACTATAATACTGCCCCCTATGTACAAGAATATAACTACTATAATACTGCCCCCTATGTACAAGAATATAACTACTATAATACTACCTCCTATGTACAAGAATATAACTACTATAATACTGCCCCTATGTACAAGAATATAACTACTATAATACTGCTCCTATGTACAAGAATATAACTACTATAATACTGCTCCTATGTACAAGAATATAACTACTATAATACTGCTCCTATGTACAAGAATATAACTACTATAATGCTGCCCCCTATGTACAAGAATATAACTACTATAATACTGCTCCTATGTACAAGAATATAACTACTATAATACTGCCCGCTATGTACAAGAATATAACTACTATAATACTACTCCTATGTACAAGAATATAACTACTATAATACTGCTCCTATGTACAAGAATATAACTACTATAATACTGCCCCCTATGTACAAGAATATAACTACTATAATACTGCCCCCTATGTACAAGAATATAACTACTATAATACTGCTCCTATGTACAAGAATATAACTACTATAATACTGCCCCTATGTACAAGAATATAACTACTATAATACTACTCCTATGTACAAGAATATAACTACTATAATACTGCTCCTATGTACAAGAATATAACTACTATAATACTGCTCCTATGTACAAGAATATAACTACTATAATACTACCTCCTATGTACAAGAATATAACTACTATAATACTGCTCCTATGTACAATAATATAACTACTATAATACTACCTCCTATGTACAAGAATATAACTACTATAATACTATCTCCTATGTACAAGTATATAACTACTATAATACTACTCCTATGTACAAGAATATAACTACTATAATACTGCTCATATGTACAAGAATATAACTACTATAATACTGCTCCTATGTACAAGAATATAACTACTATAATACTACCTCCTATGTACAAGAATATAACTACTATAATACTGCTCCTATGTACAATAATATAACTACTATAATACTACCTCCTATGTACAAGAATATAACTACTATAATACTATCTCCTATGTACAAGAATATAACTACTATAATACTACTCCTATGTACAAGAATATAACTACTATAATACTGCTCATATGTACAAGAATATAACTACTATAATACTGCCCCTATGTACAAGAATATAACTACTATAATACTGCCCCCTATGTACAAGAATATAACTACTATAATACTACCTCCTATGTACAAGAATATAACTACTATAATACTGCTCCTATGTACAAGAATATAACTACTATAATACTACTCCTATGTACAAGAATATAACTACTATAATACTGCCCCCTATGTACAAGAATATAACTATATAATACTGCTCCTATGTACAAGAATATAACTACTATAATACTGCTAGTATGTACAAGAATATAACTACTATAATACTGCTCCTATGTACAAGAATATAACTACTATAATACTGCTCCTATGTACAAGAATATAACTACTATAATACTGTTCCTATGTACAAGAGTATAACTACTATAATACTGCTCCTATGTACAAGAATATAACTACTATAATACTACTCCTATGTACAAGAATATAACTACTATAATACTACTCCTATGTACAAGGATATAACTACTATAATACTACTCCTATGTACAAGGATATAACTACTATAATACTACCTCCTATGTACAAGAATATAACTACTATAATACTGCTCCTATGTACAAGAATATAACTACTATAATACTACCTCCTATGTACAAAAATATAACTACTATAATACTGCCCCTATGTACAAGAATATAACTACTATAATACTGTTCCTATGTACAAGAGTATAACTACTATAATACTGCTCCTATGTACAAGAATATAACTACTATAATACTACTCCTATGTACAAGAATATAACTACTATAATACTACTCCTATGTACAAGGATATAACTACTATAATACTACTCCTATGTACAAGGATATAACTACTATAATACTACCTCCTATGTACAAGAATATAACTACTATAATACTGCTCCTATGTACAAGAATATAACTACTATAATACTGCTCCTATGTACAAGAATATAACTACTATAATACTACTCCTATGTACAAGAATATAACTACTATAATACTGCTCCTATATACAAGAATATAACTACTATAATACTACTCCTATGTACAAGAATATAACTACTATAATACTACCTCCTATGTACAAGAATATAACTACTATAATACTGCTCCTATGTACAAGAATATAACTACTATAATACTGCTCCTATGTACAAGAATATAACTACTATAATACTGTTCCTATGTACAAGAGTATAACTACTATAATACTGCCTACTACTGTATCTCTAGTGAATGGATCGGCTACAATCTTAAGCAGGTTATTTAGCCTCAATATCAGAATGAAGAGGTTGTCCAGGCTAAAATATGATATTTTATTAAGCTGGGGGAGCTGAAATAAAACAAACCTACTCACCTGTCCCCGTGTCTCTGGTGTCCTCCCAGCGTGGTCCGGTCCTGCTGCTCAGCTGTCTTCTCGCTGCCTGTGATGTCCCGGGTCCCTTCCACTGAGGCCGCTGCTTGCTTAGACAATAACAAAGCTGCGGGACTGTGTTGGGAAGCAGCGAAGCACTAGGGACAGGTGAGTATGTTTTTTTAAAAAAATTTTTATAACCTTCCCCGGCCTAAAAAATAAAATCTTAGCTCGGGCAATCAGTTTAAGTAGATACAATCAGCCCCACAGACTTTGTATTTAGATCCCACACTGAGACACTTCTGCACTTTTCATGGTATGTTTCTCCACATGTAGGCAGTGCAGGGCTGATAGTCATCATTAAAGGAGTTAGTGTGAACATGTACTAATTGTCTGATAATAATAATTAGTGCTGAATGCGAAACAATTTGCTAAACTGAGTCACAAAATAACAATGGGAACTGCTGATAGAGAACATTTACTGTAGAAAAAAAAACTCCAACACAATAGACACAAAAGGTAAGTAGAAAAATCACAACTATTATTGCTGATTCAGGAGTTTTACAAAATATCAGGAACTTTATAAAAAACATATCAAATATATCTCATCACAAATCTAAAGTATGAAAGCTACATTGTGTAGACAATACAACCACATAGATTCCAACCATGTCACTGATATCTATCTACAGCAGGGATCCCCAACCACCGGTCCGCGGACCGGGACCGGGCCGTTGGAGGACTATTGCCGGTCCGTGGGGCGGCGGGCTGACCTGGGTAAACGCGGCTCCTACCATAGCTAATGGCAGGGACCTGGTCTACAGCGCTGTACACCGATGTACACCGATGTCCCGCCAGAACGGCCCCGGTCTACAGCGCTCTTTAGAGTATAACCCCGCCTACATATGACAAAATCCCTGCCCCTAAACTGCCCCCCACTCCCTGCTGGCCGTGGCAGGGAAAAGATTGGGGAATGCTGATCTACAGGAACAATTAAAAAAAACTTCTGATACAATGTTACATGATATTTACACATATAGATTGCTAATTATGTTATATTATATTCTTGTACATAGGAGCAGTATTATAGTAGTTATATTCTTGTACATAGGAGCAGTATTATAGTAGTTATATTCTTGTACATAGGAGCAGTATTATAGTAGTTATATTCTTGTACATAGGAACAGTATTATAGTAGTTATATTCTTGTACATAGGAGCAGTATTATAGTAGTTATATTCTTGTACATAGGAGGTAGTATTATAGTAGTTATATTCTTGTACATAGGGGGTAGTATTATAGTAGTTATATTCTTGTACATAGGAGTAGTATTATAGTAGTTATATTCTTGTACATAGGAGCAGTATTATAGTAGTTATATTCTTGTACATAGGAGGTAGTATTATACTAGTTATATTCTTGTACATAGGAGTAGTATTATAGTAGTTATATTCTTGTACATAGGGGCAGTATTATAGTAGTTATATTCTTGTACATAGGAGCAGTATTATAGTAGTTATATTCTTGTACATAGGGGGCAGTATTATAGTAGTTATATTCTTGTACATAGGAGCAGTATTATAGTAGTTATATTCTTGTACATAGGGGGCAGTATTATAGTAGTTATATTCTTGTACATAGGAGCAGTATTATAGTAGTTATATTCTTGTACATAGGAGCAGTATTATAGTAGTTATATTCTTGTACATAGGAGGTACCGTGTTTCCCCGAAAATAAGACACCCCCAAAAGTAAGGCATAGGAGAGGTTTCGGAGAATTGCCTAATATAAGGCATCCCCCGAAAGTAAGGCGTATGTTCCCGAACAGAACATACGGTATATACGATATGTGAGGCCGCGGGAGAACCCCACAATCTCTGCTATCATTATACTCTGGGGTCTTTTCAGACCCCGGAGTATAATAATCGGCGGCCCAGGGGAGGTGAGCGAACATAAAAAACTATGTGCTTACCTGTCCTACGCTTCTCCAGGCTTCGGGCCTGTTTGGTGATGTCGCAGACGTCAGTGGACGTCATTTTGCGTCGCGACGCCGGCCGGATCACGTGACGCGGCCTGGTCTAACAGTGAAGAAGGCCGGAGTAGCGCACGGGCATGCACCGGAGCGAGGAACAGGTAAGCAACGTTGTTTTTTTATGTTTGTATCCTCCCCTGGGTCTCCGATCATTATACTCTGGGGTCTGAAAAGACCCCACAGTATAATAATTGTTCATGGGTGGTCCACTATGGGGCAAACTACTGTGTGCAGGGGCCACTATGGGGAATGATACTGTGTGCAGGGGCCACTATGGGACATGATACTGTGTGCAGGGGCCACTATGGGACATGATACTGTGTGCAGGGGCCACTATGGGGCATGAGACTGTGTGCAGGGAAATTAATGGTTTGGATTGTTATGATGATGTCCTAGAAGATGATGACATAACTGTCATTGAATAAATTTTACTTTCTATTCGTACCGTAAATATTGGTAAATGTACCATACTGTTAATTGTTGTACATGGAAATAATGGTACGGTAGTAAGAAATTCTTGATAGGATTCACAGTTTGTCTGGTTATGCTGGTTTGTGATGACAACTACTGTACAGGACCGTATATAATAAATGTTCATTTTTTTGTTCAGCAATAAATGTGAATTCTTCTTCATTGAAAAAAAAAATAAGACATCCCCTGAAAATAAGACACAGCACATCTTTGGGAGCAAAAATTAATATAAGACGCTGTCTTATTTTCGGGGAAACAGGGTAGTAGTTATATTCTTGTACATAGGAGTAGTATTATAGTAGTTATATTCTTGTACATAGGAGCAGTATTATAGTAGTTATATTCTTGTACATAGGAGCAGTATTATAGTAGTTATATTCTTGTACATAGGAGCAGTATTATAGTAGTTATATTCTTGTACATAGGAGCAGTATTATAGTAGTTATATTCTTGTACATAGGAGCAGTATTATAGTAGTTATATTCTTGTACATAGGAGCAGTATTATAGTAGTTATATTCTTGTACATAGGAGGTAGTATTATACTAGTTATATTCTTGTACATAGGAGTAGTATTATAGTAGTTATATTCTTGTACATAGGGGCAGTATTATAGTAGTTATATTCTTGTACATAGGGGGCAGTATTATAGTAGTTATATTCTTGTACATAGGGGGCAGTATTATAGTAGTTATATTCTTGTACATAGGAGCAGTATTATAGTAGTTATATTCTTGTACATAGGAGCAGTATTATAGTAGTTATATTCTTGTACATAGGAGGTACCGTGTTTCCCCGAAAATAAGACACCCCCAAAAGTAAGGCATAGGAGAGGTTTCGGAGAATTGCCTAATATAAGGCATCCCCCCGAAAGTAAGGCGTATGTTCCCGAACAGAACATACGGTATATACGATATGTGAGGCCGCGGGAGAACCCCACAATCTCTGCTATCATTATACTCTGGGGTCTTTTCAGACCCCGGAGTATAATAATCGGCGGCCCAGGGGAGGTGAGCGAACATAAAAAACTATGTGCTTACCTGTCCTACGCTTCTCCAGGCTTCGGGCCTGTTTGGTGATGTCGCAGACGTCAGTGGACGTCATTTTGCGTCGCGACGCCGGCCGGATCACGTGACGCGGCCTGGTCTAACAGTGAAGAAGGCCGGAGTAGCGCACGGGCATGCACCGGAGCGAGGAACAGGTAAGCAACGTTGTTTTTTTATGTTTGTATCCTCCCCTGGGTCTCCGATCATTATACTCTGGGGTCTGAAAAGACCCCACAGTATAATAATTGTTCATGGGTGGTCCACTATGGGGCAAACTACTGTGGCGGGGCCACGGGGATGATACTGTGTGCAGGGGCCACTATGGGGAATGATACTGTGTGCAGGGGCCACTATGGGGAATGATACTGTGTGCAGGGGCCACTATGGGGAATGATACTGTGTGCAGGGGCCACTATGGGACATGATACTGTGTGCAGGGGCCACTATGGGGAATGATACTGTGTGCAGGGGCCACTATGGGGAATGATACTGTGTGCAGGGGCCACTATGGGGAATGATACTGTGTGCAGGGGCCACTATGGGGAATGATACTGTGTGCAGGGGCCACTATGGAGAATGATACTGTGTGCAGGGGCCACTATGGCGAATGATACTGTGTGCAGGGGCCACTATGGGGCAAACTACTGTGTGCAGGGGCCACTATGGCGAATGATACTGTGTGCAGGGGCCACTATGGGGCATGATACTGTGTGCAGGGGCCACTATGGGATATGATACTGTGTGCAGGGGCCACTATGGGACATGATACTGTGTGCAGGGGCCACTATGGGGCATGAGACTGTGTGCAGGGAAATTAATGGTTTGGATTGTTATGATGATGTCCTAGAAGATGATGACATAACTGTCATTGAATAAATTTTACTTTCTATTCGTACCGTAAATATTGGTAAATGTACCATACTGTTAATTGTTGTACATGGAAATAATGGTACGGTAGTAAGAAATTCTTGATAGGATTCACAGTTTGTCTGGTTATGCTGGTTTGTGATGACAACTACTGTACAGGACCGTATATAATAAATGTTCATTTTTTTGTTCAGCAATAAATGTGAATTCTTCTTCATTGAAAAAAAAATAAGACATCCCCTGAAAATAAGACACAGCACATCTTTGGGAGCAAAAATTAATATAAGACGCTGTCTTATTTTCGGGGAAACAGGGTAGTATTATAGTAGTTATATTCTTGTACATAGGAGCAGTATTATAGTAGTTATATTCTTGTACATAGGAGCAGTATTATAGTAGTTATATTCTTGTACATAGGAGCAGTATTATAGTAGTTATATTCTTGTACATAGGGGGCAGTATTATAGTAGTTATATTCTTGTACATAGGGGGCAGTATTATAGTAGTTATATTCTTGTACATAGGAGGAGTATTATAGTAGTTATATTCTTGTACATAGGAGGAGTATTATAGTAGTTATATTCTTGTACATAGGAGGAGTATTATAGTAGTTATATTCTTGTACATAGGAGTAGTATTATAGTAGTTATATTCTTGTACATAGGAGGAGTATTATAGTAGTTATATTCTTATACATAGGAGGTAGTATTATAGTAGTTATATTCTTGTACATAGGAGCAGTATTATAGTAGTTATATTCTTGTACATAGGAGCAGTATTATAGTAGTTATATTCTTGCACATACACTAAGTGACATCACTGAGAATGCAACCTATCCATATACTAGAGAGCGGTGACATCACAGAGAATACAGCCTATCCGTATACTAGAGAGCGGTGACATGACTGAAAATACAGCCTATCCATATACTAGAGAGCGGTGACATGACTGAGAATACAGCCTATGCATATACTAGAGAGCGGTGACATCACTGAGAATACAGCCTATCCATATACTAGAGAGCGGTGACATGACTGAGAATACAGCCTATGCATATACTAGAGAGCGGTGACATCACTGAGAATACAGCCTATCCGTATACTAGAGAGCGGTAACATCACTGAGAATACAGCCTATCCATATACTAGAGAGCGGTGACATCACTGAGAATACAGCCTATCCGTATACTAGAGAGCGGTGACATCACTGAGAATACAGCCTATCCATATACTAGAGAGCGGTGACATCACTGAGAATACAGCCTATCCATATACTAGAGAGCGGTGACATCACTGAGAATACAGCCTATCCGTATACTAGAGAGCGGTGACATCACTGAGAATACAGCCTATCCGTATACTAGAGAGGTGACATCACTGAGAATACAGCCTATCCGTATACTAGAGAGCGGTGACATCACTGAGAATACAGCCTATCCATATACTAGAGAGCGGTGACATCACTGAGAATACAGCCTATCCATATACTAGAGAGCAGTGACATCACTGAGAATACAGCTTATCTATATACTAGAGAGCGATGACATCACTGAGAATACAGCCTATCCATATACTAGAGAGCGGTGACATCACTGAGAATACAGCCTATCCATATACTAGAGAGCGGTGACATCACTGAGAATACAGCCTATCCATATACTAGAGAGCAGTGACATCACTGAGAATACAGCTTATCTATATACTAGAGAGCGATGACATCACTGAGAATACAGCCTATCCATATACTAGAGAGCGGTGACATCACTGAGAATACAGCCTATCCATATACTAGAGAGCGGTGACATCACTGAGAATACAGCCTATCCATATACTAGAGAGCAGTGACATCACTGAGAATACAGCTTATCTATATACTAGAGAGCGATGACATCACTGAGAATACAGCCTATCCATATACTAGAGAGCGGTGACATCACTGAGAATACAGCCTATCCATATACTAGAGAGCAGTGACATCACTGAGAATACAGCTTATCTATATACTAGAGAGCGATGACATCACTAACCTATCCATTCACTATTTAACCTCTTTAAGTTTTTCTGTGACATGTAAATGATGGGATCTTTTCATGTGAAGGATTTCCTTTGGGTCTGGGGACTTTCTTCTCATTGGTATCTCCTCACATTAATGACTCACAAGACGTCTTCTCATTGCAGACAAACCTCTCAGATGTTTAATGTGAGGAGTGTGCAGAGTCTTCCTTCCTGTCATCTCTCACATTCACGCTCCGGTCTACTCCGCAGCCGACAAGCGCTCTCTAATTGGTGCTTTCTAGAGGAGAAGTCGTTGCTAAGTATGTGGATTATTTTCTGACATTATTGTTATAGTAAAGCAGCTGCCAAGAAGGAACATCCGGAGATTCTCGCTGACTCTCTTGGCTGTGATATGTTGCATGTTTAATACTAGTATTAGTGCCCGAAACGTTCAACAAGATAGCACAATGAGACTCAATTCACTCTTTACCAAAGAGCTTACAATCAACGTCAGCTGTACCCTAGAGGCAGATCAGGCTGCTGCTATGGGCCCCATGGAGACAGGGGGCCCAGTTATTGTTGCTCACATTCCCTCTGCTACTGGTCAGTGACAACTAGTGCAGGATTCTCCACTACAGAGGAAGTGGGCTGTTAGTAAGAGGGTGTGGGGCCCGAAGGTCATTGATAAGTGGCATGAAGGTGGCGAGACATAGACAAGGTCTTCTGTAGAGCCCCATGGGGAGGGGGACAGGTGGGCTTTTGTTTGCTATAAGACCCTCTCTTTGTACAGTATTACCTACCATAGTGAGATACATTAGATATTCTGTGCAGGGATCCTGCTTTGGAGGTTTTTGGTCTTGCTCCATTTATGGCCCCGCCTCCCACCTTTTCCCCACCCACGAGGAGACTGCTATCAATCCTCATTTTATCAGTGGCTCCTCCTCATCATAGAAATAAGAGAGGCTTCCAATGATGGACCTAAAATGGAAAGAAGTTTTATAAGACAACAACTCGGCACACCAGAGACAGCCACAGATATAGTAGAAAAGAAGATTTAGGGGCCACAGCACATTGTTAGAGCCCCAAAAAACAACCGTAGCTTGCATTAAAATAAATTCACTATACACAACTATGTCACTGCTGAACACAGCTGGAACCTCACTGACAAACTAGCTGGGAAGTTATTTTAACCCCTTAAAGGGGTTTTCCGGGCAAAAAATATATATTTTTTTTAAAAAGGTCTGTTTGTGCAAGTAATGGGTTAATAAGGGCACCCAAATACATTTAGCAGTGTTTGGAGTGATTTCTGGGTTACTCTGGGAGCTCCTGGCATCCTCTGCATTTGTTTTCATGTTGTAGCTTTCTGCTGTCTTACCCTACAACTACCATGATGCAGAGCATGAGCTGAGTCACACTCCCTCCCCCTCCCTCTCACTCCCTCCCCCTCCCTCTCTCTCACTCCCCCTCCCTCTCACTCACTCCCCCTCCCTCTCACTCATTCCCCCTCCCTCTCACTCACTCCCCCTCCCTCTCACTCCCTCCCCCTCCCTCTCACTCACTCCCCCTCCCTCTCACTCCCTCCCCCTCCCTCTCACTCTTCCCCCTCCCTGCCCACCCCCCTCCCTCTCACCCCTCCCCTCCCTCACCCCCCTCCCTCTCCCCTCCCCCTCCCCTTCCCCCTCCCTCTCTCTCCTCCCCCTCCCTCCACTCCTCCCCCTCCCTCCCTCTTCCCCCTCCCTCCCCACTCCCCCTCCCTCCCTCCCTCCCTCTCACTCCCCCCCTCCCTCCCTCCTCCCCCTCCCTCTCCCTTCCCCCTCCCTCTCCCCTCCCGCTCCCTCTCCTCCCTCTCCCTCTCACTCATTCCCCCTCCCTCTCCTCCCCCTCCCTCTCACTCCCTCTCCTCCCTCCTCCCCCTCCCTCTCCTCCTCCCCCTCCCTCTCCTCACTCCCCCTCCCTCCCTCCCTCCCTCTCCCTCCCCCCCTCCCTCTCCTCCCCCTCCCTCTCTCTCCTCCCCCTCCCTCTCACTCACTCCCCCTCCCTCTCCTCCCTCCCCCTCCCTCTCACTCATTCCCCCTCCCTCTCACTCACTCCCCCTCCCTCTCACTCCCTCCCCCTCCCTCTCACTCATTCCCCCTCCCTTTCACTCCCTCCCCCTCCCTCTCCCTCCCTCTCCCTCTCACTCTCTGCCCCTCCCTCTCACTCCCTCCCCCTCCCTCTCACTCCCTCTCTCTCACTCCCCCTCCCTCTCACTCACTCCCCCTCCCTCCCTCCCCCTCCCTCTCACTCATTCCCCCTCCCTCTCACTCCCTCCCCCTCCCTCTCGCTCATTCCCCCTCCCTCTCACTCACTCCCCCTCCCTCTCACTCACTCCCCCTCCCTCTCACTCCCTCTTCCTCCCTCTCACTCATTCCCCCTCCCTCTCACTCACTCCCCCTCCCTCTCACTCCCTCCCTCTCACTCACTCCCCCTCCCTCTCACTCCCCCTCCCTCTCACTCCCCCTCCCTCTCACTCCCTCCCCCTCCCTCTCACTCATTCCCCCTCCCTCTCACTCACTCCCCCTCCCTCTCACTCCCTCCCTCTCCCTCTCGCTCATTCCCCCTCCCTCTCACTCCCTCCCTCTCCCTCTCGCTCATTCCCCCTCCCTCTCACTCACTCCCCCTCCCTCTCACTCATTCCCCCTCCCTCTCACTCCATCCCCCTCCCTCTCACTCCATCCCCCTCCCTCTCACTCATTCCCCCTCCCTCTCACTCACTCCCCCTCCCTCTCACTCCCTCCCTCTCACTCACTCCCCCTCCCTCCCTCTCACTCACTCCCCCTCCCTCTCACTCATTCCCCCTCCCTCTCTCTCACTCTCCCTCCTTCTCACTCACTCCCCCTCCCTCTCACTCATTCCCCCTCCCTCTCACTCACTCCCCCTCCCTCTCACTCCCTCCCTCTCCCTCTCACTCACTCCCCCTCCCTCTCACTCATTCCCCCTCCCTCTCTCCCACTCCCCCTCCCTCTCCCTCACACCCTCTCCCTATCTCCCTAGCTATCCCGCCCACTACTAGCCCTTCCCACCTAACTAACTCAGATGCTGATGTAGTGCGCAGCACCCTCTGAAGGCTGAAGTGGAGCAAACCTGGACAGGAGTGGGGATGGGTAAGTAAAGTAGCAGCCGCTACCTGTTGGAATAATCACAAAAAAAAAAATCATTCCATAACGCAACTCTGGAGCCCCCCGATCTCTGGAGCCCCATGCAATGGTGTGGGCTGCGTTATGGCCAAACCCTCCCCTGTGTGCAATAATATGGATTCCCATGTAATTATGGATATGACTGGTCTTTCTATAAATAAACCCTGTCGTGAGGCCCGACCTCTGAGTGACTCCAATGACCCCCGTGACAGTGTGTTGCTCCAAAATTTGAATCCCAAAGACAAAGAGATGACGTCCCCCGGTGTTTGGGACTTGTCCTCAATTCTGCAACAACACTCTCTCCTCTGCCTTTTCCCTAATTTTGTCTGATCTTAGATGAGCCCTGGACAGGGAAAAAACTACAAAATATGAGAATAAAAAATCAACTTAAAGGGAAAGCGTCGCAGAAAATGATTTATATATTTAATTAAGTTTTATGTTAATCATATTTTTAAAGAATTTTTGGTGCATTTTTTAAAAATTGTCACATTTAAAAAAAAAATCCTGCAGTTCTGACGCTGAACACTAAGCCAATAAATATGGTGAGACTTTCTTTGCAGCAGTCACCTCACTTACAGCACACTGATGATGACAGCTATCATATGCATGTAGTTAAGACACAAAATCCACCAATCACATAAGGTGATTTCACAATTTAAACCCCCCCCCCCATACAATGACCTCTGCACAGGTCACAGGGCATGCCTAGAAAACTCTCGCATACAAGTCAATAGAGTCTGCCTACAGGAGACAAGAAGTCACAAACTATTTTAGGCTTAGTGGCAAGAGTAAAAATTGCAAGATTTTTTTTTTTTTTTAATAGAAAATTTTAAAAAAATAACCAAAAATTCTTTAAAAATATGTCTAAGGTAAAAACTTAGAGATGAGCCATATAGCTGGTGATGATGCCCTTGTGAGAGGGAATAGCTCTACTTCACCCACCCTGCACTTGTATTACAAAAATAAGTTATCAAAAAAATTGTGTTGCACTTTGGACTGTAATGTCGGCGTCTAATATTGGTCCCAACCATGTGTTATAGGAATCCAGATTGACCACCAAAGCCCCTTCATTGTGTTACCGTATGTACGACTGCAGAGTCACCGTTCATCCCCCTGATCAGTGGAGGTCCCGAGGGTCAGACATATCGATCCCATGGATGTTCCTTGAAAAATCCTTTAAGTTCATTTTTGCAAACCAATACTAAAGCTTGTCTGAATATTGAGCTCCGATATCTCCTATACAGCAGTAGTAGCTGCAAATCCCGAATAAATCAAGCGCCAGCGTGGCGGTGAGATGAGGTTTTTTATGTTTCATATCGAGAGTGGAAATAAATTACTTTTTCTCAAATCAAATGGTAGAAAATATGGGGAATGCTTAACAGGAATTTATTTTTTTAAATCCAATTTTCATTTTCCCTTTTTTTTCCCTGCATCATAAACCCGTAATACGCGGCTCATAGACCGGCGGGATCATTTCATTCATCAGAAGCCACTCCGCAAATATCACCTTCAAGGATGGGCTCTAGGTCACCACAGTCAGGGGATATGAGAAGTCTTCTGTTTGTCTAGTGGGAGGAGCCTGAGGGGGCGGCGGCATTCTACTGTGACAACCTCTTTATGTATCTATACGTACTGTAGTGGTGGTCACCGGGCAAGGAGATACATGGCTGCTAGGCAACCTGAGCTAAAGCACCCTGGAGAGCCAGGACCAGGAGAGACCTGGACACACTCACTGCACCAGGATCAAAAACTTTTTTTGGCGTGAATTGCACCAAGTTTATTAAAAATTGCACAAAATATGGTGCATTTTGGACTGTCTTAGTCAAAAAATGCGATTTACATCGGCTATGATCAGATATCATTTGCTTTTCTATTAACCATTTCAAGCCCGAGCCGTTTTCCCTGTTTCAGAACCGGACACATTATCAGATAATTTTTTTTTTCCTTTGGATTATTCAAATAATTTTTGTGTCTTTTTTCGGACTTTATTTTTATCATATTTTTATTCTTCCATGTTTTTTCTTTATTTTAATATCCAAGAACATGTAAACAAAAAAGGAGGATAAACATGTCAGTTTTTCACATTTTTCATGATTTTTTAATAACACAATATGCTAAAAAAAAAATTTAAGTTTTCCTTCTGTTACGGTAATTTTTATGTAGGTGATGCTTATGGTTGTGTTGCCGGTGATGTGGGCGTGGTAGTGACATTTTCTTTTTGTTTTTTGTGTCTATTTATTTTTGCCCCCCATAGGGTCATACTGGAGTTTTGGGAGGCATTTAACATTCTTACTTTTTTTTTTTTGCTGATTTTCCCTCTATACATTACTCTGATACATTAGCCCCAGTTACAGAAGAAAGAAGACTCCTAAATTATACTGACGGAAACGCCGGCGGTTTCCCTATAGGTATAACGGAAGCAGAAAGACTTTCTTTGAAAAGCGCTGCGGGAAAAACCTCGATGTGTTGTCGCCGTGGTTTTTTTGCTTCAGCCCGCTACATGGAGCTTTAGCCTTAGGCTGGGCCCCAAGTGGTGGAAATGCAGCGTTTTTTGTTGCAGATTTTGCTGCGGTTTTGTAGCCAAAGCCAAGTGTGGATTGGGCAGAAGGGAGAAGTAGAAGAAGTAGAAGAAGTGAATAAGAACTTCCTGGATATTTCCTTTTTTTTTTGTAGCCGTTCTTGGCTTTGGCTCAAAAAACTGCAGCAAAATCTGCAACAAAATCTGTCGCTTTTCCGTAATGTTGGCCTCAGCTTCATGGCCACATTTTACTTCACTTTCCAATTTCAGCAACTCAGACAAAAAAATAAAATGTTTGCACAATTTTAGGGCATGGAACTATTTGCAACAATTTTCTTTGACCCTCTTAGGCTCTTTTCACACCCCGCTTGGTGCACATGTTCAGTGTACCTGGCAGGGCGTACTTCCGGTGTACACACGTGAGAGGTCCTTTATAGATCTGGCAGATGCCAAGAGATTGTCCCTAGACGTCCACCAGGCAGATATAGTATATGGGTTGTTTTTTTAGGGGTTTTTTTGCCTAGGGGACCTACATATATATGATATACGGTGCAAAAAATCATCTATATTGGATTTACAAATCTCTCTAAAATTTCCGGTTTATGGTCATCAAAGTTCCCAAAATATAATCCTTAAATCACATGACGGTTTAAGCCCCGCCCATTTCTATTCAGACGCACCCCCAAAATCAGAAACACCCCCATTAAGACAAATCTTTGTGCTATCTTCCCTTTCTTCTTTATGCATCACACTGGTGAAAACCATGGAAGATCCGGTCTGTACAGCAGTTCTGGAATTCTATTCATGAACCAGGAGGATCAGGATGAACAATAGAAGCTTCTTGGATAGTATTCACAAGATAAGATGATTTTTACATATAACAACTGGTTATATCGCTGCAGGAATTTATGGGGGTCTCAGGGGATAGATCCAGAGGGTTCAGAGGAAGTGCGAGGACAGACTGCGATACCGTCTGATATTTAGACTAAATGCAGGATATTGAGTGCGTCCCGCCAGCTCCACATTTTGATTGCATATAAATGAGTTTCATCCAGGTGCTGGAATGTAATATAGAAGCCATTTACAAAAAATTGAAAACCATCAATTACAGCCCTCGAAAAATATTTGGGGCGAAATGAGCGCAATAAATAAATGGATGGAAATGAGTCGCTAATAGTCGCAATTATCCGCGGAAACTTCCCCCGCTCACTGCTTATAGGTTCAAGTCTGAATGTAAAATAGTTTCCTAATGGAAGAAGGGGCCGGAAGAACCGAGGCCGGGAAATAATCGGGAGCCGTAAGGCGCGAGCCTGTCACCAGCGCAATAAATCGGCCGCAAAGTGACAAATATTCTGCTGTCTTGGAATTGGCTCAAAATAAATAAGATGGATGACCAGAGATGTCGGGGTCATACGCTTAGGCAATGGGGGGAGGATGCTGACATGTGATCACCTATCGCCCATTAGGGCTCTGTTCACACTACCATGTGGTCCGTTTACTGCAGAGAGCTTGAAATGTGAAAAAAAAAAATTTATGATGCGAATTAGCGTTAGAGACAGGAGAACCTGGAGGACCTGAAGTTTCATATTGATGACCTATTTAAGGACCAGTGAGAGTTAGACTCTCTGAACCCCCGCCACAGTTGTTTCATGCGCCACACCTGATGACAGTCACATGATACAGTGAATGGGGCTGAGCTGCAATACCCAGCACAGCCACTATACAATGTTCGGTGCTGTGCTTGGTAGTCAGTGAAGAGGTCACTGAGCTCACCCAAATACTGCAGCCTCTAATCAGCTGATCAGTGAAGGTCCCAGGTGTTGGTCTCCCACTGGTCGCATATTAATGACCTTTCCTCTAAGTCCCGATTTGACACTGTAACATAGTCTGGGAGTCGTATTTAGGAGGATTTGTTCAATCTATGTCACATGATCATTGCTGATGAGTGGCTGCCATGAATCATGTGACTCACCAGAATCGGGAAGTGCATTGGGGGTCTGCGTAGCGGATGACATTGCACCCTCTAATATAGGTCTGTGGGGTGAGGGCTTTCTCTTTAAATCCAGCGCCAATTTTTAGAGGAGGGATTTTTTTTTTCTGGAAATGGCCTGTAATGTGCACAGGATGTATACAGCCCCTCCCCCACATACATAATGCAGTGACTTGCTCCTATAGACTACGTATGGCGGCTGCGGCAGGGGCTGTAATGGAGGGTTTCCCTGCAGTAATTATTCGCTTCTATTCAGCGGAGAACATTGCTGTTTATTCTTTCCTGCCGCTTATTAGTCTGCGCACTATATGCAAACATTTTTAATTTGCCCAATAATTAAAGCGAAGTCACGTGACCCGGCTCACACTGTTTGCGTTGTAAGCGCCCGGGATTCATGGCAGGCAGACGCTCATATTTCATCTCCTGTCTCGCCCTCGCTATTTTGCTTTTTTTTTTATCTTGAGGCTGAAAATAAGGTGAATTGTATGAAGCCGGCCGATTCCAGTGCAATATATTACATGCAGCGTCAGCGCTTTATGGCGAGGCGATCACTCTGGAGCACGGCGAGCTTATTAAGAGTCTTTTACGCTCTCGACTCTGTTTGTTTGGTCCAATAACAGCTACATTTGCTCGGTTCAATGAATCTGCGAGTTTTTTACAATGAGTTATTATGCGTAATAAAATGGTATATACGGCCGAGGATGAAGCTCCTCCGATGTGGATACAGACGAAATGTTAATGGACACTAAACATGATGGGGGAATAATCCGGCAACGAAGGGTCAGAAATACAACTGCTGCAGTAGACGGGATCGGTGGGGCAACGGGGCGTGGGAAATGAGAGTATTGGTGGATGTAACCAAAATGTAACAATATGTAACAGATAGTAGATAGATAGATAGATAGATAGATAGATAGATAGATAGATATGAGATAGATAGATATGGATAGTAGATAGATAGATAGATAGATAGATAGATAGATATGAGATAGATAGATAGATATGAAATAGATAGATATGATAGATAGATAGATATGAGATAGATAGATAGATAGATAGATATGAGATAGATAGATATGAGATAGATAGATATGAGATAGATATGAGATAGATAGATAGATAGATAGATATGAGATAGATAGATAGATATGAGATAGATAGATAGATAGATAGATATGAGATAGATAGATAGATAGATAGATATGAGATAGATAGATATGAGATAGATAGATGGATAGATATGAGATAGATAGATGGATAGATATGAGATAGATATGAGATAGATAGATAGATATATGAGATAGATAGTATGAGATAGATATGAGATAGATAGATAGATAGATAGATAGATAGATATGAGATAGATAGATTGAGATAGATAGATAGATATGAGATAGATAGATAGATAGTTGAGATAGATAGATAGATAGATAGATTAGATAGATAGATAGATAGATATGAGATAGATAGATAGATAGATAGATAGATAGATAGGAGATAGATAGATAGATAGATAGATATGAGATAGATAGATAGATAGATAGATAGATAGATAGATAGATAGATATGAGATAGATTATCCCTGTACTGTGACATCACTGTGTGTATTATCCCTGTACTGTGATATCACTGTGTGTATAATCCCTGTACTGTGACATCACTGTGTGTATAATCTCTGTACTGTGACATCACTGTGTGTATTATCTCTGTACTGTGACATCACTGTGTGTATTATCTCTGTACTGTGACATCACTGTGTGTATTATCTCTGTACTGTGACATCACTGTGTGTATTATCCCTGTACTGTGACATCACTGTGTGTATTATTCCTGTACTGTGACATCACTGTGTGTATTATTCCTGTACTGTGACATCACTGTGTGTATTATTCCTGTACTGTGACATCACTGTGTGTATTATCTCTGTACTGTGACATCACTGTGTATATTATCTCTGTACTGTGACATCACTGTGTATTATCCCTGTACTGTGACATCACTGTGTATATTATCCCTGTACTGTGACATCACTGTGTGTATTATCTCTGTACTGTGACATCACTGTGTGTATTATCCCTGTACTGTGACATCACTGTGTGTATTATCCCTGTACTGTGACATCACTGTGTGTATTATCCCTGTACTGTGACATCACTGTGTATTATCCCTGTACTCTGACATCACTATGTGTATTATCTCTGTACTGTGACATCACTGTGTGTATTATCTCTGTACTCTGACATCACTGTGTGTATTATCCCTGTACTGTGACATCACTGTGTGTATTATCTCTGTACTGTGACATCACTGTGTATTATCTCTGTACTGTACTGTGACATCACTGTGTGTATTATCCCTGTACTGTGACATCACTATGTGTATTATCCCTGTACTATGACATCACTGTGTGTATTATCCCTGTACTGTGACATCACTATGTGTATTATCTCTGTACTCTGACATCACTGTGTATATTATCTCTGTACTGTGACATCACTGTGTATTATCCCTGTACTGTGACACCACTGTGTGTATTATCTCTGTACTGTGACATCACTGTGTGTATTATCCCTGTACTGTGACATCACTGTGTGTATTATCCTGTACTGTGACATCACTGTGTGTATTATCCTGTACTGTGACATCACTGTGTGTATTATCCCTGTACTGTGACATCACTGTGTATATTATCCCTGTACTGTGACATCACTGTGTGTATTATCTCTGTACTGTGACATCACTGTGTGTATTATCCCTGTACTGTGACATCACTGTGTGTATTATCCTGTACTGTGACATCACTGTGTGTATTATCCTGTACTGTGACATCACTGTGTGTATTATCCCTGTACTGTGACATCACTGTGTATATTATCCCTGTACTGTGACATCACTGTGTGTATTATCTCTGTACTGTGACATCACTGTGTGTATTATCTCTGTACTGTGACATCACTGTGTGTATTATCCCTGTACTATGACATCACTGTGTGTATTATCCCTGTACTGTGACATCACTGTGTGTATTATCTGTGTACTATGACATCACTGTGTATATGACCTCCATGTATAAAGCTGAACAGCACCCACCACTAATGCACTAAAGTAGAGCTGAAGTGTAATAATAGACATGGGCTCAGTTTCCTCCTCTCCGGTAGCCATAGGGGGGAGTTACTCTCAGTAATGGGGGTTAATCATCCCAGCAGATCTCCGGCTCCCCCTGTGCCCGCACACTGGGAGTTGATTTTCCCACCTACGAATCCGTAGCTACATTTACGGCATTAGTGGTTTATGGCGCCTGATCAGCGCCGCACGTTCCTCTTTACGACTAAATATTTATGCTGTAACCTGACAATGAGCCTCCGCGTTATCTGGATTAACCGTGTTGTACGACATAATAAAGCCTGAGTGACGGGCTCCGGATCTGTCGCCTCCCCGGCCGCACTCTAATATACTGCGCCACTTAAAGCTCTTCCTATTCTTTATTTTTTTGTGTGAGAGATAACTGATTAAAACGAATATGGCGATGGCGACAATCCGTTATCTGGGGAACAATTTCAGGTTTCCAATTGAATGGAGAATATATGTAATTATGTGTCGGCCACTTCCTCCAGATCCTTCACTTTTATTGAGCATTGTTTCTTATTAGTGCTCCCCTGATTGTATAAGTCATTAAGGCTTCGGCGCTCGACGGCGGTGGATTTTTCACGGGGAAAAAAAAAGCGTAATTGGCCATAGATGGTGGAGAAGGGATCAGTAGAAAACAAACCTGTCATTTATCCTGCGCTCTTAGTTAGGCTCCGTGGAACTTGTGCAATGGCTGTAATTGTTCTAGCCATGGGGGAATTTAAAGGAACCACAACCTGAATTCTGCAGGTAATCCCACCCGAGATCTGGGGGATATTGGCTGTAGCCGGCACAAGAAGGAAATTCTTAGTATTCCTTATTTCATAGCAAGGTATGTTTTCAACTACTTTGGTATGCGTTCCATGACTGACCACTAGGGCATCTGAGTGCTCATGTCCTGAGAGGGTCAATAGCCAATTTTTAAAGAATTTGTCCCATCACTAGTATCATATTCATTGTATGGATCAGAAAAAAATAGATCCATATTATTTATATGCTGTAAACAATCCGGTGAAGAGATTATTAGTATAGTATGGCGCCACCAGGTGTTCAGCGTGTATAGAATTGTGCACGTCCACCTAATGGGCTGAGTGCTGGTGGACACACATGCTTAGTCTCTACAGATCCCTACATAGTGATCCTCTGCACTACATGGCAGTATAGCTGAGTAGATTCCTTCTGCAGGAGATCACATCCTCGATCACACCCTTCTCAGTATACTCAACAAACCGCAGCACCAGAGAACTCCACAAGACACAAGATGGCAGTGTATGAAATCCTGGCCCCGGATAGTCAGTATTCCAATATTCCACACCAGGTCTCTGAAAACAGCTGAACGGAATCCCTCAGTAGTGCAGCCTCAGGCTTTGGGCCTGTAACTTTAAAGAGGACCCTTCACCACCTCCACCAACCCTTCACATCCTTTAATACCCCCCAAACACACACACACACACACACACACTGATTCGGGCACAGTTTAAATTTTTTTCTCTAGCCCCCACCGTTCCTGAGCTATCAGTGCAGTTATTTTCAGCAAGCAATATGCTACTTAGGTTAGATGGGCGGGTCCCAGACCTTCCAGTCCATCACAGGACCGCCCACTTGACAGTAGGGAGCCTCATTAGCTGAGACTAACTGCAATGACTTCTTGGGAATGGTGGGAATGGAAATTAACTGCCCCAGAAACAGTGGAGAGGCGACTATTAAAGAAGGCGAAAAATTGGTTTTGTTGGAGGAGGTGAGAGGTCTCCTTTAAATCCAGTATAGCCGGTCATAGGCACAGTACGAAGATCCTATCTCCTTGTGTAATGGCCAATTTAAAGGGATATTCCAGAGATCGGTATTTAGGATATATCCCCAGGATCCTGCTGTAGGTCCGACCACCCCCATTATCCCTATAGATTGTGACTATGCTATAAATGCAATGGAGCGGCTCCTATTAGAGGATGTAAGACATGGCCATGGTGAGGGGTCCTCTTTATATCTCCACATGGGGGTTGATATAAATATTCTGACAGATCAGTGAAATGTTTTCATTCATTGACAATAAGCAGAGATCTAGAAAATGTCGATGAGGAGGATCCTGAAGCGTATGAGACAGATCCTGAACTTTGCATTATACAGGATTGAACCTTGTGAGCGTTCTGTTACTTTCTTCCATTCTGGGTTGCTTTAAGTCTCGGGCTGGGAATTGTCAGCCGCGTTTTCAGCTTCCAGCCCAGTCACCAGGCAGGTTCAATATGTCAGCCCTCCAGACAGCGAGGATTGTACATGTCAAGGCAGCGGGGAGAGAGGCGGACTGTACTCAGAGTGTATTCCACGGGGATTACATCTCAGAGGTTCCTCCAGGTCAGCTGTCTAGAAAATAATATTCCAGCAGTGAAGTCTACAGCTTCTGCTCCAATCTACAGTGAATATCTGCTTAGAATGGTCAGGGTAATGTACCACCAGTCTGGTGCACACAGTCAGGGGGCACCTAGAGCGTATGGCCACTGCTAGGACTGGGGGTGCCATCTGGTCAGACATCTTGGGGGACAGTACCACCAGCCTGATGCTCCGGGCACCGAAAGGGGAGGACAACCACCGGAGCATGTGTCTATGGGCATTGCTAGGATTGGGGGTACCATGTTGTCAAACATCTCAGCAGCATCAGCTGCAAGGTAAAGCACCACCCACCTGATGCATACAAATATGGGCACCAAAAGGTTAGGGCAACCACCGGAGCTTGTGCCTATCGGCATTACTAAAACTGGGGGTAGCACCTGGTCAGACATATCTACAGCATCACCTGCATTCTTACACTGACAGTCAGAGACACTCACTGGGCATTCTGGGTAACCACCTGAGATTCCCATGGTCGTCACACACTGAGGTCACATGACCATATGTGTACACATCCTAAAGTCACAAGGGTGAGCGGTCAGGAGGGAGAAGAGGAAAAGTGTCAGCTGCTGTGTAAGTGCATGGGGTCTGGTTTGGGATCTCTCTGTGGTCTAGGATCTGTTCTTATGGCTGGAAAAGTGAGGAGAAATGCTCTGCAGTTATCAGGAAAAGTAGTCATGGTGATCTGGGCTGGATGGAGAAGAAAAGGAAATGGAGTATTTAAAGTCAGAGATGTCACCTGTCAGTGACTGGATTTATGGAGGAGCTGTCATCTCCCCTGACATGTCTGTAATCCCCATATACCACAGAACGTCTCTGTATAGTCCAGGCCAGTTGTCAGTGCTAACATTGGAGGGGTAAGGGGGAGCCCAGAGACAGCGGTCTATGTAATCCACCACTGAAGACTCTGCTTAAGAAAGCAGCCAATGTGGCAACCACTGGCCTAATACATGTACATGAGAATCGGCCACTGTTGGAATCTGCAGAAATTAACCTGTTGTGTAGTTTTCTAGCTACAGCATGTCCAGCATCAGTGTAGGACAAGACAGAGGCTGACACTGATGCAGGGGCAGTATTGTGGTGCTGAGTGATGCAGGAGGGAGGTGATAAGACCAGGTGGTGTGAGGAAGCGAGGTCAGTGCATGGAGCCAATGGGACCTTCTACAAAAGCCCATACAGGACCCGGCAGACACAAGCGTGAGACTAACACTGTGAGGACAGCAAGGATTTGTACTGTACAATGGGGGAAGGTCTCTTAGACTTGGAGCCCTGAGACACTCTTATGGTGATCCAATCAGGTGAGAACTTTGGTGGAGTCAAGATCTCCCACCCCTGGTTAGGGACCAAACGGTAAACCTGAAGCGTCCAGTTAATAAATCTGCCGACCTCCAACCTGTGCGGTTCATTCGGGAGCCCCCCATACTCTGCATGCTCCAGTGTGCACCTCAGATACCTCGGTGACGTTGCACCTATAGTGATGTCATATGGCAACAAAACATTGCCCCAGCACCAAAAACATTCCTGCTGTAATAAGGATACATGATCAAACTGTAATTGTAAGCCCTGAACCTGCCAGGACAAGGCGACCTCTGTTAGGTGGGTCCCTACACTAAAATGACCTCTCACCTCTCTTAGAGCCTCAGTCTGCATCTTCAAGTGACTGCTGGAAAGTGAAGAAGACGACATCTCTTACAAAGCTTTGTGTATCACATTGACTACTGGTGCACGCAAAAAATATATCATAAAAAGGGGTGCCAGAAATCCACGAGCGCCTTGCTCTCCTATATCATATCAGATGCCATAGTGCCAGCCGGCAGCCGCTAACCATGCTGATGTCAGGTGTCAGCACATGAATTTGTCGCCACCTGGTGGATGCCGTGAGTGGGGTAGAAAATATCAATTCATAAGACTCTGTAACAGATATGGCTGAGTGTTTGCTGTCTGCGGTGCGTCAAAATGACATTTTGTACTCAAAAATAGGTTTGGTGACAGAATGAATTGTGTCCACAGATAACAAGCAGCGTCACAAAGTGATTTCTGTACATTCTGTGCTCAGGAAATGGATTCTCGATTCAATTCTTTCAGTGTCATTATATACTTTGTGGCTGAACGACACCCCATAGATTCTATAGAGCTGCCATAGTTGGGGTGTTCAGTGACACGCTCAGCTCTGCTACATCTCTGTATATTTTGTGTTATTTCTCCATGGTATCGGTGACTTTCCAGAGCCATTGGACATTCTGTATCTCTAGAATCTCAGATCCAGCCATAATCTTATCATTTTCCATGTTAAACAGAAAGGTCATAAACAAGAGCGCCCTCCGTCCACATCTGCGGCCAAATCATATCTTTAATGTGACCGATATTAAATCTGCGGAGCTGCGTCCCCGAGCCCATTGGAGGGAAGCGTCTCCCCTGAGAGCGGGGGCAGGGAGGTCAGAGGTCAGTCTTCACATTGATTGATTAAATGAGGCTTTGGAAGAGACCCAAGAGCTGAATGAAAAATCCATTATTTGGCTCGAAGTCTCCGAGGCGCAATCTGCGGAGATAAGAGGGAACCGTGTGACCCGTGTATAGCATCGACTGGCTCAGCAGGATCCCATACCAGGACTGAACACATAAGATGTCCTAATAAGGCTAAATTAGCAGTGGTTATAATGACTTACTTGGCAACCGGACCTCACAGGGTGTGGTTTATGCAAATTTGGGGTGATAATTTGTACCGAAGGGTGGAGCTTAAAATATCCTGCCATTTTTAACTCAGTAAGCAGTTAGATCCATGGAAAGGTTGTCAAGGTTCAGCAAAACAAGACCGCTTTCTTCCAAAACAGCGCCACACCCGTCCACAGGTTGCATCTGGTATTGCACTTTAATTTCATTCACTTTAACAGAGCTGAGCTGCGAGGCCATCCACTTAGGAGGAGGAGGTGCTAATGAGGTGGAGGGTGTCACATGACTTCTCATTGGCCAACAGGGCTCCTATTAGACTCATTAGACACTAAAGAGTCTAAAGGGCGGAGGAAACACAATCGTGGCAACCATTTTGGAGATTCTCAAGGCCAAAGGATTACTTTTTTGTTATTAGCCAAAACAAACGTGTGAAGGTAGCCAAAGGACTTATTCACATATTGAGGTCAATTCGCATTGAAAATTTAAGAAAACTGCAGCAAAACCCATAATTTGACCATTTGAACAAATACCTTCCACGGGCTGCAGAATTTTTGGAAAATGACCTGAAAGCGAATTTGAAAATCCTCGGCGTGTGGATGTCCCCTGCAGAATAAGCAAAGATTTGGCGATGAAGAAATCTGATATTCCTATTGTTGCAGATTGTGATGTACAAACCGAAGATCTGCAGCAGAATAAACAAATATATCATATAATAAGTCATTTACAATAAAAAAAAAATCTACAGATTTGGCGCAGATTTGTTGCTGCAGATTTTCTTGCAACTTTCTCAAGATTTTCTGCTGAAATTTTCTGCAGCAAGTTCAGTCTGTGAGACGTCCATGTGAAGGAAGGACATTGTGACGTTACACTCCAGATACAACGTGACCCATAAACGCCACAGCCGCCGCCGCAGAGACGGAATGTAAATTTCCCGCTTTATTTGTCATTAATTCGTAATTCCCTCCAATCTTTCATCCTAACAAGAAAATAATGAAAACTCTTCTATTATCGGCCCCAAACATAACAGCAAATCATTACAGAACATTTAGTATTTTGTTGATACGGAGCTGAAGCGCGATCAATATTTATATCCTCAACATAATTCACACTGTTCATCAAGGCAAATACCTACAAGCCGCTGCGTGCGGCCATAGGTGCGGAGTTTAACCCATTGTGCACCCGGACCACCAGCGCAAGGTCATTACATGTGGACAGTAGGATCAGAACGTGAAAAATCAGAGGACACCGCCAAGGCCTGGAGGGTATTTAGCATTAAACAACAGAATTGTCAAAAAGGGCAAAGAGGAAGGAGAAGGGTGAATGAATAAATGGGCACAGCGGGGGTGAATAAATAAATGGGCACAGAGGAGGGAGGGGGTGAATAAATAATGGGTAAAGAGGAAGGAGAAGAGTGAATGAATAAATGGGCACAGAGGGTGGTGAATAAATAAATGGGCACAGTGGAGGGAGGGGGTGAATAAATAAATGGGTACAGAGGGGGTGAATAAATAAATGGGTACAGAGAAGGATAAATAAATAAATGGGTACAGAGGGGGGGTGAATAAATAAATGGACACAGAGGGGGTGAATAAATAAATGGGCACAGCGGGGGTGAATAAATAAATGGGCACAGAGGGGTGAATAAATAAATGGGCATAGAGGAGGGTGAATAAATAAATGGGCAAAGAGGGGTGAATAAATAAATGGGCACAGCGGGGGTGAATAAATAAATGGGCACAGAGGGGTGAATAAATAAATGGGCATAGAGGAGGGAGGGGGTGAATAAATAAATGGGTACAGAGGGGGTGAATAAATAAATGGGTACAGAGAAGGATAAATAAATAAAGGGTACAGAGGGGGGTGAATAAATAAATGGACACAGAGGGGTGAATAAATAAATGGGCACAGCTGGGGTGAATAAATAAATGGGCACAGAGGGCGTGAATAAATAATGGGTAAAGAGGAAGAAGAAGGGTGAATGAATAAATGGGCACAGAGGGTGGTGAATAAATAAATGGGCACAGAGGAGGGAGGGGGTGAATAAATAAATGGGTACAGAGGGGGTGAATAAATAAATGGGTACAGAGAAGGATAAATAAATAAATGGGTACAGAGGGGGGTGAATAAATAAATGGGCACAGAGGGGTGAATAAATAAATGGGCACAGAGGGCGTGAATAAATAATGGGTAAAGAGGAAGGAGAAGGGTGAATGAATAAATGGGCACAGAGGGTGGTGAATAAATAAATTGGCACAGAGGAGGGAGGGGGTGAATAAATAAATGGGTACAGAGAAGGATAAATAAATAAATGGGTACAGAGGGGGGTGAATAAATAAATGGACACAGAGGGGGTGAATAAATAAATGGGCACAGAGGGGTGAATAAATAAATGGGCATAGAGGAGGGTGAATAAATAAATGGGCACAGAGGGGTGAATAAATAAATGGGCACAGCGGGGGTGAATAAATAAATGGGCACAGAGGGGTGAATAAATAAATGGGCATAGAGGAGGGTGAATAAATAAATGGGCACAGAGGAGGGAGGGGGTGAATAAATAAATGGGTACAGAGGGGGTGAATAAATAAATGGGTACAGAGAAGGATAAATAAATAAAGGGTACAGAGGGGGGTGAATAAATAAATGGACACAGAGGGGTGAATAAATAAATGGGCACAGCTGGGGTGAATAAATAAATGGGCACAGAGGGCGTGAATAAATAATGGGTAAAGAGGAAGAAGAAGGGTGAATGAATAAATGGGCACAGAGGGTGGTGAATAAATAAATGGGCACAGAGGAGGGAGGGGGTGAATAAATAAATGGGTACAGAGGGGGTGAATAAATAAATGGGTACAGAGAAGGATAAATAAATAAATGGGTACAGAGGGGGGTGAATAAATAAATGGGCACAGAGGGGTGAATAAATAAATGGGCACAGAGGGTGTGAATAAATAATGGGTAAAGAGGAAGGAGAAGGGTGAATGAATAAATGGGCACAGAGGGTGGTGAATAAATAAATGGGCACAGAGGAGGGAGGGGGTGAATAAATAAATGGGTACAGAGGGGGTAAATAAATAAATGGGTACAGAGAAGGATAAATAAATAAATGGATACAGAGGGGGGTGAATAAATAAATGGACACAGAGGGGTGAATAAATAAATGGGCACAGCAGGGGTGAATAAATAAATGGGCACAGAGGGGTGAATAAATAAATGGGCATAGAGGAGGGTGAATAAATAAATGGGCACAGAGGAGGGAGGGGGTGAATAAATAAATGGGCACAGAGGGGGTGAATAAATAAATGGACACAGAGGGGGGTGAATAAATAAATGGACACAGAGGGGGGTGAATAAATAAATGGGCACAGAGCAGGTGAATAAATAAATGGGCACAGAGGAGGGTGAATTAATAAATGGGCACAGAGGAGGGAGGGGGTGAATAAATACATGGGCACATAGAAGGGTGAATTAATAAGTGGGCACAGAAGAGGGTAAAAAATAAATGGGGACAGAGGAGGGTGAATAAATAAATGGACTCAGAGGAGGGCAAATAAATTGGCACAGGGGTGTGTGAAGAATATCGCCTCGCCCAGCCGCCTGGCACGCCTGCGATCAAACTTCTTTCTTAACCTCCCACTCACACACTGTGAGTAGACCGGGTCATAGGATAAAATGAAATGAGCGATATAAATTTTATATGTTTAATAACCCAAGTGGGTCAGTATGGATTAATAGCATATACAGAAATATACAATATTAATATGATCAAGCATAAACATACAAGCAAAGGAGCGATGATACAATACACAAAAATAAACAGGGGAATTAAAAGATAGAGAAAATACCGGCATAGGCTCGTAGTCCGTTTCTCTAGGCCACAGCAGAGTTTTGGGCCTAGGGCGCAAGCTTAAGCAAGTTGCATAAAACAATCCTTCTACATGCTGTCCAGAACTAGGCCCTCAAAGCATTCCTCAGTAGGGCAGGCCCTCTCATCTTCTCCCAGATCAGAGCTCCTTACTGCCTCTTTGCTGAATGACCCCAGAATCCAGGTCTGCCCACAGCATATGGCTAGTGCTCCACCCACCCCTTGCACCCAGGCAGCCCCCCTTCTCCCACCTTTGCAGAACCCTCGGAGAGAAGGGTGAAGTTAAGGCTTGCTATCCCCCATCCCATCTGGCCAGGGATAATAAAAGTGCCTGGCTATAGCAAGCCATCTCCAATGAACACACATAAAACCAGTGAAGCCTATCGTCCAGCAATGTGGACTCCACTAAAGCACCGCATTCCAAGTGGGGGAAGGACTGACCTAAGCAAGTAAAACACGCTTCCAAGAAAGATATAAAACTGAGGGTCGGTTCATCACAGGGTGAATAAATAAATGGGAACAGAGGAGGGAGGGGGTGAATAAATACATGGGCACATAGAAGGGTGAATAAATAAATGGACACAGAGAAGGGTAAATGAATAAATGGGCACAGAAGAGGGTAAATAAATAGACACAAAGGAAGGTGAATAAATAAATGGGCACATATCATAGTAGTGAGTAAATAAATAAGAGGGCACAGAGGACAGATCTTGGATAAATGGGCTCAAAGGAAGGTAAGTAAGTGGGTGAATAAATAAATGGGCACAGAGAAGGTTAACTAAATAAATGGGTAAAAAGTAGGGTGAATAAATAATGGGTAAAGAGGACAGAGGAAAGTGAATAAATGGGCACAAAGTAAGGTGAGTAAATAAATGGGCACAAATGATAGATGGCAACAGGAGATGAAAAGACATATCGGCATGGATGACAGAGAAGGGTGAATAAAAATTAGTCAGAGATGACAGAGGAAGAGGAGAATTAAAATATGCCAAGATGACAATGGGCGGTGAGCAGATAAATGGGCATAAAGGATAGTGGAAAGTAGAAGGGGAGAAAAATGGGCACAGATTTCAGAATACAGTGGAGGGTGAGATGAAAAATAGGCACAGATGAAAATGGCGGATGAGAAGAAACCAGGTATGGATGTCGGTGGATAGCAGAAAAAAGGGAAAACGGACACAAGTGGTCGTTGATAATGATGAATGAGAAGGAGAATTGGCAAAGATGGCAGCGGATAATAGAAGGTGGGAAATATATAGAAGGTAGAGGAGAGAAAACAGGAACAGATGGCACGGAGGGAAGAAAAATGGGCAAAGACAATGGTCAGCAAATGAATTCACCAGATAAATGGACGTGGATGAAAGTGGATAACAGGAGGTGACAAAAATAGCCGCAGATGGACCAAGAGCGGCGAGAAGAAAAATAGATACAGATGAGAGTAACAAAGGAAAGGTGAGCAGATAAATGGGCATCGCGGTGAGAGAGTAGTAGAGGGTGCGAAAATAGTACAGACGGCAGAAGACAAGGGAGGAAGAAGGGTAAAGATGGCAGAGCACAATGTAAGGTGACCAGATGAATGGGCATGGGTGATGGTGGGTGGTAGCATGGAGGATGATGGATAACAGCATGGAGGATGATGGGTAGTAGCATGGAGGATGATGGATAATAGCATGGAGGATGATGGATAATAGCATGGAGGATGATGGGTAATAACATGGAGGATGATGGGTAATAGCATGGAGGATGATGGGTAGTAGCATGGAGGATGATGGATAACAGCATGGAGGATGATGGGTATTAGCATGGAGGATGATGGGTAGTAGCATGGAGGATGATGGATAACAGCATGGAGGATGATGGGTAGTAGCATGGAGGATGATGGATAACAGCATGGAGGATGATGGGTAGTAGCATGGAAGATGATGGGTAGTAGCATGGAGGATGATGGATAATAGCATGGAGGATGATGGGTAATAGCATGGAGGATGATAGGTAGTGGCATGAAGGATGATGGGTGGTAGCATGGAGGATGGGTATTAGCATGGAGGATGATGGGTAGTAGCATGGAGGATGATAGGTAGTAACATGGAGGATGATGGGTAGTAGCATGGAGGATGATAGGTAGTAGCATGGAGGATGATGGGTAGTAGCATGGAGGATGATAGGTAGTAGCATGGAGGATGATGGGTATTAGCATGGAGGATGATGGGTATTAGCATGGAGAATGATGGGTAGTAACATGGAGGATGATAGGTAGAGGCATGGTGGATGATGGGTAGTAGCATGGAGGATAATAGGTAGTAGCATGGAGGCTGATAGGTAGTACATGGTGGATGATGGGTGGTAGCATGGAAGATGATGGTAGGTAGTAGCAGTTGAGAAAGAAAATTGAAAAAAGGACAATGGATGGTGAGAAGAAAAAAAATTATATCTAGATGAGAGATGACAATGGGAGGATGAGGATATCAATAGCCATGGAAACCAGTGGATAACAGAAGGGGATAAATGATGACAGTGATAGGAAAGATGGCTGCCCGGGGATAAGAATGGACACAGGTGACGGATTATAACAGAGGGTGAAACCATCAATACACATCAGTAGCTGTAGATAGTGGAGAGGGAGAATAATATGGTTATGGATGACAGGACGGTGGACGGTTAGACGTTTGGACAGTTGACCATGGAAGGTGAGCAGATAAATGGGCATAGTGGGCATAGATCGTGGGTAGTAGAAGAGGAGAAAAATGGGCGCAAGTTACAGAAGATGGTGGAGGGTGAGATTAAAATAAATGGGCACTAATGATCATAGACAATGGTGGATTGGAAGAAAAATTGTCAAAGACGACAGTTGACAATGACAATGGAAAGTGAATAGATGGTGGAAATGGATGATAGAAGGGGCGACATAATGGACGCAGATGGTAATAGGAAGGTGGGAAAATGGGTAACATGACATGGCCTGGGTTAGCCAGACTCCTGAATGACATCACAACATAACCGGACATCTTCTAGTGACCTCCCCGCTACATATAATGGCAGCCATCTTGGTTACCACTCAGTGTCCCTCGGAATTAAGAAAGGGGTGAACGTAATTTAAGTAATGGCCGATGGATTAATATTCTAGGAGGAAACGTCCCGTATTAGTGACAGGGTCTCCACTTACTGCGGGTTACGATCTCTTCAGAAACGTCTATTTATGTCGCCAGTATAAACCATCCATCTGCAGCTTCTGAGCGGCATTCTCCCGTATAACCCTCCGTCTTGTCGTGCGCCGCTCTTAGTGCGGCAGAGTCAAGGATAAGTCGTCTCTGGTTAACTAAATAAAACGACACTGGATGGAGCGAGCGCCACAAGATGAAGGACGGCGCTGTAAAAACGCCCGGTACGTGCGGCCCGCTCCTCCAGTCCTATAAAGAGATTGAAAACATGCCATCTGCTTTTATGAAATAATATAGAAGACGGCGAAGAAGCGCGCTGCCCACCCAGGAGGACTTTTATTTTACCATAAATCATTTGTAGCCTTCAGATAACAATTTCTAAGACTTTAAACATCTTCAGTTCTAGGATACAAAGTGGCGGAGTTCCATCTCTTATCTCTCGCTCTCCGTATCGGAGTTGCCTTTAAATGTCTTCCTCTATGTTATTGAGATGACTGGAGATGGCACATGGGGGGTCTGAGCACATTATAATGGGGCAGAGCCCTCTAATAAGCGTCAGACCTCTTCAGATTAACCCCTTGAGCTCAATAGAAGTCCATCAATAAATTATATAGAATGAAGAGCAGAAACAATGTGACAAAACTGCTTCGTGCAATGAACCTGAAGAAGATCCTGCACATGGTCACATGACCACAACAGGTCCTCAAGCCAGAGCAGAGGGTAGCAAGGAGAGAGAGGACTTAAGTTTGACCTGCATACATTACGTATATGGGATTTGGTCTGGGGTGTGAATTACAGTCTGAATTTATTTAGGGGGTCTGTCCTGAGTCCTGTTTTTAGGGGTCTGTATTTATTTAAGGGGTAAGGATCTTTACTTGGAGGTAATGATTTAGAGGTCTGGTTTGGGGGCTGTATTTATCTATGGGGTCTGCCCTGAGTCTGTATTTAGAGGGCCTGGTTTGAGGGGTCTATTTATTTAGGGGGTCTGGGGCTTTATTTGGAGGTAATTGTTTGAAAGTCTCTATTTAAAGGGTCTGGTTTGGGGGCTTGTAGTTAGGGGGTCTCATTGATACCTTTTTAGAGGGTCTGGTTTGGGGTCTTTATTCATGTAGGGGTTCTGGTTTGGGGGCTTGTAGTTAGGGGTCTCGTGTATGGCTTTTTAGAGGGTCTGGTTTGGGGTCTTTATTCATGTAGGGGCTCTGGTTTGGGGGCTTGTAGTTAGGGGGTCTCGTGTATGGCTTTATAGAGAGTCTGGTTTAGGAGTCTTCATTTATGTAGGGGTTTGGTTTGGGGGTCTGTTTTTGGAATATGTAATGAATACTATAGTGGTGCAATGTTTTTCTGATCAATGATTGTTCTGGCCACTAGGTGGTGGGTGGGGGAATAAATCTGTATGCAGTTAGCTCCCCCTATTGGTAGCTGAAAGAACCAGCTATGACAGTGCTTCAGGAATCAGGACAAGCAGTGCATTGCCTGGCCTCTATGGTAGACGTCATATCTGGAATCTCATGATTTTAGGGTCTTTCTGACCCGTTCCCCTGGATACATTAGACGATTACAGATAAAGCTGAGCTGTGCTGCCCGGGCACCAGGCGCGGCGGTTTCCTCGTCCATGAATATTCTACACGTGTTGAGGCTGAGCGGGCGCGGGGCCGGCACATTGCATGGACAATCATGAGGATTTCAAATTAAGTGTAATTTACAAGTGTGGAGAAAACATTACAGCGTGACGGAGCAGCCGCAACCGACTCCATTAAATCCTGATGAATCAGAGACGCCCGTCCCAGTGTCAAGTATGAGATCCTAATCAGTTTACGGAGGCGGAGGGGAGAGGACGTAAAACACATTCTCTGTGGTAAATTAAGGAATCGTAAGAAGCAACAAAAAAACAAATGTGATCTGATTCTCATCCCCTAATGAAATGTATTAAGCCTTAACCCCTTCCCTTCTGGACAGCGCGCTCACGCTTTACCTTCCCCGCACAAATCAGCATCAATAATCTGAGCGACTGGAGACGACGTCATCAACTGCAAGAAGGAGAAAGAATGGGAGTCCTCGTTGTCATGTGCTATAATGGAAGATTCTGTGTAAACTACTGCTATAGTCTATGTGGGCGCCATATTACACATCCATAATACAAGCCCTAAACTCACCGTGATTTCAGTATATGACATGACTATATGAACGTATATGGCCTCGAATAGCAGGGAAAAATGTGCAATGATCTGAAGGCCCTGCAGAAGGACCTACACATAATCACCTCTACAGGTGCTCAAGTCAAAGGAAAGAGCAGCAAGGACAGAGAGGAGTTAAGTTTGAGCTGCTGCTATTAAATGGGTTTTGGTCTGGGGTCTTAATTACAGCAATTTAGGGGAACTGAGGTCTACATTTTGGGGATCTGTTATAGTTTAGGGGGCATGGCCTGAGTCTGAATTTAGAGGGCCTAGTTTGAGGGGGCTGTATTTTTTTAAGGGGTCTGGGTCTTTATTTGGAGGTAATGGATTAGAGGTCTGTATTTGGGGGGTCTAGTTGTCTCATATGCCACCAATACTTTTAGGGGTTATCCAGTGAGTCAAATTCATGTAAAAAGTCCCAAAATGCTCCATCCACAAAATATACCTTTTCTTTTTTTTTTGTGTGTCCCCCGTCAGCGCCATCACTGCTAATCTGTACAATGGTGGGTTTGCTCTGGGGCAGTGTCACAGGACTCATTTCTCTGTCTGCTGAGCACAGCACCCCAAACCCTTTGCATGCGCTCCATATGTCTTCCACTCTCTTCTGCACCACATCACCACCAGTCAGACTCCTTCCCCTCTGGTAGTTGTACACATAACCCCCAGTCAGTCTACTTCCCCCTCTGGCAGTTGTAATGCCTCCAGTTTTTTCCTAGTCTATCTCCTTCTCCTCTGGCAGCTGCACATTTAGTCCCCAGTAAGTTCCTGTACAGATATTTAGATACTTATTGCACCATGAGATCCGGGGCAGTGAAAAGTAATTGTACTTGATTGTTCACAAGGCAATCCTCAGAAGAAGTCTTCTCAGCTATACTGCCCCCTACTGCAGAGGTTCTGCTCCTTCCTGACAAGCAGTGCAAAAAGCTATTTCTATTGGCTGCTGTGCAGTGATGACTATGCAGAGACCTGGTTGTTGGGAGTGACTGAGCATGTGTGTCCTCCAGCACTCTAGGTGGATATGCACATTGCTATAAACTGTGAACACCAGATGGCGACATACTAAGGAAATGTCATGTCTTTATATGTTTATAAAAGGCAAACAGTAAGGTCAATGTATCTGTACAATAAATATATATTTCCTTTAAGCACCAGATACAGATCTGCCACATGACTCTACTCCTCTACACTGTGCACTAAATGATACGTTTAAAAATGCAAAAAGTAGCAATTATTAAGCAAATAACACAGATTTTTGGATGAAATTCCATCAGTGATTGTTCCTGCAGTGCGCACATGAAGAGACGTGGTAGTTCAGCGATATTACCCACACCACATCACCGTGCTTTCTGCTCTTGTATTTCCCTGCATAGAACTATAATTGGCCAATTAACATCTGCATATTACAATGTAAACGATAAGAACCATCTGCTCAGACACACTGTTACAGAGCTGCTGCAGGACGCCGCCATACATTACCGCCATGGATGTTGTGTTTTATGGGTTAGTTTCCCTTCTGCAATTCCTTGGACTGCAGCAAAGTCTTAAACTTGCCATTGTTCTGTACATCCAGCTGGTTTCAGATGCATGAACAGAATGACAGAGCTTCAGTGAACGCTGACACCTGCACAAACAGAGCCTTACTAGAAAGAAGGGCAAAGGCCATTACCACTCACTCAGTCCTGTGCCGGTTAATTTCTTTCCATATTGTTACCTGAGATTATACAGATTAAGTCAATGGTACAGTTCTGTCTGACTGCAGCCACCACTAGGGGGAGCTCAGGAGCTTACTGCTGCTACAGGCAGTGGAGCGTGGACCTAACCAGTTTGACCCTCTAGCCCCCTTATCTGTGCTGTGGGGAGACTGCCAGTTTGCTACTGGTCAGGGTGGTCCTCAATGGGCGACCTCTCCTGCCTGCAGCATGATGGCTGACATGCAATGCCAAAACTCTAAGGGGAAGGCAGAACAAGGGGGAGCCACCGGCAGCTTTACATCTGTATACTGTGTATACTCTGAACTTTATAATACCAGAATATGCAATACATTCCTGAGCGCCTCCTGGTGGCCACGACTGACAGACAGAATTTATCTTTGACTTGATGACTTCAGATCTGTATTAGAAAAATCCCAGCATCAATATAGTAAGACATAATGGAGCAATTTATATAAGGATGGTGGACATTCCTAGGGTAATGCACATTCTGGATATATTTATTCTTCACTTATGACATTGTATCACCTTTGGATGTGTCTTCTCAGGGCTCGTTGTTTTGTATCTTGAGCTTTTCTCCTTGGCTGGAGCATCTATGAGATTATCTACATTTCCTGGAAGAGACTCCAGCATTGGATCCCATCTCCCAGCTCTCAGTGTATGATAATCTATGACCAAGACGCAAACATGAGATGACTTGATCTTCTCCTGATATCGAGAACATGTTCCTTATTTGTTGGAAGATTGATGACCCAGCTGGCTTGTTTTTCTTGTCATGGGCACATGGGGGAGGTATCATGCAGTTGCATGTACTCCTATCAGAACATCACAGGCAGCTCCCGTTCTCCACATTGAAGGCTTGTGTCCTGGTATCGGGCATCAATCATTGCCTGGAAAGCTGATTTAATAAGTCTCCTGCTCTAACCAAGAAAGAAAGACGGAGATATAGAGAGCACATAGAAGACTGAAGAATGAACAACAGAGATGTGGAGAACACGTAGAAGACTGAAGAATGAAAGATGGAGATATAAGGAACACGAAGAAGACTAAAGAATGAAAAATGGAGATATGGAGAACACATAGAAGACTGAAGAATGAACAACAGAGATGTGGAGAATGTATAGAAGACTGAAGAATGAAATACGAAAATGTGGAGACCACATAGAAGACTGAAGAATGAA
Source organism: Leptodactylus fallax (assembly GCA_947044405.1). NCBI lineage: Eukaryota > Metazoa > Chordata > Amphibia > Anura > Leptodactylidae > Leptodactylus > Leptodactylus fallax. The sequence goes on from CAMRHE010000587.1 coordinate 480,903, forward strand.
AGATGGAGATATGGAGAACACATAGAAGACTGAAGAATGAACGACAGAGATGTGAAGAACATGTAGAAGACTGAAGAATGAAAAATGGAGATATGGAGACCACATAGAAGACTGAAGAATGAAAAATTGAGATATGGAGACCACATAGAAGACTGAAGAATGAAAGATGGAGATATGGAGACCACATAGAAGACTGAAGAATGAAAGATGGAGATATGGAGACCACATAGAAGACTGAAGAATGAACGACAGAGATGTGAAGAACATGTAGAAGACTGAAGAATGAAAAATGGAGATATGGAGACCACATAGAAGACTGAAGAATGAAAGATGGAGATATGGAGAACACATAGAAGACTGAAGAATGAACGACAGAGATGTGAAGAACATGTAGAAGACTGAAGAATGAAAGATGGAGATATGGAGACCACATAGAAGACTGAAGAATGAAAGATGGAGATATGGAGACCACATAGAAGACTGAAGAATGAACGACAGAGATGTGAAGAACATGTAGAAGAATGAAAAATGGAGATATAGAGAATACGTAAATGCCTGAAGAATGAAAGATAGACATGTGGAGAACACGTAGACAACTGACACAAATTGTGGATTTCATCCAATTGTTCAAGTGTTGTATCTTCCACCACTAGCTCCAGAATATCCATCTGAAAGGGATTCAATGGAAGACACTGGACTTGAATATCAGTCATGTCCCTCATATTGAACCAAGTTCACATCAATGGAACCATAGGTTGTACAAGACATGGGATATGACCTGAGGGGAGGAAGTCACTAGGGCAGACTTACTTTACAATGTTGAAGTCAAATCCATGATTGTACCCAAGAGGACTCCCAAGATGCCAAATAGTAGGCCAGAGGTATTGACCTCTCCAGACTCTGAAGAGTCAGGGCTACGGTCAAATGTGTTATTTGGCTCCTCTTATCTTTACATTTTAAGAGCCTTTGCTCCTGTAGTTTTGGCAGTGGGTTACCATCTGTGTGTACAAAAGATCAGGCATATTGAAACCCAAGTTACCGGATGCTTCTTTTTTCCTAACATGGGCTGTTGGGAAGGGTTGGGACAATCCATGTACATGGAATAGTTGACTGATCCTGCCAATCCTTGAGAATGATTGTGGCTGATACCCCGATGAGATGTCCACTGTAGGACTTGATAGTCTTCTGCTCTGCTCATGTTAATACTAGGGCCATCTTATGTTTTGGTAAGCTTCATGTTTATAACAAGATCACTTATGCCTTGGCATAAGGAGTAGTAATTAGGTGTCTTGCACACATGGGTGCCGTGACCATGTTTGGAATATTCTGGTGAGGTTCCAGAAAAAAATGTGGCATGAGGTCCAACTGAGGTGGCAGGCTGCAAGGCGTTGATTCCGGTGGATGTACAGTAAATGGCTAGAACTGCTGTAAACCTAGTCACTGGAATGGAGACTTGTGAACATTAGAAAATTATTGTTTGGCGTCTACAGCTCCTATACAGACCTATAGGTCTCCATGGTAACAGACTTCAAGTGCAGTCTCATTTCTTTCTATCTGTACCCAACTTCTCACTTACATAGATTTTGTAGGCCAACAAAAAGTAGGAGACTGAGGAGTGGCAATAAGACTGAAGATCTGACTACGCATGGTTTGTCTGTAGTCTGTTACCATGGAGATGCATAGATCTGTATAGACAATAGATTTCTACCGAAAGCTATTTTTTAAAGTTGCATCAGACCAAGTCAAGGTGACAGGCCAGTAGTCCCATGAGTCCTCGTGGAAGTAGCTAGCTTCTTCTTCTCCTACTTGATTTTCAGTTTATTTAGTTGCCTTGGAGACATAACGGCGTTAAAAGACATAAGAGATGGGTTTTTACCAATTAGACGGAGCAGATTCTCTTCCGTTAGTATTTTCCCATGAATTAAGAAGTAAATATGGAATACGGAAAAACAGAAAATAATAAAATGAATATTTATGGTGTAAATGGCGATGTGTGGGTGTGCGGGTGCGCGGCGCCTCCGCTCTGCACATGATTATTATTATTGTTTTATTATTAATCTTTATAAAAAAAAAAGAAACAACTTTCTGACTTTTGAGTTTTTTTTGTTATTTTTCTTCTCGGTATAATCTCGGTCATGTGACGTTTAATTCCTCTGATATATACGTGTGCGCCGCCGCTGAGGGCGGAATGTGACCTTCCTCCGGGTTTATGGCTGTAATGACATTTTTCTGCTATTTTCTTGGCTCCAGACTCCATTTCTGTATTAAATATGCGAAGTGGGAATTATCCGTGGGCTTGTCTTATAGAGCGTGCAGCCCGAACATGTATTCTGTATATAAATAACCGACCGTTATTATTCCACCGGTAGCGGCTCGCTGCACTAACACATAATATATTGTATAATGGGGCACAGCATTCGCACAGTATAGCAAAGAATATTCCAGAAAGAATAAAATGTTCTACCGCATGGTGTGTGAGGCTGAACACAGGTAAGCTCCCTCTTCTCATTGTACATGTGATATCTCATCAGCCGCCATAGATGACCTCACACCCAAGGCTTGTAACCACTACCAGTCCTATCGTGTTCACAGCGGCCGCTTTTTGTAACATTTTACTTGAATATTTCAGTAAAAGATAAGACTTGCAGGCAGCACCAATAGGAATTAGCTTGCAGTACGGTGGTCTCCCATCTTTGTGAGTATGTCTGTGGGGAGGAAGTCTCCCTCTCCTCCTACATATAGTCTCCTCGGGTCTCTTGCAGCTTTGTCTGCACATTTTAGCGTTGAATACAGTAAATGGTACATGAAAATCTTTGTCTGTAAAGTGCCAACAGTTTAACTCTGACACACTGACAATGGCGCACTTTCTTTTTATCAGTCTTCACAGCATTAACAGCTTCCTGGCCATGGCCATGAGTGCGACTACCATGAAGTCCTCTTCCTGAATGCTCCTCTCCTCTGACCAGGGACCTATCCCACTCACCGTAATAAGGCAAGATGGCATCATTCACGTTGGCCTCTGCTGGGTCCTAATATACTTACCAATAGGTACCGACTTTCCTTCTTCAGTACACCATTCACAACTCTTCACAGGCCTTCACGGTAATCTCTATCACATCTGTTATCTGTTCTCTCCTCATGGTAGTATGGCGCACAGCCATACTACTATCGGAACTGTTTCTCTCTCTCCTCAGACTCTACCTCCTGGGCAACTGAACAACAGGGCTCCGGCTCCCCCTTGTGGTGCGGGGAGAGCCTGTGGCTCTACACTATGGCTTGTACAGCAGTTTTTTTTTTTAGATGGCTATTTAGTCCCTGTATGGTGGTATTATTTGAACACTGTATGGGGGTGTTATTTGAGCAGTCTATAGTGGTATTATATGAGCATCATATGGTGGTATTATTTCAGCACTGTATGGTGGTATTATTTGATCACTTTGTGGCGGTATTATATGAGCATTGTATGGAGGTATTATTTGGGCACTGTATGGTGGTTTTATGTGAGCACTGTTTGGTGATATCTATGGCAGTATTATTTAAGCACTATATGATAATATTATTTTAGCACTGTATAGTAGTATTATTTGAGTCTTTTATTGTGGCATTATCTGAGCATTGTTTGGTGATATTATATGAGCATTGTATGGAGGTATTATTTGGGCACTACATGGTAGTATATTAGACTTATATGTTAGCATTATTTGAGTACTGTGTTGCAGTATTAGTTGAGCACTGTATAGTGGTATTATTTGAGCATAGTATGGTGGTGTTTGTATTGTGTCTCACTACTACTTAGGCACTGTAGGGTATATTTATTATGCAGTGTGTGGTGGTAACAGCAGTATACAGCATTAATACTTAGACAACTCTACTATTCAGTTATTGGCCAAGATCAGGTATTATAATTTGGGCCCCACAGCATATGACGCTTATAGATGACAACACGTGTAAGAGTTTTCTAAGGCAATAATACTCGCCCAGATATCACAGAAACACCTAAAATAAGATGGAATAGAACAAGGCAGCAGCAGACGCCTCGCATTCTTATTTACTGTGGGGGGTTTTTCTCTGTAAGATGTAATTGCCCTTTAATAATACAGATCAGCGTTAGGCTATACGGTAGGTCGGCACAGTGCGCAGAGCTGCCTGGTTTGGTTTCCTTGTCAGCAGCCTGTCCCCATATTTGACAAGTTAGTTGCCCTAGTAACAGTGTAATTACCCAAGCAGAGCCTTGTAGCCATTAAACTGGAGAAAAAAGTGAATAAAAATAAGTGATAGGGAAGTAACCTGTCAGCGGCAGCGGCGCTAATACTAATATTAGGGTAACCTCTGCCTGGTGCAAGGCACACAGCTAGGCTCAGGTCTACTCATGTATCCGCCAGATGGAAACACCAGAAATATCTGAGCCAAACTGACGCCCACTGTAAACAGAAATACTACAGATAGGGATATCAACTGGGATATATGTCACCAGTCACTACAGATATAGGATGGAGCAGAAACATCAATGTGATGGGTTCCTGTGATCGTGAAGGTCCGTTTAATTAAAAACACTGTATATTATCTCTGTACTGTGACATCACTGTGTGTATTATCTCTGTACTGTGACATCACTGTGTGTATTATCTCTGTACTGTGACATCACTGTGTGTATTATCTCTGTACTGTGACATCACTGTGTGTATTATCCCTGTACTGTGACATCACTGTGTGTATTATCCTGTACTGTGACATCACTGTGTGTATTATCCCTGTACTGTGACATCACTGTGTGTATTATGTCTGTACTGTGACATCACTGTGTGTATTATCCTGTACTGTGACATCACTGTGTGTATTATCCCTGTACTGTGACATCACTGTGTGTATTATCTCTGTACTGTGACATCACTGTGTGTATTATCTCTGTACTGTGACATCACTGTGTGTAGTATCCCTGTACTGTGACATCACTGTGTGTATTATCCCTGTACTGTGACATCACTGTGTGTATTATCCCTGTACTGTGACATCACTGTGTGTATTATCCCTGTACTGTGACATCACTGTGTGTATTATCTCTGTACTGTGACATCACTGTGTGTATTATCCTGTACTGTGACATCACTGTGTGTATTATCCCTGTACTGTGACATCACTGTGTGTATTATCCCTGTACTGTGACATCACTGTGTGTAGTATCCCTGTACTGTGACATCACTGTGTGTATTATCTCTGTACTGTGACATCACTGTGTGTATTATGTCTGTACTGTGACATCACTGTGTGTATTATCCTGTACTGTGACATCACTGTGTGTATTATCTCTGTACTGTGACATCACTGTGTGTATTATCTCTGTACTGTGACATCACTGTGTGTATTATCCTGTACTGTGACATCACTGTGTGTATTATCCCTGTACTGTGACATCACTGTGTGTATTATCTCTGTACTGTGACCTCACTGTGTGTATTATCGCTGTACTGTGACGTCACTGTGTATTATCCTGTACTGTGACATCACTGTGTGTATTATCTCTGTACTGTGACATCACTGTGTTTATTATCTCTGTTCTGTGACATCACTGTGTATTATCTCTGTTCTGTGACATCACTGTGTGTATTATCCCTGTACTGTGACATCACTGTGTGTATTATCTCTGTACTGTGACATCACTGTGTATTATCTCTGTACTGTGACATCACTGTGTGTATTATCTGTGTACTGTGACATCACTGTGTGTATTATCCTGTACTGTGACATCATTGTGTGTATTATCCCTGTACTGTGACATCACTGTGTGTATTATCTCTGTACTGTGACATCACTGTGTGTATTATCCCTGTACTGTGACGTCACTGTGTATTATCCTGTACTGTGACATCACTGTGTGTATTATCTCTGTACTGTGACATCACTGTGTTTATTATCTCTGTTCTGTGACATCACTGTGTGTATTATCTCTGTACTGTGACATCACTGTGTGTATTATCCCTGTACTGTGACGTCACTGTGTATTATCCTGTACTGTGACATCACTGTGTGTATTATCTCTGTTCTGTGACATCACTGTGTGTATTATCCCTGTACTGTGACATCACTGTGTGTATTATCTCTGTACTGTGACATCACTGTGTGTATTATCTCTGTACTGTGACATCACTGTGTGTATTATCTCTGTACTGTGACATCACTGTGTGTATTATCCTGTACTGTGACATCACTGTGTGTATTATCCCTGTACTGTGACATCACTGTGTGTATTATCCCTGTACTGTGACATCACTGTGTGTATTATCCCTGTACTGTGACATCACTGTGTGTATTATCTCTGTACTGTGACATCACTGTGTGTATTATCTCTGTACTGTGACATCACTGTGTGTATTATCTCTGTACTGTGACATCACTGTGTGTAGTATCCCTGTACTGTGACATCACTGTGTGTATTATCTCTGTACTGTGACATCACTGTGTGTATTATCTCTGTTCTATGACATCACTGTGTGTATTATTCCTGTACTGTGACATCACTGTGTGTATTATCTCTGTACTGTGACATCACTGTGTGTAGTATCCCTGTACTGTGACATCACTGTGTGTATTATCTCTGTACTGTGACAGTTACTCTATCACTCCCAGAGACTATCATAATATACAAGCGCATCTCAATAAATTAGAATATCATCAAAATGTTATTTTTTTTTTTAGTAATTCAATTGAAAAAGTGAAACCCATATATTATATTGAGTCATTACAAACAGAGTGAACTTTTTCAAGTGTTTCTTTCTGTTAATGTTGATGATTATGGCACAGCCAAGGAAAACCCAAAAGTCATTATCTCAGAAAATTAGAATAATTAACCCAAAACACCTGCAAAGGTTTCCTAAGCGTTTAAAAAGGTCCCTTAGTCTGGTTCAGTAGGCGACACAATCATGGGGAAGACTGCTGACAGATGTCCAGAAGGCAGTCACTGACAGTCCACAAGGAGGGGAAGCCACAAAAGGACATTGCTACAGAAGCCGGCTGTTCACAGAGCGCTGTATCAAAGCAGATTAATGGAAGGAAAAAGTGTGGTAGAAAAAGGTGCACAAGTAACCAGGATAACCGCAGCCTTGATAGGATTGTTAAGAAAAGCCCATTCAAAAATTTGGGGGAGATTGACAAGAAGTGGCCGATGCTGGAGTCAGGGCCACAAGAGCCACCACACACAGACATTGTATCCAGGACATGGGCTACAAGTGTCGCACTCCATGTGTCAGGTCACTCATGGCCAATAGACAACGCCAGAAGTGTCTTACCAGGGCCCAGGAGAGAAAGAACTGGACTGTGGCTCAGTGGTCAGAGGTGTTGTTTTCAGTAAATTTTGCATTTCATTTGGAAATCCAGGTCCGAGAGTCTGGAGGAAGAGTGGAGAGGCCACAATCCGAGCTGCTGGAGGTCTAGTGTGATGGTTTGGGGAGCCATGTTATCTGCTGGTGGAGGTCCACTGTGTTTTATCAAGACCAAAGTCAGCGCAGCCGTCTACCAGGAAATTCTCGAGCACTTCATGCTTCCCTCTGCCCACAAGCTTTTTGGAGATGGAATTTTCATTTTCCAACAGGACTTGGCACCTGTTCACACTGCCAAAAGTGCCAATACCTGGTGTAATAACCGCAGTATCACTGTGCTTGATTGGCCAGCAAACTCGCCTGACCTTAACCCCATAGAGAATCTATAGGGTATTATCAAGAAGAAGATGAGAGACGCCAGAGCCAACAATGCAGACAGGCTGACCCTGGGCGTCCATAACCCCTCTGCAGTGCCACAGGCTGATCCCTCCAGGCCACGCCGCATTGATGCCGTCATTCATGCAAAAGGAGCCCCCACCAAGTACTGAGGGCATGTACCGCACAGAATTTTCATCTTGCCAACATTTCTGTGTTAAATATTTTTTTTACAGTTGGTCTTATATAATATTCTAATTTTCTGAGATAATGACTTTTGGGTTTTTCTTGGCTGTGCCATAATCATCAACAAGAAACACTTGGAAAAGTTCAATCTGTTTGTAATGACTCAATATAATAGATGGGTTTCACTTTTTCAATTAAATTACTAAAAGAATAACTTTTTGATGATATTCTAATTTATTGAGATGCCCTTGTATCACATTGTGTAACTTTTGATTCTCATTCATTGCAGCTGCCATAAAGCACGCACCCCCTGCTGCACATTACAGGAAGGAAGTGTGTTTCCAATAGGGCTTCCTCCAGGTAGGTCTTTGAAAAGAAGAAATAAATCACTTCAAGATTTAAAGAATGCCACAAATGTATTATTTCTCTCCTACAGACCTGCCATCTAATGAGGGAAAGTAAAATTACTGACATGAGACCTTCCCTTTAATATTTTATAATAGCGCCTCAGGCTAGTGTTTATTTCATGGTTGTATAAAACATGTATCATTGTATAGATAACCAGTGTGAATGAAGCCTTATCATGAGCCCTATATGCTAGACGAGAATCCCTGCTCTGTTGTATACGAGCGGCCTGGACTCGCCGCACGCTGAGCGCTGCAGCCCTCTCCACGTGACGCCGTGTTCTGCGCTCGTCATTCTGCTCAGTACGGGGAGAAGCTGCTTGTTCTAATAAGGTTTCCGCCGTGAGTCTGATGTTTGTTTAATAACTGCGCTGACACAAGGTCGCTCATCTCATAAATTATTGTGCAGATTAATCGTGTTACAGCTAATGGGACACACAGGCGAGTCACTGAGCTTTATTCAATAACTGCAACAAAGCCGCACCGGCCGACCGAACGTCCGCTCCGTCCAGTGACGTCTATCCTCTACGGGTGCAGCAGATAGCGAGGAAAAACTGCAGAATTTGGTACGTTTACTGACGACTTATCTTGGAAAGCAACTTGAAGGTGGCCATACTGGCTGTCACCCAGCTTTCCCAGAAACAGATATGCACAGGAACCAAGCAGGCAAACATATTGTTAACGCTTTAATTCCAACACAAGAAAGTAAATGCAAATTTTTTTTCCGGACTAAACGCCATTTACGTTCACATTATCTTCGTCTTTCGTTACTTACGTCTGTTTTATTTAATTTAATCGCAATGCAACATAAAAAGGCGAATGCAGACTTAAAGCGTTCAATGCGATCAAGCAATTGTAGATGATAGAAGCCATTTATAATCATTGATTTATTAAAGGCAGACTCCGGCGATAATGCGGCTTCTGAGCGTATTTGCGATGAACCACAAAGAGGCCTTTTTAATAAATCCAGAATTCACTAACTCAGTCAAAAGTGGCAATTTATCAAAGAGAAAAACCAGCTCTTATGTTCTAGTAGTACCGCTTATAATGTACTCAGCTGTGCTTATTATAAACATAGCATGCTCCAGTGACTGCCGAACTTCAAGTGGAGGAAATAAGACTTAGAATGACAAGTCCACTAGGGGGCAGCAGTCATGTGACCAATTACATAACAAGCTTTAATTAGTTGGAAGGATTAGAATTTAATTTTCATAAAATGTATGAAATATCACATTGCACTTTCCTTTATATTAGCATTTAACAGCTAAAAAACTACCCCCTATGTGCAAGAATATAACTACTATAATACTGCTCCTATGTACAAGAATACAACTACTATAATACTGCCCCTATGTACAAGAATATAACTACTATAATACTACTCCTATGTACAAGAATATAACTACTATAATACTGCTCCTATGTACAAGAATATAACTACTATAATACTGCTCCTATGTACAAGAATATAACTACTATAATACTGCTCCTATGTACAAGAATATAACTACTATAATACTGCTCCTATGTACAAGAATATAACTACTATAATACTGCTCCTATGTACAAGAATATAACTACTATAATACTGCCCCTATGTACAAGAATATAACTACTATAATACTGCTCCTATGTACAAGAATATAACTACTATAATACTACTCCTATGTACAAGAATATAACTACTATAATACTGCTCCTATGTACAAGAATATAACTACTATAATACTGCTCCTATGTACAAGAATATAACTACTATAATACTGCTCCTATGTACAAGAATATAACTACTATAATACTGCTCCTATGTACAAGAATATAACTACTATAATACTGCCCCTATGTACAAGAATATAACTACTATAATACTGCCCCTATGTACAAGAATATAACTACTATAATACTGCCCCATGTACAAGAATATAACTACTATAATACTACCCTATATACAAGAATATAACTACTATAATACTACCTCCTATGTACAAGAATATAACTACTATAATACTACTCCTATGTACAAGAATATAACTACTATAACACTGCTCCTATGTACAAGAATATAACTACTATAATACTACTCCTATGTACAAGAATATAACTACTATAATACTGCTCCTATGTACAAGAATATAACTACTATAATACTGCTCCTATGTACAAGAATATAACTACTATAATACTGCTCCTATGTACAAGAATATAACTACTATAATACTGCTCCTATGTACAAGAATATAACTACTATAATACTGCCCCTATGTACAAGAATATAACTACTATAATACTGCTCCTATGTACAAGAATATAACTACTATAATACTACTCCTATGTACAAGAATATAACTACTATAATACTGCTCCTATGTACAAGAATATAACTACTATAATACTGCTCCTATGTACAAGAATATAACTACTATAATACTGCTCCTATGTACAAGAATATAACTACTATAATACTGCCCCCTATGTACAAGAATATAACTACTATAATACTACTCCTATGTACAAGAATATAACTACTATAATACTGCCCCATGTACAAGAATATAACTACTATAATACTATTCCTATATACAAGAATATAACTACTATAATACTACTCCTATATACAAGAATATAACTACTATAATACTGCTCCTATGTACAAGAATATAACTACTATAATACTGCTCCTATGTACAAGAATATAACTACTATAATACTGCTCCTATGTACAAGAATATAACTACTATAATACTACTCCTATGTACAAGAATATAACTACTATAATACTGCCCCTATGTACAAGAATATAACTACTATAATACTACCTCCTATGTACAAGAATATAACTACTATAATACTACTCCTATGTACAAGAATATAACTACTATAACACTGCTCCTATGTACAAGAATATAACTACTATAATACTACTCCTATGTACAAGAACATAACTACTATAATACTACTCCTATGTACAAGAATATAACTACTATAATACTGCCCCCTATGTACAAGAATATACCTACTATAATACTGTTCCTATGTACAAGAATATAACTACTATAATACTACCTCCTATGTACAAGAATATAACTACTATAATACTACTCCTATGTACAAGAATATAACTACTATAATACTACCTCCTATGTACAAGAATATAACTACTATAATACTACTCCTATGTACAAGAATATAACTACTATAACACTGCTCCTATGTACAAGAATATAACTACTATAATACTACTCCTATGTACAAGAATATAACTACTATAATACTGCTCCTATGTACAAGAATATAACTACTATAATACTGCTCCTATGTACAAGAATATAACTACTATAATACTGCTCCTATGTACAAGAATATAACTACTATAATACTGCTCCTATGTACAAGAATATAACTACTATAATACTGCCCCTATGTACAAGAATATAACTACTATAATACTGCTCCTATGTACAAGAATATAACTACTATAATACTACTCCTATGTACAAGAATATAACTACTATAATACTGCTCCTATGTACAAGAATATAACTACTATAATACTGCTCCTATGTACAAGAATATAACTACTATAATACTGCTCCTATGTACAAGAATATAACTACTATAATACTGCCCCCTATGTACAAGAATATAACTACTATAATACTACTCCTATGTACAAGAATATAACTACTATAATACTGCCCCATGTACAAGAATATAACTACTATAATACTATTCCTATATACAAGAATATAACTACTATAATACTACTCCTATATACAAGAATATAACTACTATAATACTGCTCCTATGTACAAGAATATAACTACTATAATACTGCTCCTATGTACAAGAATATAACTACTATAATACTGCTCCTATGTACAAGAATATAACTACTATAATACTACTCCTATGTACAAGAATATAACTACTATAATACTGCCCCTATGTACAAGAATATAACTACTATAATACTACCTCCTATGTACAAGAATATAACTACTATAATACTACTCCTATGTACAAGAATATAACTACTATAACACTGCTCCTATGTACAAGAATATAACTACTATAATACTACTCCTATGTACAAGAACATAACTACTATAATACTACTCCTATGTACAAGAATATAACTACTATAATACTGCCCCCTATGTACAAGAATATACCTACTATAATACTGTTCCTATGTACAAGAATATAACTACTATAATACTACCTCCTATGTACAAGAATATAACTACTATAATACTACTCCTATGTACAAGAATATAACTACTATAATACTACCTCCTATGTACAAGAATATAACTACTATAATACTACTCCTATGTACAAGAATATAACTACTATAATACTACTCCTATGTACAAGAATATAACTACGATAATACTGCTCCTATGTACAAGAATATAACTACTATAATACTGTTCCTATGTACAAGAATATAACTACTATAATACTACCTCCTATGTACAAGAATATAACTACTATAATACTGCTCCTATGTACAAGAATATAACTACTATAATACTACTCCTATGTACAAGAATATAACTACTATAATACTGCCCCCTATGTACAAGAATATACCTACTATAATACTGTTCCTATGTACAAGAATATAACTACTATAATACTACTCCTATGTACAAGAATATAACTACTATAATACTACTCCTATGTACAAGAATATAACTACTATAATACTACTCCTATGTACAAGAATATAACTACTATAATACTACTCCTATGTACAAGAATATAACTACTATAATACTACTCCTATGTACAAGAATATAACTACTATAATACTGCTCCTATGTACAAGAATATAACTACTATAATACTGCTCCTATGTACAAGAATATAACTACTATAATACTGCTCCTATGTACAAGAATATAACTACTATAATACTGCTCCTATGTACAAGAATATAACTACTATAATACTGCTCCTATGTACAAGAATATAACTACTATAATACTGCTCCTATGTACAAGAATATAACTACTATAATACTGCTCCTATGTACAAGAATATAACTACTATAATACTACTTCCTATGTACAAGAATATAACTACTATAATACTGCTCCTATGTACAAGAATATAACTACTATAATACTACTTCCTATGTACAAGAATATAAATACTATAATACTGCTCCTATGTACAATAATATAACTACTATAATACTGCTCCTATGTACAAGAATATAACTAGTATAATACTACTTCCTATGTACAAGAATATAACTACTATAATACTGCTCCTATGTACAAGAATATAACTACTATAATACTACCTCCTATGTACAAGAATATAACTACTATAATACTGCTCCTATGTACAAGAATATAACTACTATAATACTGCTCCTATGTACAAGAATATAACTAGTATAATACTGCTCCTATGTACAAGAATATAACTACTATAATACTGCTCCTATGTACAAGAATTTAACTACTATAATACTACTCCTATGTACAAGAATATATCTACTATAATACTGCTCCTATGTACAAGAATATAACTACTATAATACTGCTCCTATGTACAAGAATATAACTACTATAATACTACTCCTATGTACAAGAATATAACTACTATAATACTGCCCCTATGTACAAGAATATAACTACTATAATACTGCTCCTATGTACAAGAATATAACTACTATAATACTACTTCCTATGTACAAGAATATAACTACTATAATACTACCTCCTATGTACAAGAATATAACTACTATAATACTGCCCCTATGTACAAGAATATAACTACTATAATACTACTCCTATGTACAAGAATATAACTACTATAATATTGCTCCTATGTACAAGAATATAAGTACAATAATACTGCTCCTATGTACAAGAATATAACTACTATAATACTACCTCCTATGTACAAGAATATAACTACTATAATACTGCTCCTATGTACAAGAATATAACTACTATAATACTGCTCCTATGTACAAGAATATAACTACTATAATACTACTCCTATGTACAAGAATATAACTACTATAATACTGCTCCTATGTACAAGAATATAACTACTATAATACTGCTCCTATGTACAAGAATATAACTACTATAATACTGCCCCCTGTGGATCATGATGAGATTTTCTCCCTCTGTATTACACTTGCACATAGTAAATGTCAGATCATGAATATTTAGGATTCTGTATAACATGCGGTTTGGAGAAGATTCTTTGTACAGATTTAAACTCAGAATAAGTGAATGATAAGTTGGTGGAATCGTCTGTGCGTGAACCCTCTTTATCGTAATAACGTAGATTGAGTGTGATCGCGGCGCTGTCGCTGAGCTATCACTTAGTGCTGGGGTGCCGGTTCCTGCAGTATTTGGAGCCTCGTCTCCTCCTGATCCTATAATCCTCTATTACTTATGCAATTCTATATTCAGAAGCTAAATATTGATGATATAGGGGACGTTCTGTCGTAGAGGGAGCCGCGCCAAATACCTGAAGATTATTCCATATTTCTTAGCATCACACAGATGACTTGAGACAGCTCTGAGCGGACCTGTCAGGGTAAATAGATGTCTCTCAATACCAATATCTTCCCTCTCGTCACGAGATACCATATATATCCGAATCCTCCGGCCCCTATACCTGTATTATATTGTGTTATCACATCCTATCACCAGGGGGTTGTGCTCTCCATAGTGAGTGGGTGAAGTTGTTAGAGATCCTGTCCTCACAGTGAACTGATGGGATTGGTCTCGTAAGTGAAATATAAAGCGCCTGGTATTTGGGAATTTGCTATATAAATTTGGACAGAATTAAAGGTCATAAAGTAAATGACGCCCGTTATTCAGACCACCCCTTTAATCCTTGTATATGGGGAGATTCTGTATATTTCTAATATATTTGGGTTTGATTTCCTTATTGTTTCTAGATCTCTTCTCACTGTCAGTGAATGGAAACATAATCACATCCAGAGGCTGAAAAGCTGACCTAAAACTTTATACAGCTGAAGGTTTGTTACAGTTGTATCCATTGCAGATAATCCTCTGTGAGCTAAACACTACATAGTTACATAGTAGATGAGGTTGGATGAAGACATCAGTCCATCAAGTCCAACCTATAACCCTACAGTGTTGATCCAGAGGAAGGCAAAAACCCCCATGAGGCTGATGCCAATTGCCCCATTTCAGAGGAAAAATTCCTTCCCAACTCCAATCTGGCAATCAGTATAAAACCCTGGATCAACTTGTCCTTAATCCTTAACAGAATCTAGACCCATAACCCGTAATATCGTTCTGTTCGAGAAAGACATCCTGGCCCTCTTTGAACTTCTCCAATGACTCCGCCATCACCACTTCCTGGAGCAGAGAGTTCCATAGCCTCGCTGTCCTTACTGTAAAGAATCTTTTTCTATGTTGCTGGTGAAAATTTCTCTCCTGCAGACGTAGAGGATGTCCCCTTGTCACTGTCACCAGTCTAGGTGTAGAGGACGTCCCCTTGTCACTGTCACTGGCCTAGGTGTAGAGGATGTCCCCTTGTCACTGGTCTAGGTGTAGAGGACGTCCCCTTGTCACTGTCACTGGTCTAGGTATAGAGGATGTCTCATTGTCACTGGCCTAGGTGTAGAGGATGTCCCCTTGTCACTGTCACTGGCCTAGGTGTAGAGGATGTCCCCTTGTCACTGTCACTGGTCTAGGTGTAGAGGACGTCCCCTTGTCACTGTCACCGGTCTAGGTATAGAGGATGTCTCCTTGTCACTGTCACCGGTCTAGGTGTAGAGGATGTCTCCTTGTCACTGTCACCGGTCTAGGTGTAGAGGACGTCCCCTTGTCACTGTCACCGGTGTAGGTATAGAGGATGTCTCATTGTCACTGGCCTAGGTGTAGAGGACGTCCCCTTGTCACTGTCACCGGCCTAGGTGTAGAGGATGTCTCCTTGTCACTGTCACCAGTCTAGGTGTAGAGGATGTCCCTTTGTCACTGTCACCAGTCTAGGTGTAGAGGATGTCCCCTTGTCACTGTCACCAGTCTAGGTGTAGAGGATGTCCCCTTGTCACTGTCACCGGTCTAGGTGTAGAGGATGTCCCCTTGTCACTGTCACCGGTCTAGGTGTAGAGGACGTCCCCTTGTCACTGTCACCGGTCTAGGTGTAGAGGATGTTTCCTTGTCACTGTCACTGGTCTAGGTGTAGAGGACGTCCCCTTGTCACTGGTCTAGGTGTAGAGGATGTCTCCTTGTCACTGTCACTGGTCTAGGTGTAGAGGATGTCCCCTTGTCACTGTCACCGGTCCAGGTGTAGAGGATGTCCCCTTGTCCCTGTCACTGGCCTAGGTGTAGAGGATGTCCCCTTGTCACTGTCACTGGTCTAGGTGTAGAGGACGTCCCCTTGTCACTGTCACCGGTCTAGGTGTAGAGGATGTCTCCTTGTCACTGTCACTGGTCTAGGTGTAGAGGACGTCCCCTTGTCACTGTCACCGGTCTAGGTATAGAGGATGTCTCATTGTCACTGGCCTAGGTGTAGAGGACGTCCCCTTGTCACTGTCACCGGCCTAGGTGTAGAGGATGTCTCCTTGTCACTGTCACCAGTCTAGGTGTAGAGGATGTCCCTTTGTCACTGTCACCAGTCTAGGTGTAGAGGATGTCCCCTTGTCACTGTCACCAGTCTAGGTGTAGAGGATGTCCCCTTGTCACTGTCACCGGTCTAGGTGTAGAGGATGTCCCCTTGTCACTGTCACCAGTCTAGGTGTAGAGGACGTCCCCTTGTCACTGTCACCGGTCTAGGTGTAGAGGATGTTTCCTTGTCACTGTCACTGGTCTAGGTGTAGAGGATGTCCCCTTGTCACTGGTCTAGGTGTAGAGGATGTCTCCTTGTCACTGTCACTGGTCTAGGTGTAGAGGATGTCCCCTTGTCCCTGTCACTGGCCTAGGTGTAGAGGATGTCTCCTTGTCACTGTCACTGGTCTAGGTGTAGAGGACGTCCCCTTGTCACTGTCACCGGTCTAGGTGTAGAGGATGTCTCCTTGTCACTGTCACTGGTCTAGGTGTAGAGGACGTCCCCTTGTCACTGTTACCGGTCTAGGTGTAGAGGATGTCCCCTTGTCCCTGTCACTGGCCTAGGTGTAGAGGATGTCCCCTTGTCACTGTCACTGGTCTAGGTGTAGAGGATGTCCCCTTGTCACTGTCACCGGTCTAGGTGTAGAGGATGTCCCCTTGTCACTGTCACTGGCCTAGGAGTAAAAAGATCATTAGAATGTTCTTTGTGCTGTCCCTTCGTGTATTTGTACAATGTTATTAGATCTCCCTGTAGACGTCTTTTTTTTCTAAACTGAATAACCCCAAGTTTGTTAATCTATCGTTGTGCTCCAATCCACCCATTCCTCTAATAATTTTGGTCGCCCACCACAATCCCCAGGTCTTTATCACTGTCAGTCTTATCCAGTAATTTACTATTAACTACATAATCATTTTATTTCTTCTACCAAAATCCATAACCTTACATTTGTCAACATTAAACCTCATTTGTCCAGTCTCGGCCCATGCTTCCAGCTTCCTTAGATCCCCCTGTAATATTCTACTAACCACCTCAACTTTGATTACTTTACAAAGTTTAGTATCATCTGCAAATATGGACATCTGCTATGTAAACCCTCTACCAGGTCATTAATAAAGATATTAACAGGAGAGGACCCAATACTGACCCTTGTGGCACCCCACTGGTGACTGTGACCCCTCCAATACTGACCCCTGTAGCACTCCACTGGTGACTGTGACCCCTCCAATACTGACCCCTGTGGCACCCCACTGGTGACTGTGACCCCTCCAATACTGACCCTTGTGGCACCCCACTGGTGACTGTGAGTATTTACCATTAACAAGCACCCTCTGTTTCCTATCAGTGAGCGAGTTGCAAACCCAAATGCATATATTTTCCCCCAGTCCCAACATTCTCATTTTGCATACCAACCTTTTATGTGGTACAGTATCACTACATGGTGTATACTACAGTACACTATGGCCAATACATTCTGCTTCCTCTTAAAAATAAATGCCTTCCCTATTTGGAAACTAACTGGTGTGTAGTGTGATGTTATTAGCAGTTTTATTGTTAAGTTATGTGCTCTCCTCCAGAGCACTGACCTCCTCTCCTGTGCGCAGTGTTTCTTGTATAAAAGGAGGTTGCACTATCAATGCAGGCCTATTAGAGTCTCTATCTATTTCACATACACTGATACAGGAAACTCTGTGCACATCAGAGGAGCAGAGAGGAGGTCGTGGCTCCGGAGGGAAGCATATAACTTCACAATAAAGTTTTCAGGAAGTTTATCAGTAACATTACATGGCTCATGGAGGGGAGTAAAAGAAATCTCTGATATGCTTCTCTATGGTAAGACTAGTGATCTCAGGGAAACTAAAGTCTCCAGAAATAGGAATGTTTGTGTATGTGTTTCTGTGTTTGTACACTAATCAGCCATAACATTAAAACCACCAGGTGAAGTGTATAACACTGATTATGTGGTGACAATGGCGCCTCTCAGGGGTGGGATATATTAGGCGGCAAGTGAATCGTTAATCCCCTAAGTAGATGTGTAAGCAGCAGGAAAAATTGGCGTGTAGGGATCTGAGCCAAATAATGATGGCGACAACTGGGTTAGAGCATCTCCAAAGTTGTAGGTCTTATAAGTGGTTCCTGGTATGTAAAGGGTCAGTACCAAACAGCGGTGCAAAGAAGGCAAACTGGGAACCCTGCAACTGGGTCATGTAGTGTGTGTGTGTGTGTGTGTGCATGTAGTGAGTGTGTACATGTATGTAGTGTGTGTGTACATGCATGTAGTGAGTGTGTATATGTACTGTATGTAGTGTGTGTGTGTGTGTGTACATGTGTGTAGTGTGTGTGCATGTAGTGAGTGTGTACATGTATGTAGTGTGTGTGTACATGCATGTAGTGAGTGTGTATATGTACTGTATGTAGTGTGTGTGTGTGTGTGTACATGTGTGTAGTGTGTGTGCATGTAGTGAGTGTGTACATGTATGTAGTGAGTGTGTATATGTACTGTATGTAGTGTGTGTGTGTGTGTACATGTGTGTAGTGTGTGTGCGTGCATGTAGTGAGTGTGTACATGTATGTAGTGAGTGTGTATATGTACTGTATGTAGTGTGTGTGTGTGTGTGTGCATGTAGTGAGTGTGTACATGTATGTAGTGTGTGTGTACATGCATGTAGTGAGTGTGTATATGTACTGTATGTAGTGTGTGTGTGTGTGTACATGTGTGTAGTGTGTGTGCGTGCATGTAGTGAGTGTGTACATGTATGTAGTGAGTGTGTATATGTACTGTATGTAGTGTGTGTGTGTGTGTGTACATGTGTGTAGTGTGTGTGCGTGCATGTAGTGAGTGTGTACATGTATGTACTGTGTCTTCGTGACTGACTGAGGTGATATCTATTGCTTTTGTTTTTCTCGGTTATTAAGATTTCTTCATCTGCGTATCCATTTGTTTTGTACTTCCAGCCGAAGTATTGCTGGTAGCGCCCCCCGCAGTGTAATCCATTCTCCATCAGGTAGAGCTATAGACAGGCAGGAGATCTTTATCTACTTGATGGAGCGCCTCATTTATAGAACCCCATCAGAATTAATTGTAGAATTATAGATCGGACACCAATCAGAGCCGGGAGCGGTCTGCGGCAGACGGCGAGCGAAAAACAAAAAATATTGATGATCCTCCGGCAGCGTCTCAGAGCGGACTATCCTTCTCTGCTGGCCGCCGCGCTGCGCACTATCGCTCATTTCCACACAATATTTTTGCAATTTCCCAAACTCTGGATCCATGTGACTCCAGAGAGACAATCCACAGGTAGATTAGCCGCTGCTTCTTTAATAGTATTTCATTGACTTTTCAATTACAAAGAAGCGAAGCCCAGTGATAAAAGAGGAAGAGACAGCGACAAAGTAACAACACAACTATTACATCAAGAGACGGAGCGCGCAGGAGGCGGCGGCAACATATATTACAGCGAGAGTGCGGAAAATACAAAGGAAGCATAAAGAAACCAAATAGGGCTATATCTGCTAAGAAAACAAGCAAATATCCACAGGTCATGTCAGGTCCTATGGGAGGAAGATGGAGGGATGGATGGATAGATAGATAGATATGAGATAGATAGATAGATAGATAGATAGATAGATAGATAGATATGAGATAGATATGAGATAGATAGATAAATAGATAGATAGATATGGATAGATAGATAGATAGATAGATAGATAGATAGATAGATAGATATGAGATAGATAGCTAGATAGATATGAGATAGATATGAGATAGATAGATACATAGATATTAGATAGATAGATAGATAGATAGATAGATATGTAGATAGATATGAGATGAGATAGATGAGATAGATAGATAGATAGATAGATAGATAGATATGAGATAGATATGAGATAGATATGAGATAGATAGATAGATAGATAGATATGAGATAGATATGAGATAGATAGATAGATAGATATGAGATAGATAGATATGAGATAGATAGATATGAGATAGATATGAGATAGATAGATATGAGATAGATAGATATGAGATAGATAGATAGATAGATAGATATGAGATAGATAGATATGAGATAGATAGATATATAGATAGATATGAGATAGATAGATATGAGATAGATAGATAGATATGAGATAGATAGATATGAGATAGATATGAGTAGATAGATAGATAGATAGATAGATAGATATGAGATAGATATGAGATAGATATGAGATAGATAGATAGATATGAGATAGATAGATATGAGATAGATAGATAGATAGATAGATATGAGATAGATAGATAGATATGAGATAGATATGAGATAGATAGATAGATAGATATGAGATAGATAGATAGATATGAGATAGATAGATAGATATGAGATAGATATGAGATAGATAGATATGAGATAGATATGCGATAGATAGATATGAGATAGATATGAGATAGATAGATAGATATGAGATAGAGAGATAGATAGACATGAGATAGATAGATAGATATGAGAGAGATAGATAGACATGAGATAGATAGATAATGTAATAGATAGACAGATATGAGACTCTAAATATTACATAAAGATCAGTGTAAGATAAGTAAAGCTTCATATATACAAGATTCTTCTAGACATAGATGAACGTTCCTTTCTTCTTCTTTCTTCGCGATGTGGACAAAAAGGAAAAAGTGTAAGAATAAAACAGAAAAGGTCCAGTGTGCACGTAGTCTTAGCATGGTGCAGGGAGTGACCAGTGCCTGTAGATGGAGCTATTCATGGTCACTGCTCAGGTGAAAAGGTCAGATGTGTCCTGGAGGATAAAACAAGACGCTATCAGTTCATCCTCCTGTGCAACAGGGAATCAATACCTGCTCAATGCTCTGACTAAGAGCCTCGATAGTATTGTCTGCTTTACATGCAGGGCCGGTTTTAGACAAAGTGGGGCCCTGGGCAAAAATTAAAAGCGGGGCCCCAAATGCTGATATGCAAACAACACCATCGTCTTCCAGTGGCAGCCCCTATAATAACGCTTCCTTTCTGCCAACAAAAAAGTAATAACAAGCCCCATTTTACCACATACAATTCAAATGAGCACCTTTGTACCACCTATTAGATTTTTGCACCCAGTCATCAGTTATTCTAGCGCCTCCTTATAAATAATAGTCCCTGCTTATAAATAATATTACACCTTTATCAGTAATAGCTCTCTTATAAATGATAAATAGTGCCCTGTATCAGTAATATCCCCCCTTATCAGTAACAGTCACCCCGTAAAAATAATACTGCTCCCTTATAAATACTAGCCCCCTCATATATAATAGTTACCCTTATAGATAATAGTCCCCATTATCACTAACAGCCCCCTTTATAAATAAGCCCACTTAACAATTATACCCCCCTTATAAATAGTTTCCCTCTTATAAATAATAGTTCCCCCTTATAATAGCCCCCTCATACTTAAGTTTCCCAATTATATATAGTAACCCACCCTTATATATAATAGTTCTCTGTTACACAGTGTCGGACTGAAGGGCCTTAGGCCCACCAGAGGAACTTGTTCTGGGGCCCCACCCAACAGCTTCCTGCTAATAGCCTACACCGCGGCTCCTTCACTGAAGTCTTACATATGTGCTGACTATCTGGTGTTACTGAGTATGTTCCCAGTATAGTCAGCCCCTATAGTACTGTGCAGGCCCCAATAACTCCATGGCCAGTTCATGCACAGTACTGTATGGGGAATGACATGGCCATGGGGCGCTACACATATGTGCAAGATTATAGTGAGGGAGCTGTGATGCAGACATAGCACACAGGGCTGCCAGCAGGAATTGTGAGCCCCCCCCCCCCCCACAGTATAATGCTCTACATGGTATATAATGCTCCACAGTATAAAATGCTCTCCTGAGCCCTCCAGTTTCCCCACATGGTATATAATGCTCCACAGTGACCCCACACAGTATAAAATGCTCCCCTGAGCCTCCCATTGTGGTCTCACATGGTATGTAAGGCTCCACACAGTATAATACTCCACAGTGGCCCACACAGTATACTACCCCTTAGTGGCCCCAGACAGTACAATATGCTCCCCAGCAGCCCCACACAATATAATATGCTCCATACAGTATAATATGCACCCCACAATGCCCCCCCAGTATAATGCTCCACAGTGGCCTAACACAGTATAACATGCTCCATAATGACCTCCACACAGTATAATATACTCCCCAGAGGGGTTCCCCCAGTATAATGCTCCACATTGGTCCCCCACAGTATAATATGTTCCCCACAGTCCCCCCCAGTATAATGCTCTACAATGGCCCCACAGAGTATAAATGCTCCCGAAAAGCCCCACACAATATAATACACTCCACAGTGGCCCCACACAGTATAACAGGCTCCTCACACTGTCCATTCCCCCAGTATAAAGCTCCACAGTGGCCCATAGTATAATATGCTCCCCAGAGGGCCCCCGCTAGTATAATGCTCCACAGTGCCCCCTCCAGTATTTTGCTCCACAGTGGCCCCACGCAATATATTATGCTCCCCAGAGCGTCCCCCCAGTATAATGTTCCACAGTAGGCCCCACGCAGTATAATATGCTCCCTAGAGGGCCCCCTAGTATAATGCTCATTAGTCCCCCCCAAATAATGCCCCACAGTGGCGCCACGCAATATAATATGCTCTGCTGATGCCCCCCCAGAATAATGCTCCACAGTGACCCCACTCAGTATAACATGCTTCAGAATGGCCTCCACACAGTATAATATACTGTCCAGAGAGGTTTCCCCAGTATAATACTCACAGTGGCCCAAAACAGTATAATATGCTCTCCAGAGCCCCCCCCCCCAGTATAATGCTCCACGGTGGCCCCGCACAGTATAATATACTGGGGGGCCCCTCTGGAGAGCATATTATACTGTGTGGGGCCACAGTGGAGCATTATACTGGGGGGGGGCTCTGGAGAGCATATTATACTGTGTGGGGCCACTGTGGAGCATTATACTGGGGAGGGGGCCCTCTGGAGAGCATAATGCTCCAAAGTGCCCCCCCCCCCCACATACACACATTATAATTTTCCACAGAGGCCCCACAGAATATAACATGCTATCCAAAGGGGCCCCTTCCCCAGTATAATGCTCCACAGTGGCCCCACACAGTATAATATGCTATCCAGAGGGGGCCCCCCAGTATAATGCTCCACAGGGGCCCTACAGTGCTATTATTATATTATTATATTATATTCTGGGGTCTCTTCAGACCCCAGAGTATAATAATCGAAGGCCCGGGGTAAGTAAGGTAAAATAACAAACAGTTATACTCACCTTGTCTTACCTCTCCTGGGCCTCCTCGCGCTGCTCCGCTGTCCCCGCCGGCGACCACTTCTTCTTCTCTGCAGCTGACGTCACGCGTTGTGGACGTCACCTCTGAGGCCTGTGATTGGGCCTCAGCGATTACGTGAGACACGCCCCACGTGACCGCTGAGGCCAGGCCTCAGCGCCTCAGCAGTGATGTCCGGAACGCCAGAAGATGACGTCGGACGCCGCGGACAGGTGAGTAAAAATGTTTGTTATTTTTACTCATCTCGGTCCCTTTCTGTTATTGCTTTGGCCGGGCCTGACTCCGGGGTACGGAGTCATCAGGTTCTGGATCCCGGGGGCCCCTTTGGGGACGGGGCCCTGGGCAATTGCCCAGTTTGCCCCCCCCCCCTAACGCCGGCCCTGTTTACATGCATAATGTATTGTAGTCACCGATCTCCATATTCCAGTACATTGCAGGTGTAACAACATCTAAAGTATAGAAATAGATTTCTATTCCATTGTTTTTAGAATGAAAATTCAGTAAATAAATGTCACTAAACAATAATATATTAATAAATAACATCTTTGGCTTCCCTATAACAGCCAATAGGATACAATGTAATGCACAATATTCCCAGTGATCAGTAACTGGTGTATATAGACATGTCACCATCGCTTTCTTACAATGTAACCAATAATAAGAGGTAATACATTGTGTATAGCAAAATGGCTCCTAAAAAAATGACGGCTCGTCTTGCACAAATGAAGACCTCTTACATGAAAGGTGATGCAAAAATAAAAAAAACTATGAACATGGAAAGGCAAAACCAACATGGCAACAGCATGATGACTGTATGGCCCAAAGGCCTGCATAAACCTGGCGCTGGCCCTGGCAACAATGTCTCAATTCTGGCACATTCCAGGCTCCAAAACGTACAGGAAATTTTGCATGAGAGTTTTTGGATACTAGGAATAAATCCACCGTCGATGTGTTAGTAGTAGGGCTGACATTCTATATATGTGTTATTGGATTATTGGGCTAGAGATACTGGATTATCGGAATGTACCGTATGTACAGTATATGCCCGCGGTTCACCCACCTGTATTACTATACTATTATACTATACTATGACTCATTGTATTCTTATAGGATTTTTTGTTCCCGCTTGCTCTGAGCTATAGTGCATCTGTCTGGGTGTCACCTGTCACATTGAGGATGTCAGTGGCGTCCCGCTGATCATACACTCCACATATTAATCTGTGACTATGACCTTTCCCGCTTGTCTGAAGGCTAATTAACTGAATGTGTGAGCCAGTTTAACGTGAACTTCTTATCACATGCAGCAAATCCATCACACCTATTTATGGCATCTGTGCCAGGATATTTCCCAACTGAGCCGCCACTGACTTACTGGCATGAAGCGCCGAGGTCCTGCCTGCGCCCGAGTGTTTTCCTAAACTTGATTTGACAGGGATGCTAATTAAAAGGTGATGCTTGGTTTACAGACGACTCCCCGAGGGCGCACTAACACCATCAGCATCCTAAACCGCACCGCCTCCCAATCACCTCTATCCACACACATAACAAAATTACACTCACAATCTTTGGCAACCATGTTCAAGATGGCAACCAATCGCATCCTGCCAGTAGATCCAATTTATACATAATTATCTCTCTATATACCAGCTGTACATATAAAATATAACAACAAAGGGTCAATATTTAACTGGAAAAGCAAAAACAAAAAAATGGCCCAAATATAAAGATAACTAAAATTAAAACTCAACTTTTATTAGAAATATTAAAACACAGACATCCAGAAACCAAGATGTCACCCAGAGATGTCCTAGATGATCTTATAATTAAACTTATTCTATTAGAGGGGAGTGAGTATAAATAAAGTAGCCTCGTTTCACTCCTTTTATAGGTACACAAACCGCAGCAAAGTATCATAAAACTGCGGTAAATATATTAGAAACACCGCAGGATGATCTAGAGCTGCAGTAAGTTTCAATAAAACGCTAGATATATCCAATTACTATCAGTACTAGAGATGGAATATAGAATGTATATAGTGGAGTTTCAAATCGCCAATGTGAAGCTCTAAACACCACACCCAGACTCTATCTGATCAGAAGTAAGGAAGGAAATGATCTTTGACTCCAACAGGAGCATGATACACCAGATACTGAATCAGGTCCTCCCATTCACTAAGACTTATATATCTCCTCTCTCCTTCATCTCCCTACGCGTTTCCCCTAGTGGATAATCATAGCACCAGGTTCATCAGGGGAGTTTCTCTAACTTCATAGAGAAGTGACGTCTCAGGAGTCACGGTGGCCCAGGCCGACGTCATTATGCGTCGCAACGCATGCCTGGATCACATGACATCTGGTCTAACATTGAAGAAGGCGGGGAGTGCGCCGGAGCCAGGGAGAGGTAAGTAACATCGTTTTTTGTTTGTATCCTCCCCTGGGTCTCCGATCATTATTCTCTGGGGTCTGAAAAGACCCCAGAGTATAATTGTTCATGGGTGGTCCACTATGGGGCATAATACTGTGTGCAGGGACCACTATGGGGCATAATACTCTCTGCAGGGACCACTATGGGGCATAATAGTGTGTGCAGGGGCCACTATGGGGCATAATAGTGTGTGCAGGGGCCACTATGGGGCATAATAGTGTGTGCAGGGGCCACTATGGGGCATAATAGTGTGTGCAGGGGCCACTATGGGGCATAATAGTGTGTGCAGGGGCCACTAAGGAGCATAATATTGTGTGCAGAGGCCACTATGGGGCATAATACTGTGTGCAGGGGCCACTATGGGGCATAATACTGTGTGCAGGGACCACTATGGGGCATAATACTCTCTGCAGGGACCACTATGGGGCATAATAGTGTGTGCAGGGGCCACTATGGGGCATAATAGTGTGTGCAGGGGCCACTAAGGGGCATAATATTGTGTGCAGAGGCTACTATGGGGCAAAATAGTGTGCGCAGGAATGCGGTTTCTGCGGGGGGGGGGGCATGTCAAATGTTCGCCTTGGCGCCTAGCCATTCCTAGTTACGCCACTACATGGTAGTGGAAAACAACTCCCAGCATGTCCTTAGTTTTGTTCAGATCATGCTGGGGGATGTAGTCTGACATTGTACAGACTTATTCATGAGATTTGCTAAACCTCATCCACAAACTATATCCTCAGATAAAACTCTCCTGTGGTTGAGATTTTTTCAAATACTGCAAATCTGAAGCATTTCTGCAACAAAATGTGCCACAATAACCCCGCACTTGGTGCATTTATGAGAACTTGCCCTGACATAGAAGCCGCTGACGTGCTTAACCCTTTATGCCGGCTTGGTTGCTGCTCTGCTGAGGTAAATCTTCCTCCTGGACACCTCATTATAACCTGTGGGGCGATCCTGTTATTTCGGAGAATGTTGTGTGTGTTTATCTAAGACAATTACACGTCCTGCCAATTAGTGAGCAGAAATAAAGGCGACTTCCACGGGGACTTTGCCGGCAATTAGCATTTTGCGTCCTAAAGTTTGCAGATCTTGTGGACAAGTGAGTGGATAATTGCAGACAATAGTCGGGGGGTCCTCGGGCGGGGGCTGCAGCTGATAATAGGGGTGGGCAGTGTTTAGTGCTTGTTGAGGATAGAATTGATGACCCGTCTGCTCTGCTCCTGTTGGGTTTGGGCCCTGTGATGCGGGGTCCGCGCTATATAAGGCTCCACCATGGCTCAGCCTTGCCTATTGGCCATGACAGGATTGTGACATGATCTCAATATTGCAAAAAAAAAGTGTGAAAAACTAACCAGGTGACCTTCACAAAAAAGTTGGATTTTCTTTGTGGCGTGAAATGTTGCATTGGTGCGGGAATCCTTTCATCATGTCGATGTGCGCCCCTAACCTCAGAGTCACATTGAGAACACACAGAAGAAAGGGTTAACATTTTTAACCATCCTTTATCCTTATTATCATTGTCTTATACTCCAGTCACATCCAAAGCTGCATTCACAATTCAACCTTACAGAACTGTAAGAACCTTTCAGATGTAACACATCACATCCCACAGTTCAGGTTTACTTCATTGCTTTTCTTCTCTTCCCCTGGCCCTGGATTTGCGCCGCGCCCTGGTGTTCCAGTTCTTATCATTCCTGTCCACCATTCTTCCCGCGTTGCGTTCCTCTGGATTTCGTTCTCCTCTTCAGAGCATTTCTTTCACTTTTCACCAAATAACACCAGCTAAAAAAAACAGATGAGAAATTGTAATAAAAATCCTGGTGAGCCCAGGGCCCCTGGTGGCGCGGCGCAGTGGTGGAGCACGCAGCGAGGACCTTGGAAGCGGCCCTAACTCCCCCGAGGGCCCCAGAATGAGCTGCCTTTGATCTATTCAATTAAAGGGAGGACATAATACATTCAGAGCTTGTCCTAATAATGTGTGAGGATTCGCATAAAGCGAAAATTGTGGGAAAAAAAAAAAAGATTCACGGCCGTCGGTTCTAAAGTCCTTGTCTGTTCTGAATATTCCAGGTCAGACATCAAGGTGAAAGCACAGACATGACTGGTATCTATTAGGTGAATTTACTGATTATTTACTGATTTACCATATACATCTCTATACAGCCCTATATACTGTACATTCCCTGTATATAGCCCAGATATACCATACACCACTGTATACAGCCCTATATATTGTACATTCCCTGTATATAGCCCAGATATACCATACACCACTGTATACAGCCCTATATACTGTACATTCCCTGTATATAGCCCAGATATACCATACACCACTGTATACAGCCCTATATACTGTACATTCCCTGTATATAGCCCAGATATACCATACACCACTGTATACAGCCCTATATACTGTACATTCCCTGTATATAGCCCAGATATACCATACACCGCTGTATACAGCCCTATATATTGTACATTCCCTGTATATAGCCCAGATATACCATACACCGCTGTATACAGCCCTATATACTGTACATTCCCTGTATATAGCCCAGATATACCATACACCACTGTATACAGCCCTATATACTGTACATTCCCTGTATATAGCCCAGATATACCATACACCACTGTATACAGCCCTATATACTGTACATTCCCTGTATATAGCCCAGATATACCATACACCACTGTATACAGCCCTATATACTGTACATTCCCTGTATATAGCCCAGATATACCATACACCGCTGTATACAGCCCTATATACTGTACATTCCCTGTATATAGCCCAGATATACCATACACCGCTGTATACAGCCCTATATACTGTACATTCCCTGTATATAGCCCAGATATACCATACACCACTGTATACAGCCCTATATACTGTACATTCCCTGTATATAGCCCAGATATACCATGAACCTCTGTGCGACTGCAAGGATTTGACTTGAGACTACCCCTATGGATGTTGTCTAAGTTGCTCCCCGATGGTCTTTATGTGGTCTGGAGTAAAAATACCAGGTCACCACCTCTTGGAGTATTCTCCATTCATTGACAGCTGACCCAGGCAGGTCAAGGGACACTGATGCATGGTACCAAAGGGACATTCAGAGATGTGGTCAGGGGACAGGCTACAGTCAGAGAGTTTGTGCAAAGTGGTAATGAAGGCAGAGGTTAGGACAGGCAGCACAAAGTCAGTGTAACAAGGCAGAGGTCAGGACAGGCAGCACAAAGTCAGTGTAGTAATAAGGCAGAGGTTTGGTCAGGGAGCAATGAGTCAGTGTAACAAGGCAGAGGACAGGCAGCATAGAATCAGTGCAGTAATAAGGCAGAGGTCAGGATAGGCAGAACAGAATCAGTGTAGTAACAAGGCAGAGGTCATCGGAGGCAGAACAAAGTCAGTGTAGTAACAAGGCAGAGGTCAGGACAGGCAACACAGAGTCAATGTAGTAACAAGGCAGAGGTCAGGCCTGGCACCATAGAGTCAGTGCAGTAATAAGGCAGAGGTCAGGACAGGCAGCACAGAGTCAGTGTAGTAATAAGATAGAGGTCAGGAGAGGCAGCACAGAGTCAGTGTACAAATAAGGCAAAGGTCAGGACAGGTGGAACAGCCAAGTAACAAGCAGAGGTCAAACATGGGGAATAAGAACAGAACTATGGTGGACACCTTTGCAGGAGACACTAAGTACCTTATTGCTCAGTCACCATTCCATAAGGAAGGCCTGCAAATCAAGAGGTGTGTGATGACCGATTTACACTGGGCCTTGGAAACACCACTAACACTTGGGCTGCCAGGGCCATGCAGCAGGAAGTCAGGACTGGCCCTCTAGATTAGGATGACTGGGATTAAGTGTACTTTTGCCTATGGTGATTTAAAGGACTTTACCTAAAAAATTGTTATCCCCATAAATCTTGCCTTACATGCTCACTTTGTACTGCACAACCTTCTGATAACTTTTACTTCATCATTAATATTAATTGGAGCCTCTATAATTGGCCCTGATGTTGTCTGCGGACCCACAGGGGGGCAGATATGACGAAACGTGTGATGTGCAGATTATATAACCCGCTCTCATCTCTGCATGAACGTTCACTAAAAGATCTGCACAAACTTAGAGGATACTTATCAGTACTGAAAACATCCTGTACATGAGGATTAGATGGGAAGAAGCCATGACTGCTAAGTGGGTGAAGCGGGCCCTCCCTGGTGATGTCAGAGCTCTCCCTGGTGATGTCAGAGCCCTCCCTGGTGATGTCAGAGCTCTCCCTGGTGATGTCAGAGCCCTCCCTGGTGATGTCAGAGCCCTCCCTGGTGATGTCAGAGCTCTCCCTGGTGATGTCAGAGCCCTCCCTGGTGATGTCAGAGCTCTCCCTGGTGATGTCAGAGCTCTCCCTGGTGATGTCAGAGCCCTCCCTGGTGATGTCAGAGCCCTCCCTGGTGATGTCAGAGCTCTCCCTGGTGATGTCAGAGCCCTCCCTGGTGATGTCAGAGCTCTCCCTGGTGATGTCAGAGCTCTCCCTGGTGATGTCAGAGCCCTCCCTGGTGATGTCAGAGCTCTCCCTGGTGATGTCAGAGCTCTCCCTGGTGATGTCAGAGCCCTCCCTGGTGATCCCTGATCTGATGTCAGAGCCTTCCCTGGTGATCCTTGATCTGATGTCAGAGCCCTCCCTGCTATGATGTTAGAGCCTTCCCTGATGATGTCAGAGCCCTCCCTGATATGATGTCAGAGCTGTGCTGTGTGCTCTGAGCCAATCAGATGTCTGCCCCTGCTGCTCCCTCTCCCCTTTCACTGCATGCTGAAAAAGAACCTTCAGCTGCATCCCCCTCCTCTCACCTCCTATGTCTCTGTAGGTTACTCTAGAGTTTTACCCACAATCCCCTGCATTGTCATTGTAACAACATATTTTTTTATTAATTCTTCCAAGATGAATCTCCTCATGGTTTTATGTTTTTCCTCTGCACCATGTGAATAGCGCTGAGCTGCAGTACCAGACACAATCCATGGGGAAGGGTGGCGCTGTCTCTGCCATGTTTTACTAATCTCAAGCAGCCTCTTTATAATCATTGTACAATGGCGGAGAATTCGCCGCAGCTGTTTAAAGCCATTTGCGACTGTAAAATTTGTGCACTTTTCCAAAAATGGGCGGGGCCAGTGTGACATGGGCGGGGCTTCTGCCTGCACCACATTCATTATCATTTACAATACAGAAGTGACATAAATGACATTGGAAGAGCTCCAAGGAGAAGTGCCTAAGAGCGCCCTCTGCTGGTCTTGACGAATCCCCCCTTTATGTTTTAATTCCTCGCCATTTTCAACATCTCTGCTTGCTGTCAGTGAACAATTATAGAATCACCTTGATGCAGTCCTGTGCAAACAGCTGGGGCTTTGTTACAATGTATCAGTGTGGGTAATAATTATCTGTGATCCAGGAGTATTAAATTCATCAGAACCCAAAATTTTGGGAAACTTTGTAACAAACCCAGTTATGAACCGTTTCGCCCATCCCTAGTCCTTACTGATAGCTCATACACTGGCCCATGGACAACACGCAAAGAGTCTGCACCCAAAATGACAGGCTGCAGATTTTCTAATGCACAGCGCAGGTCACATCTGCCGCAGCTCCGTCCCATGTGAATTGACCCTTAGCGCGCCGCCCCTCCTCAGGCTTCTATTATTTCGCCGTCAGGCTCCGCACGGTTTTGCTAACAGATTCCAAATGTTCCAATTATCATAATATATTCACTTGTCATCCACTTTATGGCGTCGGCTCGTTCCAAGGTTCTGCTCCTGCCAATGAGGTGACGTTTCTGCCGGGTCCCTTAATAACATGGAATTACCGCAGCGATTGCCAAAAGATGGCCCGGCGTGGTTTTGTGCTGACGCAGGCTGCAGGCCGGCTGACATTTGCTGGGTAGAGTCAATGCAGAGATGGCTGAGAGCTGGAGCGCCGCTGACCTTTCTGTTTTATCTCTAAGGCCCTCGTAGTAACAGTTGCTTCTTGTATTGCAGAAAGTTCATTGTCGCGGCCCCCTCCCCCTATGTTACCCCTGCAGCATCCTGATCAGCCATCAGTTCCACAATAGCAGCCCTGACATCCTCGGTCACATGCAGAGCTGCAGAGTCGCCGCTCACACACAACTTACTTTCCCTTTTAAGTTTTTGTTCTCCAGTCCCAGCTAAAGATACTTGATATTTTTGATATTCTTGCTGCTTCCTCACACATGCCATACAGCACAATATGGATACGCACTTTATATACTACTGACAGATCCTGCAATACCTGCATCATTTACTAGTCTTTTCAAATGACATCTTAGTCACATCCAAAGCTGCGTTCAGACTTCGGCTGGTCTTCTGTTGGCTCAGATTCCGCTGCTGATATTTAAGCTTCTACATATACTGCAATAAACTTTGCTGATACTTTCATTATGTACAGATCTTTTCCAATGCCATCTAGCATTCTAGTCACATCCGAAGCTGCATTCAGAATTCTGCTGGTTCTCTGAGTGCTCCGAGGCTACAAGAGTTCAGATTTCACTGCTGCCATTTAATATTCTACATATACTGCTCACAAACTTTGTAAATATTCACATCATGTGCTGATCATTTCAAATTACATCTTATACTCTAGTCATAGCCAAAGCTGCATTCAGACTTCGGCTGGTTTTCTGTGTGCTCCAAGGCTGCAAGAGCTTACAGTCCCCTGATGCTATTTAAGCTTCTATATACACTGCAGACAAACATTGAAGATACTTTATCAAATGATATCTTATGCTCTAGTCACATCCAAAGCTACAGTCAGAATTCTATTAGCATTCCGTTTATTCAAAGGCTGCAAGAGCTCAGGCTCCACTGCGGCCGTGTAAACTTCTATATATTCTGCCGACAAACTTTGCAAATACTTGTATTGTGTACTGATCTTTGTAAATGACATCTTAGACTCTTGTCACATCCAAAGCTGCCTTCAGAATTTTGCTGGTTTTGTGTTTGCTGCAAGGGCTGAAATTCCTCTGCTGCATGTTAGGCTTCTACAAGAAGCATGTTCTGCTCCAGGGATTGCACATAACCCATAATGCTTTGCAAACAGGGGTGGACATGGTATAAGGGCATTTAAAAGGGCAAATAAAGTTTTGAATGCAGCTCTGGATGTGACTGGAGTATACTTTGATATGATCATTTGCCCTTGTAGCAAATTGACATAGAAATCTTAGATCTACTCAATGAGGCAAAACCGAGTTAGGGGAATGTTCACACTCATCATTTCTGCAAAGTGGCAGCAAAAATGAATCATTTCTTAATCTCGTGAACCAATTTTGGTGACTATAAACCCGTTTTTCTGGCTGCTGCGCAGGTTTTTTTTTCTGCTGTTTCAGCAGCGACCATGTGAACGTAAATTTAGATTTTGCAATTTTTTTTTTTTTTGTTTTTTAGTTTAGACTCAGCAAAATCTCCGGAGTTTTGATTGAAACTTTTGTGCCTTTTAAAAAAAAAAAAAAAAAAAAAAAAAAAAAGATTTTCTTTTATTGTTATTTTTTTTTTTTTTGCAAATTTTTGGCCGGAACAATATCCTGTGATGAAGCAAAACATGAAGAATTTACAAAAATAGATGTTTTTGACTCGGGTTCTTCCTTGAATTCATCCAGGCGCAGCTTTCTTTGATGTCAGATGTTGCCTGGCAACTGTCTCCGTAGCGCAGCCGACAATTCTGCCCCTCCGTGGTGTTGTGCATAAACCTGCATTAGCTGAAATATGGTTGATGCCATCTATGACAGGGCAGGGGGCAGTAAGGAGGGGCAGGGGCGAGGAGGAGGAGGAGGGGAGAGACGGAGAAAGAAACAGAACCAAATAGATACAATGTAACAAGTAGATACATGAACAATACTTCATCTATGTCGTCTTATAGCGTGATGTCACATCACTAGGATATGCCACGACTGTATGATCAGTGAGGGATCAGCCATTGGGGCCCCCATGACACTTAGAGAGAAGGGGCCACAGCACTGAATAAACCTTTACATATACATTAAGGCTGGGGCCCCACGTGGCGTAAACGCAGCAGTTTGGCCACAGTGGAAACGCCGTGGCAAAAACCGCGGAAATTTCCAGTCCCTGCAAAGTGGATACGATTATAGCAAATCCCATTCACACATTGCAGAAAAACGTGCGTTTTTTGAAATCGCAGCCTGTCAATTATACCTATGGCTCTCTGTGAAAAGCGCTGCGGAGAAAAACCCACTTTTTCGCTGCAGCCCGCTACGTGGGGCCGTAGCTTAAAGAGGTTTTCAGGGACTTACATATTGATGGCCATCAATATGTGATCAGTGGGGTCCCCCAATCACAAGCACTGTGCCCTCTTTCCTGTCTGATGACGCCATGTTTTTTGGTCACATGATACAGCACCAGCTCAGTCCCATTCAAGTAAGTGAAGCTGTAATACCAAGTGTAGCCACTATACAATGTACGGTGCTATGTTTGGTATTCAGTAAAGAGCCTGCAGCGCTCATCCAAAATTTGTTGCCTATTCAAACTGCTGATCTGTGGGGGTTCCCTGGTGTTAGACCCCCCCCCACTGATCACATATTGAAGACAACCAGGAATGGGCAACCATGTAGTCTATGGAGTGGCCGGCTGCAAAAGAGTGTTAGCTGCTCCATAGCCAGCCATACACTGAGCTGACAACCATACTGCCCCTCCATAGACATGCACACTCGGCTCTGCTAAGCATGCATGTCTACCTACATGAAAGATGAAAGAAAGCCTCTTCTAGATACCCCCAGTGTAAATTAATCTCCTGGGGAGCAACTGCCTGCTTCTTATCTCCCCCAATATCTGCACAAAGGGGAGATTCGGGAGACCCCATACATTAGATGGCTGGGCACACCTGCGATATAATGTAAATGGCTCCTACCTGGGCTAAAGACTCCCCTAAGTGACCCCCAAATGCCCTAATAGTATGGACTGGGCTGTCATCATGGGACCACCTCTTTAGAAGTCAAAAAGTTTAATGTGATGTCACTGCTGGATAAAGAGCCCCCCGGAGGTAGACTGAAGGGGGCAACGCGGGATCTAATCTGTAGGTCCGGCAGTTTTATTATTTTATGCCCCCCCCCCCATTTTATTTTGGCGAGCAGAATTTTCCTCCCTATGTGATTCTGCACTGTGAGTTATTGACTTGTAGGATTTGGCGCACACCCCATTACTTTGCTATTTTCTATGGTACCTGATTCCTACCATAGTCACATCCAGATCTGCATTCACAAGTCAGTTTTTTTTCTTGCATCTCTGCTGCCCCCTGCTGGTGCAATGAATATTTTGCGCTCTGTTGCATCGTGAGATACATAAAGTGCAAACCCAACAGTAAAACAAGGACAATGAAAGCCACTATCCCCCTGCAGTAAGGCGCAGAGCATTGTGGGTAGTCACATAAGCCTGTCTCATTATGGAGACCACCTGTATATCACAAATCTATGTGCATCATTATCCTCTGATGATTTCCTCTGACTACCCGGATCCATTACATTTCAAAGCCTCTTGAACACGCGGAGTCAGCCACCTACAAGGGCCCCGGTGCGCAGCCATGTGTTGCTCTTTTCGGGCCACCATTGCAATCTCTGTGATATTTCCAAATACTAAACCAATTACTCCGGCTTGTCCTCCAGCAATCCAGCCTGATCACACGGTGATCTCTGATCTATGGCGCCCCCTCCTGCACGTTACGCAATGCGCTGTTATTTATCTCTGCCCCCTCTGTCAGTGAGACCAACTCCACAACCCAGGCAGTTGCTTAATTGTATCCTCAAACTCTGGGGGGAATCTGGCTTTGGAAACAGAAGATGTTTGATGACGTCCCGAGGGGCCCCATTTACTGGAGATTTCTTCCCTTCCATCTCTATGGGAGTGAAGTGTTTGATTTCGCTTGATTCGCGCCCCGGTATTTGCCTCATAGAAGGAGCGTTAAGCTCTCAAAGGCGATCAAGGTTTGAAATGGAAGCAAAAAGATTATACAAGGTTTCTTAGCGCCGCGCTTTATTATTATGATAATTTATTAATAACCTGATATAGTCGGCGACTGCGAACATCTGGGCTGCGAGAAGTAAAGTGGCATTATAGGAAAGACTGATACATTGTAACGCAGGGGGAGAAGGAAGCTCCAGGCAAAATGGATTTTGTAAGAAGATCATCAGTCCATTGTAGTCAGGGTGAACCTAGAGACAGGGCAATACAGAGGTAATACACACAGTGATGTCATAGTACTGTACACAGATAATACACACAGTGATGTCACAGTACAGGGATAATACACACAGTGATGTCACAGTACAGAGATAATACACAGAGTGATGTCGCAGTACAGGGATAATACACAGTGATGTCACAGTACAGAGATAATACACACAGTGATGTCACAGTACAGGGATAATACACACAGTGATGTCACAGTACAGAGATAATACACAGAGTGATGTCGCAGTACAGAGATAATACACACAGTGATGTCACAGTACAGGGATAATACACAGTGATGTCACAGTACAGAGATAATACACACAGTGATGTCACAGTACAGGGATAATACACACAGTGATGTCACAGTACAGAGATAATACACAGAGTGATGTCGCAGTACAGAGATAATACACACAGTGATGTCACAGTACAGGGATAATACACAGTGATGTCACAGTACAGAGATAATACACACAGTGATGTCACAGTACAGGGATAATACACACAGTGATGTCACAGTACAAGGATAATACACACAGTGATGTCACAGTACAGGGATAATACACAGTGATGTCACAGTACAGAGATAATACACACAGTGATGTCACAGTACAGGGATAATACACACAGTGATGTCACAGTACAGGGATAATACACACAGTGATGTCACAGTACAGGGATAATACACACAGTGATGTCACAGTACAGAGAGAATACACACAGTGATGTCACAGTACAGGGATAATACACACAGTGATGTCACAGTACAGGGATAATACACACAGTGATGTCACAGTACAGGGATAATACACACAGTGATGTCACAGTACAGTACAGAGATAATACACACAGTGATGTCATAGTACAGTATAATACACACAGTGATGTCACAGTACAGGGATAATACACACAGTGATGTCACAGTACAGAGATAATACACCCAGTGATGTCACAGTACAGTATAATACACACAGTGATGTCACAGTACAGGATAATACACACAGTGATGTCACAGTACAGAGATAATACACACAGTGATGTCACAGTACAGGGATAATACACACAGTGATGTCACAGTACAGGATAATACACACAGCGATGTCACAGTACAGAGATAATACACAGTGATGTCACAGTACAGTATAATACACACAGCGATGTCACAGTACAGAGATAATACACAGTGATGTCACAGTACAGGGATAATATACACAGTGATGTCACAGTACAGGATAATACACACAGTGATGTCACAGTACAGGGAAACACAACCCATAATACACACAGCGATGTCACAGTACAGAGATAATACACAGTGATGTCACAGTACAGGGATAATACACCCAGTGATGTCACAGTACAGGGATAATACACACAGTGATGTCACAGTACAGAGATAATACACACAGTGATGTCACAGTACAGGGATAATACACCCAGTGATGTCACAGTACAGGGATAATACACACAGTGATGTCACAGTACAGAGATAATACACACAGTGATGTCACAGTACAGAGATAATACACACAGTGATGTCACAGTACAGGGATAATACACACAGTGATGTCACAGTACAGAGATAATACACACAGTGATGTCACAGTACAGAGATAATACACACAGTGATGTCACAGTACAGGGATAATACACACAGTGATGTCACAGTACAGGGATAATACACACAGTGATGTCACAGTACAGGGATAATACACACAGTGATGTCACAGTACAGTACAGAGATAATACACACAGTGATGTCATAGTACAGTATAATACACACAGTGATGTCACAGTACAGGGATAATACACACAGTGATGTCACAGTACAGAGATAATACACCCAGTGATGTCACAGTACAGGGATAATACACCCAGTGATGTCACAGTACAGGGATAATACACACAGTGATGTCACAGTACAGGGATAATACACACAGTGATGTCACAGTACAGAGATAATACACCCAGTGATGTCACAGTACAGTATAATACACACAGTGATGTCACAGTACAGGATAATACACACAGTGATGTCACAGTACAGAGATAATACACACAGTGATGTCACAGTACAGGGATAATACACACAGTGATGTCACAGTACAGGATAATACACACAGCGATGTCACAGTACAGAGATAATACACAGTGATGTCACAGTACAGTATAATACACACAGCGATGTCACAGTACAGAGATAATACACAGTGATGTCACAGTACAGGGATAATACACACAGTGATGTCACAGTACAGGATAATAGTATAATGTTGTACCGTGTTAGCCATTGAAAGTAGTGGAAGAGTGAAGAAATCAGGCATCGCCTGATTTCTTCACAGTACAGGATAATACACACAGTGATGTCACAGTACAGGGATAATACACACAGTGATGTCACAGTACAGAGATAATACACCCAGTGATGTCACAGTACAGTATAATACACACAGCGATGTCACAGTACAGAGATAATACACAGTGATGTCACAGTACAGGGATAATACACCCAGTGATGTCACAGTACAGGGATAATACACACAGTGATGTCACAGTACAGAGATAATACACACAGTGATGTCACAGTACAGGGATAATACACCCAGTGATGTCACAGTACAGGGATAATACACACAGTGATGTCACAGTACAGAGATAATACACACAGTGATGTCACAGTACAGAGATAATACACACAGTGATGTCACAGTACAGGGATAATACACACAGTGATGTCACAGTACAGGATAATACACAGTGATGTCACAGTACAGGGATAATACACACAGTGATGTCACAGTACAGAGATAATACACACAGTGATGTCACAGTACAGGGATAATACACACAGTGATGTCACAGTACAGGGATAATACACACAGTGATGTCACAGTACAGTACAGAGATAATACACACAGTGATGTCATAGTACAGTATAATACACACAGTGATGTCACAGTACAGGGATAATACACACAGTGATGTCACAGTACAGGGATAATACACACAGTGATGTCACAGTACAGGGATAATACACACAGTGATGTCACAGTACAGTACAGAGATAATACACACAGTGATGTCATAGTACAGTATAATACACACAGTGATGTCACAGTACAGGGATAATACACACAGTGATGTCACAGTACAGAGATAATACACACAGTGATGTCATAGTACAGTATAATACACACAGTGATGTCACAGTACAGAGATAATACACACAGTGATGTCACAGTACAGGATAATACACACAGTGATGTCACAGTACAGGATAATACACAAAGTGATGTCACAGTACAGAGATAATACACACAGTGATGTCACAGTACAGAGATAATACACACAGTGATGTCACAGTACAGAGATAATACACACAATGATGTCACAGTACAGGATAATACACACAATGATGTCACAGTACAGGATAATACACACAATGATGTCACAGTACAGGATAATACACACAATGATGTCACAGTGCAGGGATGACAGATCACTAAGTGTGGTCCTGGTGTTTCGTATATGCAGCTGTATGGTATTTCTATGATATTATTCTATGGGCATTGTATAGAAAAAGAGTTTCTTAAAATCCTAAATTGTAAATTGCACAATTACATTCTCCACTCCCCATTGCCGTTCAGAACTGTAGGAAAGCTGTGTAACACCCCCTACAGGAGGTAGGCATTATTGCATCTCCTTTATATTACATCTGGATGGTGTCATGTATCTGGGTTCATCTTTGCAGGTATCTTTGTGACTTGTTGACTCTGCAGGTTTCCTGCTCTCGGCCTAAACCCCACATTGATCATTTTACTTCTGCTGCC
Organism: Leptodactylus fallax; assembly: GCA_947044405.1. NCBI lineage: Eukaryota > Metazoa > Chordata > Amphibia > Anura > Leptodactylidae > Leptodactylus > Leptodactylus fallax. The sequence continues at coordinate 521,557 of CAMRHE010000587.1, forward strand.
GCGATTTAATTCCTGGACTGGCAAGTGAGCGGCTTGGAAGGCAGCGAGATTCTGCGCCAAACACCAAATTGGATTTGTCTTAACAAAGTCTCCAGCACATGAGGCCGGGTAAAATATGAGGCTCGTTTCATCCACCTGCCATCTGGCGCCATCAGCTTTTATCGCGGTATAATGTGAGACTACAGCTGGACTCACTTGTCGGAGCAGGGATTAGACCGGCGCCGATCGACATCTCCGCTCTTCCTCATCACTGATCTGTAATTAAACTGCAAAAGTTATTCTGAGCAGCAGCTCATCGAAAAACAGGGGAGGGGGACAGAGGCCATAAAATATAATAACGCATCGACACAGGACGTGCAGGCGGCGCCGGGAAGAGATCTGCAAGGTTTATTGGTGTGATGTGTCATAGGACAAAAATAAGCAGAACACACCAAGAAAGCGCAAAAGTCCCCGATGTGTGCGGAGGAAGCCATGTTCTCCTTGTTCATGTGACACAGCCCATTAATCCATTAGGCCTGGGATACAGAAGTGTTTCATGGTTTAGGATACTTCAATATAGCAGCCATGGAGGAGAAGATACAGGGGCCACAACCTGAGGTGTAACTAGAAGCTCCTGGGCCCAGGTGTAAAATCTGTATCAGAGAACCACTTACCATGTGCTATGTATATAATGTATATAAATGTATAATAATGGTGTCTTATTATGCTGTAATGAGGTCTTTGGGCCCCCTCAGCCTGCAGGGCCGGTAGAGATCTTTAGTAAATGTTTTGTTCATGTTTGTGTTATCAATCTACGTGGTTTTTGTGTGTAGGGGAAGGGTGTATAGGTGTGTAGGGGAAGGGGTCAGAGGGGAAATTGCTTATCACTGGCTGTGCACAATCAAATGGTGTTAAATGGTTTTATAACACCGTGGTAAAGTAGATACAGAAAGAAAAGGGGCCATAGACCCATGAACCTGGGCTCACCTCCAGAGACATGCTCTCCAAGGTAACGAAGACATTCCTCTTTTCCAGATAAAGTTGAGTTGTCAGGGAGTAGGAGGAGGGGGGCACCCTGGCAGGGAGGTGTGGCTAAACATTATCTTTAAGAGTCTATGAGACTTTAGAATTGATGACACATCTGTGGAGAGAGTTTTGTGTGTCCATCTCCAGCTCCCGGGACCAACAAGACTTTTAAGTATTTTTCTGCTTTTATTCCATTATTTTAAGGCTGTTTGCATTTTGTGTCCTTTGTTATCTTTTCTTGTGTATATAGCACTGAACCCCTTGGGTATTAAATTGTTACATTTAAGGTTACTTTGTGTTGCTCGATGAATCCGATACCTTTATGAAGTGTGTTTGTGTCTGACTGTTGGAGAGATACCTGTATATGTTAGCGTGGTTTCTGCTGAGCCGATGAATCAATGGTGGTGGCAGCGTGTATGTGCAATTTACCCTCAATTTACAGCCTGAGTGAAGGGTGAGTGCAAGATTGAGTGAGTGGAGTGAGTTGACCCCTGACAGCCGCTAGGACAGCCCGTACGTGACAGCTTACTATTTTCTGCAGCCCTGTGCCTGTCTGTGTCTCTGCTTCTCTCTCTCGGCCCCTCCTCTATAGACTGTATGGACACCGGCAATCCAATAGCTCTGTAGACTGGCAGTCCCTCTTGGGAGACCAAGACAGATTCAGGAAAGATTATAGTGAATATCAATTTAGAAAGGGAAAGGCAGGAAAATAGTCTGGTAAGTGCAGAATAAACTATATATTATGTTGTGTCTTATTATCACTTGTACTATCGATTCATTCAAAATATACTAAACCTACAGAGACCATATAAAGGGGCGTCTCAGTATGTTGGATGAAATAGGATTTAAGGACCAAAGCGGGACACAGAAACTTGGGTCAAAAGTAGAGACTCTAAAAGAGGTATGGATGATATTTCCACCCTGAATTTCTCCCAGGTCATAGTCGCTAGCTTCAAGGCCAGCACATGCAAGGTATTGCCCCCTATGTGAGTAGCGCCCGCCACAAGGCCACACTGGTATTTTTGGAACAATTTCCTGATGGTAGACTCCCTCTACGTATGCAGCACGTCTGCCCATCCCTTTATGGTCCCTATAGCCAGTCATTGTGCCTGTCCGGTGCCGATGAGTCCATACAAGGTGGACGAGTCAGTGAGGATACAATGTAAGATGGGCCCAAGGAACCTAAATAAGTCATGGACTATACCTCTAGTCATCACGAGCATTGTGCTAGTGATCAGCCATCACCCACACGGCTCCCCTGCAGGGTAAAACAGGACAGTGTGAACATGGCTCTGCATCCTAAATGGTAAACCCAGAGAACAGAGCGGAGACATTCAGCAGCGAACATCTGCATGGCTATCAACAAATCCATAAAAATGTCACCTTGTATGAAGTCAATCTGTTCCCAGTCTGAGGCTTCATTAATTGTAAAGGGAGACGAGTAAAATATAAGGCTCCCGGGCAGCTCATGAAGAGGGCATGGCGGCCACATGTGCTCCACTATGCCGTACACTCAGCGAATCAGGTGCAATGATCAATGGGAAAGGAGCAGAGATGTTTGCAGTATAAAGTTCTGTCATATCGATGTTGTATTATACTCCATTCACATCCGGAGCTGCATCTTACATTCTGACAGTTGCCCTTGGAGACAGGTGTTGCTTATCTTTCCTTCCTACTTGGACACAAGAACTTAGCAGAATTCTAAATGCAGCTTTGGCTGTGAATGGAGATGTAGCTGAGTACATGATCGGTAAAGTGAAGCATTCATAGAGTTACATAGTATTTTATACAGATGAGACATGTTGCAAATTTTTGCCAGAAAAGGGTATTTTTTTCCCTTTAAGACCTCAGCAGGCCGCTTCTAGGAAGGAATGTGATGTCTTGTATCTTCAATGAGAAAGCGGCATCTTCTATCAGATGTGATCCCTGCAGAGGTCGGTGCATTGGATTTCATTTATCTTAAGCCAAGATACAAGAAAGGTTCATCATATGTGTCCGGAATTATCGCCCCCTACCCCCGCAGATCAGACGCCAAGAAAGTCCCATTTCCCAGTATCTCCCATATCCCCTTCTCCCTTTGCATGGAGGTTCTTATCAGCCCGGACCAGTCTATTTCGCAGCCATGAAGGCAGCAGGTTCCCTGGGTAGATTCTGATCTCAGGGTGCCAGACAGTTACAAATGATGTGTCCCGGCCCTGACAGCGCACGGCCCCAGTAACTGATGAGTCTCCTCTCCGCAGAGCTGCGCCCCTCTATTTAGTAAATGGGAAGAAGGAGTCGGTGACTGAATCTGGATGGACAGGAGGCAAACAAATCTACCTGCTATGTTTGTGTTACATTAACAGGATATGATGGATTTGCTGCGTCCAGTGTCGGCTTCATTCAAGGAAAGTAAGTCAAGGCGCCACGTGACAATGGGAGAAAGTGGCGCTTTGTGCTGTGTCTATCTGCGGTACAGACAGACCCACTTACAGACTGCTTACATTGGGCCCCGGAGGAAATCATTCTATTTGTCTCCTAAACTAATAAAAATAATACTGTACATATAAATAATACTGCCATGTAATGTGTATAGAAATAATGTCTCTATATACTGTGTATATAAATAATAATGACATGTAATCTACATATAGGTTATGTCCTTATATACTGAGTATATAACTAATACTGTACATATAAATAATACCAGCATGTAAGTTAAACCATTTACTGTACATATAAATAATACTGCCATGTAACGTACATATAGGTAATGTCACTGTATACTGTACCTATAAATATCATATATATTTACTCACATATAAACATGCATCACAACATATACACATTAAACACATATAAATACATACTGCACATACACACATTCCCATGTACACTATACACACTCATTACTCACATTAAGCACACATATACCTATTTCACCCATACACTATATATACACATTACTATCATTAAACACAGATGCGTATACACTTTACCGCATATACATGTTACACCCATTTAGTATACAGTGGGGAAAAAAGTATTTAGTCAGCCACCAATTGTGCAAGTTCTCCCACTTATAAAGATGAGGCCGGCCTGTAATTGTCATCATAGGTAGACCTCAACTATGGGAGACAAAATGAGAAAACTAATCCAGAAAATCACATTGTCTGATTTTTTTAAAGAATTTATTTGCAAGTTATGGTGGAAAATAAGTATTTGGTGAATAACAAAAGTTCATCTCAATCCTTTGTTCTATCTCCTTTGTTGGCAATGACAGAGGTGAAACGTTTCCTGTAAGTCTTCACAAGGTTGGCGCACACTGTTGGAAGTGAATGGAGCATGTTGGGAGTTGTAGTTTCACAGCAACTGTAGTGCCGAAGGTTGCTGACCCCTGTCATACAAATTTCACACATATACATGTTACACCCATTTAGTATACACACACACATATATCATACACATTACACACATATACTGTACATGTTACACCCATTTAGTATATACACACACATTACACACATATATACATTATACACATATATTATACACATTACACACATATACATGTCACCCATTTAGTTATACACACACACACAACACACATATACAGTACATGTTACACCCATTTAGTATATACACACACATTACGCAAACATATATATTACAGTAATACCTCGTACATTCGCGAGGTTAGGGTCCAGAACCGGTCGCGGATCGCGAGGAATCGCGAATGTTTGGTACAAGCGCTTAGAAGCGCTTACAATGCCAGTTTCTAATGTTTAACCCCTAAATATCAATAAACTTTACCCTACAGTACTGTACAGTATACTAAAGTATACTGTACAGTACTGTATATTAATACATTCATTCATTTTTCTTATACACTCACAGTAAAATGAAACTAATTACCGGGTACGTAACGAACAGGACGCTACTACCCAATAGCGAAGGTTTTTTTTTTTTTTTAAATTTCACAGATCTGAGAGAAAAGAGCAAAATCTATATATGTTAGTTGCCAAAAAAAATATCACGAATCTGTGAATTCGCAAATTCGGAAACGCGAGTGTACGAGGTATTACTGTATATACATTACGCACATATACATGTTACCCCCATTTAGTAAATACACACACACACACACACACAACCGGTTTCCCCGAAAATAAGACACCCCCGAAAGTAAGGCATAGGAGAGGTTCGGGAAGCCAATATAAGGCACCCCGAAGTAAGGCGATGTTCCCGAACGAACAACGGATATACGATATGGAGGCCGCGGGAGAACCCCACAACCGCTATCATTAACCGGGCTTTCAGACCCCGGAGAAAAACGGCGGCCCAGGGGAGGGGCGAACAAAAAAACAATGTACTTACCTGTCCACGCTTCTCCAGGCTTCGGGCCGTTGGGACGCGCAGACGCAGCGGACGCATTTGCGCGCGACGCCGGCCGGATCATGTGACGCGGCCTGGCTAACAGTGAAGAAGGCCGGGAGCGCACGGGCAGCACCGGAGCGAGGAACAGGTAAGCAACGTTGTTTTTTTATGTTTCTATCCTCCCCTGGGTCTCCGATCATTATACTCTGGGGCTGAAAAGACCCCACAGTATAATAATTGTTCATGGGTGGTCCACTATGGGGCAAACAACTGTGTGCAGGGGCCACTATGGGGAATGATACTGTGTGCAGGGGCCACTATGGCGAATGATACTGTGTGCAGGGGCCACTATGGGGCAAACTACTGTGTGCAGGGGCCACTATGGGGAATGATACTGTGTGCAGGGGCCACTATGGGGAATGATACTGTGTGCAGGGGCCACTATGGGGAATGATACTGTGTGCAGGGGCCACATGGGGCAAACTACTGTGTGCAGGGGCCACATGGGGAATGATACTGTGTGCAGGGGCCACTATGGGGAATGATACTGTGTGCAGGGGCCACTATGGGACATGATACTGTGTGCAGGGCCACTATGGGACATGATACTGTGTGCAGGGGCCACTATGGGGAATGATACTGTGTGCAGGGGCCACTATGGGGAATGATACTGTGTGCAGGGGCCACTATGGGACATGATACTGTGTGCAGGGGCCACTATGGGGAATGATACTGTGTGCAGGGGCCACTATGGGACATGATACTGTGTGCAGGGGCCACTATGGGGCATGATACTGTGTGCAGGGGCCACTATGGGGAATGATACGTGTGCAGAGGCCACTATGGGACATGATACTGTGTGCAGGGGCCACATGGGGCATGATACTGTGTGCAGGGGCCACATGGGGAATGATACTGTGTGCAGGGGCCACTATGGGACATGATACTGTGTGCAGGGGCCACATGGGACATGATACTGTGTGCAGGGGCCACTATGGGGAATGATACTGTGTGCAGGGGCCACTATGGGGAATGATACTGTGTGCAGGGGCCACATGGGCCATGATACTGTGTGCAGGGGCCACATGGGGAATGATACTGTGTGCAGGGGCCACATGGGGAATGATACTGTGTGCAGGGGCCACTATGGGGAATTATACTGTGTGCAGGGGCCACTATGGGGCATGATACTGTGTGCAGGGGCCACTATGGGGCATGAGACTGTGTGCAGGGGCCACTATGGGGCATGATACGTGTGCAGGGGACACTATGGGATATGATACTGTGTGCAGGGAAATTAATGGTTTGGATTGTTATGATGATGTCCTAGAAGATGATGACATAACTGTCATTGAATAAATTTTACTTTCTGTTCGTACCGTAAATATTGGTAAATGTACCATACTGTTAATTGTTGTACATGGAAATAATGGTACGGTAGTAAGAAATTCTTGATAGGATTCACAGTTTGTCTGGTTATGCTGGTTTGTGATGACAACTACTGTACAGTACCGTATATAATAAATGTTCATTTTTTTGTTCAGCAATAAATGTGAATTCTTCTTCATTGAAAAAAAAATAAGACATCCCCTGAAAATAAGACGCAGCACATCTTTGGGAGCAAAAATTAATATAAGACGGACGGGAAAAGGGAAACATACACATTACACACATATAACATACACATTACACACATATACATGTTACCCCCATTTAGTAAATACACACACATTACACAACTATAAACACATTACATCCATTACTCACACATATTAGCATTCGTTGGCTCCCGGGAGGATCACCCTGTAGGCTCTCCCAACACTATGGACACTCCTCCTACTTTCTTACTTTCTTCTCATCTTCCAATGCAAGTAAATTGAGTATTTTACACCCCATTTAAATGCAAAATAAAAAATTTCGTGCAAACTTTTGCTACATATTAGAAAGGTTAATGTGGGAGAAGAAATAGAGAACATTCTGAAGGGTTCACAAACTTTCAAGCACCATTGTAAATTTCAGATTTAGAATTTTTGGGCACATTTTGTAGGATCTCTGACAGTTCTCCCTGGCACGGGGGAGGGGGGCTTCCTCTTACCTGTCGGCGCTGTCAGTTTCCTTTGTTCCTAAATGTTGTTAGCATTTTACATGTTCCTCTAATATCACAAAGCGGCGGTTACGGCGGGTGCTCGCTTTGTGCGCTGCTGAATTATTTATTCCGTACACAGAAGGATTTCATCTGGTTCTGAACATTTCTCTTTTATTTTTTATTTTTTTTTAGAAATAAAGAACTTGGATTCCTCCGGGGCCAAATCTCCTGTTTAGATCAATCTGGCTGGAAGGGAAGAGGGAAAAATTTAATTACCTTTAATCCGTACGGAATGTAAAAAATGTTTCTAAAGAGGCCAAAGGTCATTAAAAAAGTCAATGTAATTCTAAATGTAACAACCGAGGGGACGGAAGTAATAACTGGCGGCTAATGGATGTTACGGCGCAGACGACCATGTTACTGCCACGTAGAACAACTTCGCTGCGAATGACCTTCAGAAGGTCAATACAGAAAGGCGGAAAACAGGGTTCTTGTATGACCGCTGTTGGCAAGGGGATTGCAAAAGTTTTCACACCTTTGGTAGAAGAGCTGTAAATGTTGAATGGCTTCCTCTGGGATTGTTATCACACATTTCACAACATGGCTTCACAGCTGAAATCCTGCACAGGTCAAGGAGCATTTACCCTTAAAGGCGAAACGCCAGGCAAGACACAATTCTTACACCGTGTTATGCCTAATGCTCTGTTAAGGGCAGAGATTTTCTTGAGTATTCCTTTAAAAAATGAGACAGAATATGCCAGGTGTCTGGTAAATCATCATAGAGGTAACCCATGAACCCCTGCAGCGGGATCCAGGATAACGGAGAGGTCCAGGTCTGGGTGACTGTTCAGGATAATCTGCCATGACTGTGTCTATGAGGAGTAACATGATTTCTGGCCATTATATGCCATATTTTTAGCAGTTCTCCCCTCTGCAGGCTCCAGCTCTAATTCCCAGTTCTCCCTGAGCTGGTGGGTGGAGACTAGCTGCTACCATGTCTCCTATATTAGAATATGGAGAATATAGAAGATTCGGCTCCATAACTCTCTTTCTGTCTCACTCAGAAGCAGCCGCAGCGTCAAATAGGACATTACAGGGAAGTTCTAACCTGTATTGATGTGAATAAAGCACTTGGGGTAAGATAGAAAACTTACTAATATCTGCAGCACCATGTCTGTCTACTTCACTGCTAGTATAATGAAAACCATGTGTATAAAAATCTGTTAATTTTCAGTTCTTGTATCACACCATGTCTGATGAAGGGAGCGAGTACTCCTGAAAGCTTACTTATAAATATACTCAGTTAGCCTCTAAAAGGTATCGCCTGATTTCTTCACTCTTCCACTACTTCACTGCTAGTGATGGGCAACCTTCTCAAGGTTAGTTTTGCAGATATCTGTAAGGTTCACCAACAAGTTTTGTGAGATTATTATACTGTAGGGTCTCTTCAGATCCCGGAGTATAAGAACTGGAACTTCTCCCATATTTTCTCCTGTGTAGACTTTTATATGTACATGTCATCTGATACCTCTGTAGGTTGACAGTCCATCTTGGAAGACCAAGACAGATTCAGGCAAGATTTAAAGTAAATTTCAGTTTAGGAAAAGAGTCTGATAAATGGAGAAAGAAGCATTTTTCTCTGATAAGATATATTACTAAGTTTCTTATATTTGCTTGTGCTGTTAGTTTACAGAAAGTTTGATGAAACGTTACTGACCATTCAAGGTGGTTGTGTATTTTTGAAAGTTTTTGGCCAGACGCTCCCATAGTTTCTATTGGGATTGTGCTCTTTGTAGGGGGTGTTTTCTGCGGCTGTCACTGACTCGCTGACTTTGTAGCATTTCGCAGCTGACATTATTTCATGATTAAACTTTGTTTGAAGTGTTTGAAGATCTCCGGGAGTGACTGCGGTGACCTTTATCTGCAGATAACGCCTTCATGTGGGATCTGCGGACGGAGGATCATACAGAGACGTCGGCGACCCAGAATGATATTCTATCTTACAGTACATGAACCTAATGAAATGCGCTAAATAAATAGAAGGTGCCCTTTAAGAAGCATGCAGCGTCTTCCTCACATTCCACCACCTCAAATCTGACACCCCCCGTCTTATCAGAGGAGCCTGACGCATGGTGGTTATATGTCCTTAAAGGAGCGGTCCAGTCTTCCATAAATAAGTCTTAAACTTACCACCATTCGCAAGATCTCTGCTTGCTGTCAGTGGATAGAAACATTGATTTCTGACCCAATACTTCCCACAGCTGATGGTTTGTTACCAGGGGTGTAGTTGGGGGGGCACGGCCAGGGCATGTGTCCCAATTTCTCAGATGCATCGGAGCACCAGGAAGTTACTCTGCCTATGCCAGGGTAGATACAGAGATAGGGCAGAAAAATGATCTATTGCCCCTGGTGGGGAAAAAAAAGCCTGACTGCCCTCCAGACTGATACATTGTAGCAGAATCGGGCTGGTATATATATATATATATATATATATATATATATATATACATACACTTTTTTGTGGGATCTCATCTCTTAGTACATCTGACCAGATTCCACATATGTAATGGTGGCCATACTTGTTACCACCCAACTTTCCAGGCTACTGAATATCAAATCTTGGGTGAGAGATGAATCAATACCTGACTTAACAAATTTTCCATCCAGGTGTCAGTGGAAAGCTGGGTGACAACTTATTTGCAGTGTCAATAGATGTTACCTAGCTTTCCCAGACTCCTGAATGGCTATTTAGAATTGCAGGATGAATCTTTGTATAACTAAGCACATTTCCTACTCCTAATTCCTACAGAATCTCTAATGGCAGCCATGCTGGTTCACTTCTCACCTATATCTGTTGCCACCCACCTTTCTCAGACTCCTGAATGGCAAATCTGGAGTGAATCAATACCTAACTAGTCAGTAACTTTGCCATCTAGGTGTCAGTGGAAAGCTGGGTGACATTCTATATAGCAACAATTGCAACTTTAACAAAGATCGTTACTCTAGGTTCACACCTGTATTCAGGTTTCCATTGTTCGGACCCGAAAACGGAAACCCAATCGTCTTAAAAAGCGGTTACCCATGGACCCCATAGACTATAGTGGTTTCCGCTCGAAAAATGCGCACTTTTCTTTGCCCATTTTTCAACCAGAATGATGGACGGAATACCTGAACGGGCAACAAGCGCAGGTGTGAATCCAGCCTTACCTAGCTTTCCAAGGCTCCTGAATGGTTCGGGTTGCAGGATGGATCTTTGCATAGCTAAGCACATCTGCTATTCTGGGTTACAACAGAAGCTCTAGTGTCAGACATGTTGGTTCTCACCCAGCTTTCCCATTAACCCTACAGCACCATTAGGGGATTGTGGGTAATACATTGTGTTGGTCTCCTTATCCTTTTTAGGTCTAGGAAAGATCTTTTGCAGACAAGATAAACCTGAGTACAAAGTGGCCGCACAACCTGGAGATCCAAGACCCCGCAGAATCCTTCCATTTCATCTCCGTCTCTCCCGTCGTCTTTGCACGTGTCGCCTGTTTACTTGGATGTCCCTTTGCTCTTCTGTATTCATTGAGCTCGGCCACCTCTGCATTTAAAGTGATGGCCGGGGTGGGGGGTGATAGATCGAACAAGACGTGTAAAATCTACTTTTCTCAGCGTGATATCTGACATTCAATCTCGGCGCGGCGCAGGTGTTACGAGGACGGCGACCATTCCGCCAGGCGAAGAGGAATTAGAAGATTTTATATGTAATCACCTGATATTCTGCGGTAGATCCCAGGTATCCGTCCTCCTGTATTGCGGAGTATAACGGTTGTAATTACATAATTACGCGCTAACGACCGCTGTTCCATTCTCCGGCGAGTACAATGCGCAGACATTATCCACTTTTTTTTGGCTGCCGTACCTGGGCGTCTACAGCGCGAGCTGAAATAATTGTATGTTTGTGTCCTATTCAATTATATTATACATTTCTGGTAATTGATCCTCATTTTTTGATAAAATTATCGCCTTTTCATTTATTCCACCAGCTGGTAAGAAAAGAGGAACGTGAATGTGCAAAGCACAAGGTACGGTGGAGTGCAGGTGGAGCGCCGAAATCTGCTGGGAACGTGAAGAAGAGGGAAACGTCACTGCAAAGCTTTGTGCTCCACGTGATCCCCGCACTGGAAGGCTTCTACAATGTAGCAGGTTGTATTCATTGTCCTTGTGTTCCCATGACAACAGCTGTGTCAGGCTCCACCCCCTTGTGCTAGGCTGAACTTGGCAACAACACCCAATCATGTGACAAGTCAGCTCCGCCCAGGGTGACTGGGGTTTATATGATTATTTTTAGGAGAGATGCATTGTGGGAAAAAAGTACAAAACTAAGGTATGTGAGATTATGTGCTGACTAGAGTTTTCCTTGAAGGATATGTCACAGCCTTAAAGGGGAGACTTTGAATAGTTATTTATTCCAGGGCTATTAGGCAGCCATTTTTGGGGGGTTGCGATCTGGTGATGACCCTGAGTCACATGATCAGCATCTGACCCCCCCCCCGATCGCTCTCCTGTTTTAATGGATATAGTTACCTGTGATATGGATGCTAAGCCAGGCCCCATAGGATAGGTAACTAGTGGGGAAAATGGGCAAGGCGTTGGAGTGACCCAGGGGTGCAGTGCTGGTCCCGATCATTCTACTCACTGGAGTGCTGCATCCTTGTATTCGTGTTCTGATCATGTGACGCAGGGTCAGAACCAGCCCTAAGTGACAGGGGCTTTTTCAGGGTGATCGCTGCCCTTCCCCTGCCCTGGTGCTGCTGGGTCACATCCTCCAGTTCTCTGCTCTCCATAAGTCCCAATGCAGTAGAGCGGCGGTACTTGTAGGAGAATAGCGCCACCTCTGTACTGTACTGGGACTTCAGGAGAGTGGCGGCAGGGATGGAGAGGGGCAGCAGCAGAGGGGGGATCAGTATAGGAATTGCTCTGCCCAATCCTGATGATCATTTAGGAGAATGGGGGCCGGCCAGGATCGGCAAGGGGGTGGTTTTAATCTTGAAACTGCTCCTTTATGTATGCCCCGGCCAGGGGATAAGCCATCACCTGAGGCATCTTCCAGCAGACTAGTCCCCTATCCCTACTGAGGACACATGCACTCTTGGCCGAGGAGTTCAGAAGGAATAGGTGTTGGCCAAGCCATAATTCTGCCAACAACTATCAAAGGTGTATGGTCTTCTTAAGAGCATGTTCACACATAGGCACTTTCCATGGCACAAATCCAAGTCTACTCTTGGGTTGTTCACAAATTTACTGCAGAATTGCACAAGAATTAACCCTGTTGTCATTCTGCTGGGGTAATCCTCAGTATTTCTATCTCCAGTAGCATGCTACTTTATTTCCATGGTGGATTTTTTTTTCTGGTGTACACCTGGGAATCTGTGTGGCAATGTGCAGCTCAGCAGGTGAGGGGCGATGCCCAATAATGACCCTAGTCAAGATTGGGGGGAATGAAGGTATTGAGATAGCAGGACAGATTATACTGAATGACCAACTCAGCTCTGCTACATTTCTATATGTTCTATTCTCGCATATTATGGAAAGTTGTGCACCCAGCATCCTCAAGCACTGGGACGACACCAATGAAGATGTATAGGGGCCGAAGTCGCCGTAATGATCAGCGTATCCCTCATTATGATGTTAGGGGACTAAGAAATCCAAGCCGAGTATTTATCTCAGTATCTTGCAGCCGTATTTTGCCCCAATCGGAGGTCTCGGGCTAATTACGAAAATTCATTATTTCTGAGAGCAGGATCCGTTTTACAGCAGGACGGGGATTCTATATGTTTGCTTTTTACGTGAGGATGGGAGAAAATAGGTCAGATGGATTTCCCAAAGCACATTAAAAATCAATGAATTGCTAAGCCGTCATAATGAGCTTTGTATTACTGTGGTGGGATCGGAACGAATCTACTGAGGCACTTGTAGAAAAGGAGAAGAGTTCCCCCACCCCCAAGCCCCATCCCCAGAATATAAGACGACACACAAATGGTTGCTTATATGGGGGTTCAAACACAAGATTGGACCTGGACTGAAGGGCTTGTACCCCTCCCCCACACCCTATATCTAGTAGGATAAAGTAACCACATGTTATTTCATCTGAACCAATGTAATAATATGACATATTAGACCGCACCCTCGGACCCCGCACCCCTGCCGACAACGCTATTCAGTACATTTTTTTAAAAAAAGAGAAACTAAACAAGGAACTTTCTAACAAAAAAAAATGAAAGTCTATGTATATCACTGCAACCAAATGGTGAATGAAGCAATTTTGTGTCTTCAAATCTAATACAGAACAATGTGTCTCCATGGTAACAGACATAGATTTGGTGAATCAGCAAGAAATGGGGGATAGATGGAAGGAAGTATGACTGCAGAATAAGACTATACTATAATACTGCCCCCTATGTACGAGAATATAAGTACTATAATACTGCCCCCTATGTACGAGAATATAACTACTATAATACTACCTCCTATGTACAAGAATATAACAACTATAATACTACTCCTATGTACAAGAATATAACTACTATAATACTGCCTCCTATGTACAAGAATATAACTACTATAATACTACTCCTATGTACAAGAATATAACTACTATAATACTGCTCCTATGTACAAGAATATAACTACTATAATACTGCTCCTATGTACAAGAATATAACTACTATAATACTGCTCCTATGTACAAGAATATAACTACTATAATACTACCTCCTATGTACAAGAATATAACAACTATAATACTACTCCTATGTACAAGAATATAACTACTATAATACTGCCTCCTATGTACAAGAATATAACTACTATAATACTACCTCCTATGTACAAGAATATAACTACTATAATACTACTACTATGTACAAGAATATAACTACTATAATACTGCCCCCTATGTACAAGAATATATCTACTATAATACTGCTCCTATGTACAGTACAAGAATATAACTACTATAATACTACCTCCTATGTACAAGAATATAACTACTATAATACTGCTACTATGTACTAGAATATATCTACTATAATACTACCTCCTATGTACAAGAATATAACTACTATAATACTGCTCCTATGTACAAGAATATAACTACTATAATACTGCCTCTATGTACAAGAATATAACTACTATAATACTGCCTCTATGTACAAGAATATAACTACTATAATACTGCTCCTATGTACAAGAATATAACTACTATAATACTGCTCCTATGTACAAGAATATAATCACTATAATACTACCTCCTATGTACAAGAATATAACTACTATAATACTACTCCTATGTACAAGAATATAACTACTATAATACTGCCCCTATGTACAAGAATATAACTACTATAATACCGCCCCTATGTACAAGAATATAACTACTATAATACTGCCCCTATGTACAAGAATATAACTACTATAATACTGCTCCTATGTACAAGAATATAACTACTATAATACTGCTCCTATCTACAAGAATATAACTACTATAATACTGCCCCCTATCTACAAGAATATAACTACTATAATGCTACTCCTATGTACAAGAATATAACTACTATAATACTGCTCCTATGTACAAGAATATAACTACTATAATACTGCTCCTATGTACAAGAATATAATTACTATAATACTGCCCCCTATGTACAAGAATATATCTACTATAATACTGCTCCTATGTACAAGAATATAACTACTATAATACTACTACTATGTACAAGAATATAACTACTATAATACTGCCCCTATGTACAAGAATATAACTACTATAATACTACTCCTATATACAAGAATATAACTACTATAATACTACTCCTATGTACAAGAATATAACTACTATAATACTGCCCCCTATGTACAAGAATATAACTACTATAATACTACTCCTATGTACAAGAATATAACTACTATAATACTGCTCCTATGTACAAGAATATAACTACTATAATACTGCTCCTATGTACAAGAATATAACTACTATAATACTGCTCCTATGTACAAGAATATAACTACTATAATACTGCCCCTATGTACAAGAATATAACTACTATAATACTACTCCTATGTACAAGAATATAACTACTATAATACTGCCCCTATGTATAAGAATATAACTACTATAATACTGCCCCTATATATAAGAATATAACTACTATAATACTGCTGCTATGTACAAGAATATAACTACTATAATACTGCTTCCTATGTGCACACAATGTTACTTAGAAACTAGAACTAACATTATTTTTCGGGACATAACAATTGTGTCCTATCCCTAGTGTTACAGCATTTTCTCTAAGTGAAGTCTATTTAAAGAGTGCTCAGACTCAAGAAATTCTGAATTAAACAAAGATTTAATTCATACTTCAGAATTTGTACCATAATTACAATATCAATCACGGTCCAACCCTTCTTGATTCACATACAGGCCAACTGTTATTATTTATTTCATCAATATATTCCATAGTCCTATTCACATTGTCATCTCTCACATCGGTCCCGGTCCCCATTAGGCTCACAATCTAAACCTCTAAATATAGTTCGCCCATGTGGTTCTAATACATAGAGTCCAAAGTGCAACAGCAACTCATAGAGGCCCATTCTAATGAAGACAATGTCTTCCACCCATTTCCAAAACATTTACAGGCCACTCAAAGAAAAAGACAGTCAAGCCAAAGCTGCAAATGGTTGTCTTCATCCTGTATTTTTGATTTTATTTACATCTTACTTGTTCTACCTCCTTCCTGTTTTCCAGTTACTTTACCCTTCGATAACAAGCTGCCAATTGTTTAAGAACATCTACATAACAGGTCAACTTTTTTGGCAGGGCTTGCTAACTTAAATCATATTGACATAAATACAATTAGCTTCTGATGTACTAATACACAAAGTCCATGTGGCAGCAGTGTACAGATAGTCATCATTGATGATCCCTGTCTGCATTAGGGCTGACAAACTAAATTCCTAAATACAGTTCGCCCATGTGGTGCTAATGCACAGAGTCCCTACCAGGTCTAGGTGCAGGGAAATCACCATATCCTCTAGATCTTCAAGTCATGGCAGAGTTTAAACTACATCAACAGCTCATTGAGGGCCATTCTAATGAAGACAATGTCCTCCACCATTTCCAAAACATTGAGGGGCCACTCAAAGAAAAGGGCAGTTGATCTGAAGCTGCAGACAGGTGTCTTCGTCCTGTATTTTTATTGTACTCACATCTTAATTGTTCTTTCTTCTCCAAGCCTTCAGTAACCCCTTTACTATAGGATACCGAGCTGCCAATACTTTTAAGAACATTTAGGTAAGAGGTCAGTTTTTTTGTCAGGGTTTGCTAACATAAAACTTAACATAAATAGAATTTGCTTGTGGTGCACTAACACAAAAATCTGTAAATGAATAAAATCCCTTCATCACAACAAAGTCCTTATCAGAATGAGCTTCTTATTAGTTTCTTTCAATAACTTTTCCCCCTTTGCCATGTCATTTATGTACTTTGGCCCGTGCCCGTTTATTAGTGTTAAAGGGAATAGGTCACCAATTTTATTTATTTATGTATTAAATCCAGATAGTGAAATCGATCACTTTTTTCCCATCTGTTTTTATTTTCTGATTGTAGATTTTTTTTATTCTATTTCTGTACATGATTATGGGGCGGCCATCTTGTCTGATCTTCTTCTCTGCTCCGTTAACAGCATTTAGTGATCTGCTTTACAGCACAGTCATGGCCATAGGCAGCAATAGTCTGGAGTTGACTCATTGAGGTCTATGGGAGAGTTTTCTAGACATGCTCAGTGCAGGAAGGGGGAGGAGATAAGCTGTGACATCATCTATTGCAGGGGTCGGCAACCCCTGGAACACATGCCAGGAGTTGCACGCGAGGCATATTTCCCTGGCACGGGCAGCCCGAGTCCTCACCCAGCAGTTTCGATCGGACCAAACACGGCTGAAACGAAACTGCTATTATTATACTCGGGGGTCTCTTCAGACCCCCGAGTATAATAAGCGGAGCCCTCGGGGAGATGATCAAACATAAAAATTAATGTTAACTCACCTTTCCTGGATCCGCAGTGGCTCTGTGCTCTTCGGGCGATTCTGCCTGACGTAAGAGACCGCTGCCAGGGCCTTAGGGGTCATGTCTGACGTCATTACGCATAATGACATGACGTGACCTCTGAGACCCAATCGGCGGTCGCTGACTACAGGCAGAAGCACCCGAAGAGAACACAGTGGCTGTGGAGCGCAGGAAAAGGTGAGTAACATTGTTTTTTATGTTTGTCACCTCTCTTGGCCCTCCGCTTATTATACTCTGGGGTCTGAAGAGACCCCACAGTATAATAATAGCTAGTAAGTGGTGACAATTGGAATATTATAAAAGTTAGAATATTATACCGTATGCAGGGTCCACTATGGGGCATAATACCGTGTGCAGGGGCCACTATGGGGCATTATACCGTGTGCAGGGGCCACTATGGGGCATAATACCATGTGCAGGGGCCACTATGGGACATAATACCGTGTGCAGGGGCCATTATGGGACATAATACCGTGTGCAGGGGCTGCTATGGGACATAATACCGGGTGCAGGGGCCGCTAAGGAACATAATACCGTGTGCAGGGGCTGTTATGGGACATAATACTGTGTGCAGGGACCGCTATGGGAGATAATACTGTGTGCAGGGGCCGCTATGGGACATAATACCGTGTGCAGGGGTCGTCAAACTTACAATTATTGCACGGTACTCCGAGTACCTCAACTTTGATTTTTTTTAATCGAAATCGGCATGCCAAATATAACAGGTTGCCTACCCCTGATCTATTGTCTGTAATGATGGTTTATAGGTGTTACCTATAGAGGTATTATCTTCTATTGTAATCCTGTCTGTGATGTAAATGAGGTGACTGCTGCTGCAAAAAAAAACAAAAAAACCCTACAGAATTGGCAAGTGACACGCTTAGTGGTCAGAGTGAAAATTCCTGGGGGGGCAGTTTTAGAGACTGTCATATGAGAGGGCATTATTAGAGATGCAGGGGGTATTATTACTGAACAGGGCATCAGTGGGTATTAGTTAGTGGGGTGCAATGGGGGTATGTACTATTTGTCAATCACATTCTGTATATCGCAGGGCGTGTCCTGTAAAATAGGCGGGGCTTAATGGAAAAAGATTTTTGTCTTGCACTATGTGCTCCACCTTTGCATACCCGTTGCACTGACGTTGCATAATAGCCACACCCCTTACTGTTCTACGCTTCCCTCCAAAACCTGCTCAGATCCCTGCCTCCAAGGTAAAATTTTCGTATACGCTGTAGTGGGGGCTCCTCGCTCCGCCGTCAGGTCTTGTACACAGATCTCTCCCAGAGCTGCTTTGTTTGCTTTGCATTGGTAAACGCTTCACATGAAATCTTTCCGGCAGCTTCATCCATCATTGTAAAGCATGGCGTCGGCTCTGACTGCGAAAGTCAAAAAAATAAAAAACCCAAAAACATTTTCATTTAAGTGCTGAACCTGTGTAAACTCTGCACGCTTGTCAAACTTTGCAACACTCCAGTAAGAGTAAAGTATGATGGATCTGTTTCCTGGTGGTGCCATGCATCGAATCTTTATATAATTAGCTGCCGAGCACAAGATGTGGCAACGGACGGCGCCCAGCACCTCGGCGGCCATTTATCTCCCCAGACGTCAGACTCCTCTGCCTGAAGTCTAAGGCCCATATAGTCAG
Source organism: Leptodactylus fallax (assembly GCA_947044405.1). NCBI lineage: Eukaryota > Metazoa > Chordata > Amphibia > Anura > Leptodactylidae > Leptodactylus > Leptodactylus fallax. The sequence goes on from CAMRHE010000587.1 coordinate 540,763, forward strand.
TTGGGGTTGGGGGTGCTGTCAGTGTGACACTATATAGAGGCTGGGCTGGGGTCTGTGTACAGTGGAGGAGAGTACTGTGCCTGTATATAGAGGCTGGGGTCTGCGTACAGTGGAGGATAGTACTATGCCTGCATATAGGGGCTGGGGTCTGTGTACAGTGGAGGAGAGTACTATGCCTGTATATAGAGGCTGGGGTCTGCGTACAGTGGAGAAGAGTACTATGCCTGTATATAGGGGCTGGGGTCTGTGTACAGTGGAGGAGAGTACTATGCCTGTATATAGGGGCTGGGGTCTGTGTACAGTGGAGGAGAGTACTATGCCTGTATATAGAGGCTGGGCTGGGGTCTGTGTACAGTGGAGGAGAGTACTATGCCTGTATATAGAGGCTGGGGTCTGCGTACAGTGGAGGAGAGTACTATGCCTGTATATAGAGGCTGGGGTCTGTGTACAGTGGAGGAGAGTATAGCCGAAAGGGGCGGGGGGGGAGAGTACTATGCCTGTATATAGAGGCTGGGGTCTGTGTACAGTGGAGGAGAGTACTATGCCTGTATATAGAGGCTGGGGTCTGTGTACAGTGGAGGAGAGTACTATGCCTGTATATAGGGGCTGGGGTCTGCGTACAGTGGAGGAGAGTACTATGCCTGGATATAGGGGCTGGGGTCTGCGTACAATGGAGGGAAGTACTATTCCTGTATATAGGGGCTGGGGTCTGTGTACAGTGGAGGAGAGTACTGTGCCTGTATATAGGGGCTGGGGTCTGCGTACAGTGGAGGAGAGTACTATGCCTGGATATAGGGGCTGGGGTCTGTGTACAGTGGAGGGAAGTACTATGCCTGTATATAGGGGCTGGGGTCTGTGTACAGTGGAGGGAAGTACTATGCCTGTATATAGAGGCTGGGGTCTGCGTACAGTGGAGGATAGTACTATGCCTGGATATAGGGGCTGGGGTCTGCGTACAATGGAGGGAAGTACTATTCCTGTATATAGGGGCTGGGGTCTGCGTACAGTGGAGGAAAGTACTATTCCTGTATATAGGGGCTGGGGTCTGCGTACAGTGGAGGAGAGTACTATGTCTGTATATAGGGGCTGGGGTCTGTGTACAGTGGAGGAGAGTACTGTGCCTGTATATAGGGGCTGGGGTCTGTGTACAGTGGAGGAGAGTACTATACCTGCATATAGGGGCTGGGGTCTGTGTACAGTGGAGGAGAGTACTATGCTTGTATATAGGGGCTGGGGTCTGTGTACAGTGGAGGAGAGTACTATGCCTGTATATAGAGGCTGGGGTCTGTGTACAGTGGAGGAGAGTACTGTGCCTGTATGTAGGGGCTGGGGTCTGTGTACAGTGGAGGAGAGTACTGTGCCTGTATATAGGGGCTGGGGTCTGCGTACAGTGGAGGGAGAGTACTATGCCTGTATATAGGAGGCTGGGGTCTGTGTACAGTGGAGGAGAGTACTGTGCCTGTATATAGGGGCTGGGGTCTGTGTACAGTGGAGGAGAGTACTATGCCTGTATATAGGGGCTGGGGTCTGTGTACAGTGGAGGAGAGTACTATGCTTGTATATAGGGGCTGGGGTCTGTGTACAGTGGAGGAGAGTACTATGCCTGTATATAGGGGCTGGGGTCTGTGTACAGTGGAGGAGAGTACTGTGCCTGTATATAGGGGCTGGGGTCTGTGTACAGTGGAGGAGAGTACTATGCCTGTATATAGGGGCTGGGGTCTGTGTACAGTGGAGGAGAGTACTATGCCTGTATATAGGGGCTGGGGTCTGTGTACAGTGGAGGAGAGTACTATGCCTGTATATAGGGGCTGGGGTCTGTGTAAGTGGAGGGAGGGGCGGTACAGTGGAGGAGAGTACTGTGCCTGTATATAGGGGCTGGGGTCTGTGTACAGTGGAGGAGAGTACTATGCTTGTATATAGGGGCTGGGGTCTGTGTACAGTGGAGGAGATACATCCTATATAAGGGTACTGGGCCTGTATATAGGGGCTGGGGTCTGTGTACAGTGGAGGAGAGTACTGTGCCTGTATATAGGGGCTGGGGTCTGTGTACAGTGGAGGAGAGTACTATGCCTGTATATAGGGGCTGGGGTCTGTGTACAGTGGAGGAGAGTACTATGCCTGTATATAGGGGCTGGGGTCTGTGTACAGTGGAGGAGAGTACTATGCCTGTATATAGGGGCTGGGGTCTGCGTACAGTGGAGGAGAGTACTATGCCTGCATATAGGGGCTGGGGTCTGTGTACAGTGGAGGAGAGTACTATGCCTGTATATAGGGGCTGGGGTCTGTATACAGTGGAGGAGGGTACTGTGCCTGTATATAGGGGGGGGCTCAGTGGAGGGGGTACTGGCCTGAATACAGTGGAGGAGAGTACTATGCCTGCATATAGGGGCTGGGGTCTGTATACAGTGGAGGAGAGTACTATACCTGTATATAGGGGCTGGGGTCTGTATACAGTGGAGGAGGGTACTGTGCCTGTATATAGGGGCTGGGGTCTGCGTACAGTGGAGGATAGTACTATGCCTGTATATAGGGGCTGGGGTCTGTATACAGTGGAGGAGAGTACTATACCTGTATATAGGGGCTGGGGTCTGTGTACAGTGGAGGAGAGTACTATGCTTGTATATAGGGGCTGGGGTCTGTGTACAGTGGAGGAGAGTACTATGCCTGTATATAGAGGCTGGGGTCTGTGTACAGTGGAGGAGAGTACTATGCCTGTATATAGAGGCTGGGGTCTGTGTACAGTGGAGGAGAGTACTGTGCCTGTATATAGGGGCTGGGGTCTGTGTACAGTGGAGGAGAGTACTATGCCTGAAAGGGGCTGGGGCGGAGGGGAGCGTGCCTGTATATAGGGGCTGGGGTCTGTGTACAGTGGAGGAGAGTACTATGCCTGTATATAGAGGCTGGGGTCTGTGTACAGTGGAGGAGAGTACTGTGCCTGTATATAGGGGCTGGGGTCTGTGTACAGTGGAGGAGAGTACTATGCCTGTATATAGGGGCTGGGGTCTGTGTACAGTGGAGGATAGTACTATGCCTGTATATAGGGGCTGGGGTCTGCGTACAGTGGAGGATAGTACTGTGCCTGCATATAGGGGCTGGGGTCTGTATAGGGTAGGTGTTGAGATCTTATCCACACTCGACATTGCAGACACTGAACAATCAGGGATCAGCAACAAGTAATATTTAATAACCTGGGAGCTAATGAAAATTTTGAATGCAGTTTTGGATGTGATTGGAGATGTAGAAATTTTGATAAAATCGCAGCGCTGCGCTTGGACACGGACTACAAACCGCACAGATGTGCACTGCGTTGTGCGGTAATATTCTCCCTTTCCTTCCACTAACTACAATGTCACGGTGGACGATTCGCGGAGACACTTTGTATCTCTTCCTCGCTCGATGGTCACGGTAATTGGTCTGGAACTTTGCGAGCTTCTCCCTCTCACGTAACCTTGTGTGAAGTGTGTGCAGCGTAATGAAGGTCCACGACAGGACGGCGGAATTCATTCCCCACAATCCTCCTGAATATTCATGAAGTCGTCTCCTCATGAATATTAAACACCATTTTCCTGATCAAATAGAAATCTCTCTTGTAACAGGTGCTTTAAGCTAAAGAGCGGCGCAATCATTATTAACCGAGCTCACGGCTGGGCGATACGCATCGGGGTATTGCGGCGATCAGTCATGTTGTCGGATCAGATGCTCGCCTCTAACGAGTCGCAGTGGGATTACACGGGGGATGGTTATCTTCACGTTTCCGGTTTCCCTTTGAACCTCAAAAGATGTATAGAGGGGGCTCTGTGTTTTCTCGTGTATCTGAAGATAAGACGGCGAATAACGACCAGCTGCCGCCCAATTTAGGAGGCTTCATAGATTTTAACCATTTTGCTGTATTTTCTAGAAATTTCCATCAGGATAAGTCATCATGAGTGAGGTCCAACCCTCGAGACCCCCATAAATTGGCAAAATGATCACTTGATTGGGGCTGAGCTGCAGTACCAGGAATGACCACATGTACGGACCCGCTGCCCGGCCTGATAAAAGGGTTCTCGGCCTTGTTAGGACAGTCATGGCCCCTTTGTTTGGGGCCCTAGGACCTCCACTGGCACAGCAGGACGATGGTTTTCAGGCATAGCAGGGCATCCGGCAATGAAGGGATAAATCAGGGGGGTCCTAAGGACAGGCCATCAATGGGTATTCCTGGAAAAATCCCTTTAAGCAGCACCCTTCCAATAAGAAGTCTTTTTAGGATTTGTTAAATTGTATCTGTTCCCGGAAAAGCTGGGTAATACATAGGCAGCACAAAAAGTAGTTGACTAATGGTGACAGTCAGAATGAAGGAAGAGAAGCCTGACATTCCAATATTCATATAGGGGCGACCATTGCAGCTCCCACAGGGATATCACCCAGCTTTCCCAGATTCCAGAATAGCAAATGTACAGTATCTCGTAGTACAGTAACAGCCTCAGCTCCGCTATGGGGAATGGCAGCTATATTGACTATAACCCAGCTTTCCCAGAACCAGAATAAATTATTGACAACAGAAGACGACACCAGGTCAGCATGGAAAACGGATTTATTACAATCATCAGTTCATAAGGAGTCATGTGATTGGCTCAGAAGGGTCTGTGTGGCCCCTGACTGACGCTTTAAGGGGTCACTTAGTCTGTGGGATTCAAAGAAACCAAACACATGACTGCAACATGATAAGATACAAAGTATCAGGAAGCTGTGGTCACCACGGAGACCGAGAAAATAGTAGAAAATGTCCATTTCATGGATTTTATGTAACTGTAAATAGAACAAGCAGAAAATCTGAAATGTCGGATACGACGTGTAGCTTAGATACGTCAACTTATGGTTCACTACTGTCCCCTTAATGGGCCAGAATATAGAAATGTAGAACAAATTCTTCATATAGTAAACAACCTCTGCACCCATGTTATTAGAATCATATCTACTCTAGTCACATCCAGAGCTGCATCGACAACACTTATATGACAGATTCCCACAATACAGGGCCGTAGCTATAGGGGGTGCTAAGGTAGCAGTCACTACTGGGCCATGGACGTGGCCCCAAAGGTCCATCTTCTAGATAAATGGCACATGGTAGGTAGGGGCCCCATAACAGATTCTGCATTGGGGCCCTCGAGCTTCAAGTTATATCTTCCCACATTGCATCGTTCTATGGATTAATAATAGTCCTTTAATAGTCCCACAATGGGGAAATTCAGTGTGTTACAGCAGCAAAGATAAGCAGATACAAATACAAATACAACATGTACAGGAATAATTCCAAGGTGAGAGGCATTACATTAATAGCAGACAGACAGATAGGGCGTAGCAGAGGGGGGGGGGGGATTTAACAGGCAGAGAGATATTTTCAGTTCTCTGTGTGTAATGATCTCCGCTTAGGTCGGTGTTGGTTGTACAGCCTAACCGCGGTGGGGAGGAAAGACTTCCGATAGCGCTCCTTCTCACACCTAGGGTGGAGCAGTCGGTCACTGACAGTACTGCTCAGCGCGATCACAGTCTCATGCATGGGATGGGACTTCTTCTTCTGCATGGAGCTCACCACGGACAGTATCCTTCTGTCACCCACCACCTGCACTGGGTCCAGTGGGCTCCCCAGGACAGAGCTGGCCCTTCTAATCAGCTTGTCAAGTTTATTTCTGTCCCTGGTTGATATACTGCTCCCCCAGCAGGCCACTCCAAAGAAGATGGCTGATGCCACTACCGAGTTGAAGAAAGTTCTAAGAAGTGCCCCCCGGATTCCAAAGGCTCTCAGCTTCCTAAGCAGGTAGAGCCTGCTGTGGCCCTTCCTGTACAGGGCCTCCATATGATCTGCCCAGTCCAGCTTATTATTAAGGAGCAAACCCAGGTACTTATAGGTGTTCACAATCTCGATGCCCGTCCCCAGGATGTCCACTGGTTTAGGAGGGCTTCTGCCTTTGCGGAAGTCCACCACCATCTCCTTGGTCTTCCCCGCGTTAATCTTCAGGTGGTTCCGGTGGCACCAGTCCACAAAATCCCGGTTCAGTTCTCTGTACTCCCTGTCATCATCATCTGTGATGAGACCCACTATTGCAGAGTCGTCAGAATACTTCTGTAGGTAGCAGCTGGATGAGTTGCACCTAAAATCTGCAGTGTACAGTGTGAAGAGGAAAGGGGCGAGAACCGTACCCTGAGGTGCCCCCGTATTACAGATCATGGTATTACCCATAATACACACAGTGGACTGTGCCCCCCGCCCCCAGTGCACTTGCAGGCTGTGTATATATAGATGTGTGTGTATATACAGTATATATAATATACCTACCTACCTCCATATGTTATCTCTGTATGGCTGCTTCAGTTTGTGGCTTCAATTAAAAGCAAAACTAACTTCAGATAACCTGGTACTGTAATAAAGGGTTAATAAGACAATGATACAATGTACAACTACTCCCAGCGGAAACATAACAATGTATCTGAACGCTCCTTCCATATAAGGCTGGGGCAGAAACATTGTCCCGTGTTACATTCATTGTGCTGTGCCTGGATAGGGGGCGCTATTATTTTATACATACTTCCTATAGGTGCTGGTAGTAACCAATCCAACGGCAGACTTGTTTCAAAACACGATCTGATTGGATGACTTTTTTAATTTATTTTTCTAATTTTGCCAAAAATAAACAATAGCTCATACTATGGACGGACTGAGCGGCTGCAGGGGTGCGATCGGCACTTATATATTGAAGACTTATCCTTAGGATAGGTGATCTATATGTGGGGTCTGACACCTGGGACCCCCCCAGATCAGCTGGCTGAAGAGGCCGCAGTGTTCAGGTGAGTGCTGCAGCCTCCTCACTGAATACCAAGCACAGCGCCGTACATTGTATAGTGGTTGTTCTTGGTATTGCAGTTCAGCCCCATTGACTTGAATGGGACTAAGCTACTACTATACCATGTGACTGAAGAAAGTGACATCATCGGCACAGGGAAGTGAGTGCTGCAGCCTCTTCAAACAGCTGAATGTGGATGTCAGACCCCACCGATCATATATCGATGACTTACCCTAAGGAGAGATCATCAATAGATACATTTCGTAAAACCCCGTTAGACGTCCCGTGTTTGATTTGTCACCAACAATGTCCAGCAATATTGTTTACTTCCCACAGCTGAGGATTTGTTACAATTGCATCCAGTTTAGAGAACCCTTTGTAAGGCAATCAGATTAGCAGCATAAATATCTCTTCTCCCCTGATAGTTTGCTACAATGTATCAGCCCTGAAGATGGTCTAATTTGCATATAATAAACCAGGAGGACATCGGAATATTCTGTTCTTCTCCTTCTGGATCAACGCAGCATGAAAATAACATCCGACTGAAATGACAGACTGAGGACTGTAACAGAATCGTCCCTATAGCGACATATTCACTAAAACCCGGATTCATGTAGAAAATGTTCAAAAAGATTTTCAGAAATGTAAAAAACCTTCCTACCCTGTGACTCCGATGTTACTGGTGGTGGCCCGTGAGCCGAGAAATCTGCCCCTTGAGAGGCCATGGCGTATATCTGCAGAGATGAATGGATACCAGTGGTGGCGCTGCTAGAGACCTCCACTAGGGGGCTCCACTCTCACCACAGGCCTCAGGTCAGTAGAGGACTTACACCAATAACTTACCTTTCTAGGGGTCTGAGCTGTGTGTTATCCTGCTCTCCTGCCCGTTTGTGTAGCCATAGAGTTACATTATATAAATCTGCCTGATTGCAGCCACCACTAGGGGGAGCTCACCAGCTCACTGCAGACAGATTTAGGCCTTGTTCACATTGGCACTAAGTTATTTTCAAGGGGACAGAACAACAAAAATATCAGCAGCGCCGGATCTGTCACATGATGGGCACCGAGAGACCCCACTGACTATAATAGGTCCATCAGGTGTTCATCATGTACCAGATAAAATAATGGCCCCTAGAAAACAGATTTATTTAACCCTTCCAGGCTTTGCTACTTTGTCCAGCATTTGTAAAGGAATCTGTGACATGGATGCCTGATGGAGATTCCAATGCAAATGTGAACACAGCCTTAATCTTGAGTGCAGTGTCAGTAGTGAGTGCCCTCTAGTGGTGCCTGCAAGCAGAGAGAATGGCTGTAAGAAGGGGAGCTGGGCACATGAAGATCTGTACAGGGGCCAATGATCGGGAGCAAGCATCCACTTACTGACCAGACCTGTAAACGCTTGTGTATCGGCTGATCCAAATGTTATGGGGGCAATTACAAAAATATAAAGGAGAACGCGGCCCTCAAGTGCTCCATGTGAGCAGGGCCGTGGTGTGTAGGTGAACGCCATTCACTTCTATGGGACTGCGGCATAAAAGTGAACAGCAACGTCTGCCCACCACTGCTCCGTGCACATGGGGCACTTAAGGAAAGTTGTGGGTCCCTGATCTTGTGATCGCCGTGGTCCCAGTGATCACTTATCCCCTATTACTAGGTTAACAGCTGAACTGCCCCTTTAAGAAACCCAGGAGCACAGAGCACATACATATTAAAGGTGCAGGTGTCCGCTAAGCTCCCTTGGCTGCAGCTGTGAGTGCGATTCTGTCGTCCACCCTGTGGGGTCCGATGGCGCCGCTTATCTCTCTGTTTTCCGAGTCTCTGTGTTTCTGGAGCATTTGCTTCATAGACATCTCGAAAACTAATCTGGGGTCAACAGGAGGGAGGTCGGGGCAGTCACAGGACTCTCTCAGCTTCACGGCCTAAAAAAAAAAAAAAAAAAGGAAATGTCTCTTTAAGACAGGAACAAATTTAAAACAAAGTCCATTACTGATTTCTATGGTCCTGTACTCCAGTCACCACCAGAGCTGCATTAACATGAAATATCCCACCTATCACAAGGCACTATAGCAGACTAGGCTTCTTACAGGGACAATCTGTGACATCTTGTAACCGGAATTCTGAACGCAGCTCTGGCTGTGACTAGAGCAAAACATACAATGTAACTAAAAAGATAGAACAAAACAAATTACATTAAATTAAAGCAAAACCTTGAGATCCTCGGCTACAGACATACCTCAAAAAGAGGTCAACTCTGCTGGCGGGAATTTATTAAGCCGTCACAAAGGTTTTGCACAAAAATTTGCAACTTTTTGCTATTATCCTCCACTTACAGCAGGTCTCTGAGAAGTGGGTGGGGCTTAGAGGGAAGGGTGGGGCTTAGAGGGAGGGGTGGGGCCACTGGACAGATTTACTCCTCCTGACTCTAAGACTTATTCTTAGCAATCCTGCCCCCTATCTCCCACTAAGCACCACAGCAGACTTTGCTCTGTACATGCACTAAAGCAGCGCCAATACCCGGCAACCTGCAGAATTCTGAATGCAGCTTTGGATGGGACTAGAGTATAAAATATAATGTAAGTAAATATCAGGGTAAATATTTCATGTTCTTGGTATACCATGTGACACGCGGTCTGCTCTATACACACAGCAGTCTGCGCTCTGGTAGTGTCAGGGTGGAGTTGTTCCCAGGCTGAGGCCGGAGTTCTTACTGCACATGTCACAGTCGAAGCTGCGGGATGGGATTTTTTTTGCACTGACAGATGCCTCAGCGATGGGAGAATTTCAAGGAGAAATGAACTGTGAAATCATCGCGATTGTACGAGGAACACAAAATGTCCTTCAATGTTCTGTCGCTTGGTTGCAGCTGCCGAGTGAGCGGCGGAGACGTCCAGGACCGCCGAGCTGCCCGCCGGGCTCTTGTGGAGGTTTAATAAACACTGATGGGTTAATCAGGAGCGGGTGTACAGTGACCGCACATCCCCGGGATTAGATACAAGTGTGATACACCCCATCAGTAATCCCCGCAGGCTCCGGTGTCAGCCTGAACATACGATTCACTACTAAGTGCCCTCCAGACGGCAGCGGGGGAGGGGCGGGGGGTTATCGGAATATTGTAACTACATCTGACACGCCACATTACCCAGTATAAACCAGTCACGTCTCACTGGGAATCTGCTCATTCACCCCGCCATCCGGATACGGCGCCCCTATGACAGCTCTGGTGGTCCCCCATACATATATACTAGACAGATACATACAATGGCGAGGTCTCCATAGGGAGAGGATACAGAACTGGCTGAGGATTAACCCCTTAGTTTTCTTTCCATGAGCCGTAACTTTTTGATTTTCCTGTCTCTGGCTTGTATTTTGCAGGACAGGTCGGAGTTTTCAATGACCCTGTTCTGGGGCACATAAAACCTATCGATAACCTTTTACTAGCTGGGTCTAATAGGTTTCTATAGATGGCTTTATTAAAGGGGTCTTCTGGGTTTTATTAATTCATGACCTAATTGAAGATCAGCGGAGGGTCCGACGTCCATGACCTTCGCAGGTCAGATGTTTGAAGCGGCTTCCCCTTTACAGGCCATGTAATATTATATTCATCGGTCACAAGGCCTGTTCACAGCTCATTCCTATCCAAGTGAATGGGGCTGAGCTGCAATACCAGGCACAGCCACTACACTATGTATGGCACCATAGTGCCATAGCTGAGATTGCATAGCTGACCCAAATGCTGTGATCTCTTTAGAAGGCTGATCAGCGGGTGTCAGGCCTCTAAGGATAGGTCATCCATTTTTAAGTGTGGAAAACCCCTTTAAGCCACTGGCTGCCGTCAGAACCTGCACTTGTATTGTGCATAGCCGATAGTGTCAGTGCAGCCTCTAAACCTCTTAGATGCCGCGGTCACTATAACAGCGCTGATCGTCTCTCCTTACTCGCTGCTGGGTCTCTACTTATGATGGGTAGTAAGTGGGGGAAGGGGATTAGCTCACCACTACGGACCTTGGATCCTGAGAAGGTCATGTAACTAAAATATATGTGCAATGGTTGGCAACCTGATTAGGGGCAAAATTACTGATTAAAATATGTGTATCCACGAGCGATTTGTTACAATGTATCAGGGAAGAGTGATGTGTTACGCCGGGTTCACACCTGCGCATGTCCAACATTCGGGGATTTCGTTCCCCTCTCCACATGAAAAATGCGGAGAGAAAAGCGCTGCAAGCAGGACTTTTCTCTCCGCATTTTTCCACCCTCTTCAGGCGGAAGCCACACGGACCCCATTATAGTCTATGGGGCCTGCGGGTTTCCTAAGGTAACCGCTTTTTTTTTTGTGGATTAGGCTTCCATTCGGGGGGTCCCAAGTAGACTCCCTGAACGGAAACCCGAACGCAGATGTGAACCGGGCCTTACAATGTATTAGGGAAGAGCTATGCGTTACAATGTATCAGGGAAGAGCTATGCGTTACAATGTATCAGGGAAGAGCTATGCGTTACAATGTATCAGGGAAGAGCTATGCGTTACAATGTATCAGGGAAGAGCTATGCGTTACAATGTATCAGGGAAGAGCTATGTGTTACAATGTATCAGGGAAGAGCTATGCGTTACAATGTATCAGGGAAGAGCTATGTGTTACAATGTATCAGGGAAGAGCTATGCGTTACAATGTATCAGGGAAAAGCTATGCATTACAATGTATCAGGGAAGAGCTATGCGTTACAATGTATCAGGGAAGAGCTATGCCTTACAATGTATTAGGGAAGAGCTATGCGTTACAATGTATCAGGGAAGAGCTATGCGTTACAATGTATCAGGGAAGAGCTATGCGTTACAATGTATCAGGGAAGAGCTATGCGTTACAATGTATCAGGGAAGAGCTATGCGTTACAATGTATTAGGGAAGAGCTATGCCTTACAATGTATTAGGGAAGAGCTATGCCTTACAATGTATCAGGGAAGAGCTATGCGTTACAATGTATCAGGGAAGAGCTATGTGTTACAATGTATCAGGGAAGAGCTATGAGTTACAATGTATCAGGGAAGAGCTATGCATTACAATGTATCAGGGAAGAGCTATGTGTTACAATGTATCAGGGAAGAGCTATGCGTTACAATGTATCAGGGAAGAGCTATGCCTTACAATGTATCAGGGAAGAGCTATGCGTTACAATGTATCAGGGAAGAGCTATGTGTTACAATGTATCAGGGAAGAGCTATGCGTTACAATGTATCAGGGAAGAGCTATGCGTTACAATGTATTAGGGAAGAGCTATGCGTTACAATGTATCAGGGAAGAGCTATGTGTTACAATGTATCAGGGAAGAGCTATGCGTTACAATGTATCAGGGAAGAGCTATGCGTTACAATGTATTAGGGAAGAGCTATGCCTTACAATGTATCAGGGAAGAGCTATGCGTTACAATGTATCAGGGAAGAGCTATGCGTTACAATGTATCAGGGAAGAGCTATGCCTTACAATGTATCAGGGAAGAGCTATGTGTTACAATGTATCAGGGAAGAGCTATGTGTTACAATGTATCAGGGAAGAGCTATGAGTTACAATGTATCAGGGAAGAGCTATGCTACAATGTATCAGGGAAGAGCTATGCGTTACAATGTATCAGGGAAGAGCTATGTGTTACAATGTATCAGGGAAGAGCTATGCGTTACAATGTATTAGGGAAGAGCTATGCCTTACAATGTATCAGGGAAGAGCTATGCGTTACAATGTATCAGGGAAGAGCTATGTGTTACAATGTATCAGGGAAGAGCTATGCGTTACAATGTATCAGGGAAGAGCTATGCCTTACAATGTATCAGGGAAGAGCTATGCGTTACAATGTATCAGGGAAGAGCTATGCGTTACAATGTATTAGGGAAGAGCTATGCGTTACAATGTATCAGGGAAGAGCTATGCCTTACAATGTATCAGGGAAGAGCTATGCGTTACAATGTATCAGGGAAGAGCTATGTGTTACAATGTATCAGGGAAGAGCTATGCGTTACAATGTATCAGGGAAGAGCTATGCCTTACAATGTATCAGTGAGCGATGCTTTCAGATCTTGCACACATAGCTAATACAGTGTCTTGCAAAAGTATTTATTACAGAGGTTGTCCAGGCAAATGTTTTCTATTTTATATAAGCCGGGGGAGTTCTTCTCAAAGTGAGACTGCTCGCCGCCTGTGACGTCCCGGAAAGTGAGACTGCTCGCCGCCTGTGACGTCCCGGAAAGTGAGACTGCTCGCCGCCTGTTACGTCCCGGACCCCTCCTCAGTGGTCACATCTGGCTGGGACTTCTGTCACAGGTCACACTGGACAGAGGACCGAACCGCGCTGGGAGCACCAAGGAAAGTGGAGTATGATTTTTTTTTTTTTCTTTTTTTTCACCTCCTCCGGCCTATTTTTAAAAAAATAAGTATATTGTCCATTTTTGCATGGACAACCCCTTTAAGATTGTGGTTATAAGGTGACAAAATGTGACAAAGTTGAGGGGGTATGAATACTTTTGCAAGGCACTGCACTTCTCACAGTCTGTTCCACTTGTATCTGCTTCAGACAATCCTCTGTGAGCTTGGACTCCAGTTTGATACATTTTCCTGCACTGATACATTGTAACAGAGTTTTGGGCTGCTGCAGCCAGTTCAGCAGGGGTTTGTCTGGACTGTTATTTTGGGTTGCCCGGCTCTTACTATAATGATACGTGACACAGTGCGAGCCGGCTGCAGCGTGTGAACACGGCCCTAAGAACACAGTAGAAGGTTTCGTTCCTCTGTTACATTTCTGTTACTCTATTATGTGCACAGCAGAAAACTTGCCATTTAGAGACAGATAAAACGTGCGCAGGATTACCGCTGTGCGCTGACATTCGCGGCCTCTGATTACGTCTCTTCAAAAACTATTTTGGGAGCACGGCTGTTGCCAAGAGATGGCTCCATGTTTAAATAATGCGAGGAGGACATTAAAGATGCAGCAGCGTCCTCCAGACATCTCTGCCAGGAGGCGCTCTCCTATAATATCAGTGTATGGCCGGAGGACCCACCGCCGCCAGAGGGATGTGACACAGACGGGTGTGGAAGAGACGCTGCGCAGAGGTCACACCAGGTAGCCAGGGACACACGAGGACACAGCCGGTAATGTATCAGAAGACGGAGGTCCTGAGAAACGGAACTGGATGCAGATTGTCAGGCTGTGTTCACATGCTGCAGCCACAGTGCGGTTTTTCAAAGTTCTCCTACATGTCCTATATAAAGGGAATAGAGCACTGATACGAAAGGGCAGGATGTAATATACATAGGACATAGCTGAAAACAAGACGCTGCTCGGTTCACCCTCCCTGCTTTACACTGCAGCTCTGCTTCTTCTGTTTGGTAGCTGCCAATAACCGACAGCTCAGCAGGCTGTCAGGGCATACGGAGCAAATTGTATTATGGTAGGAACGGAAGATTATAATCTATAAGTAACTGGATCATCTGTGAAAAAAGGAGACTATCAGGAGTCTGCCCCAAATTCACTGAGAGGAGGAGCTTTGGTCAAGGGGAGGAGCTTTAATAAGAGGGAGGAGCCTGGAGAGAAGCCAAGTGGTGCTGTGCAGTGGTGCATGGACATAGTCACCGCTGATCTCCTTCCATTACAGATCAATCATATGATAAGTATTATCCCCCTACTTTACACTGCAGCTCTGCTTCTTTAGCTGCTGTATATAACCCCAAGCTCAGCAAGAAGTGCACAGAGAGAGGATTATAATGGAAGCGCCACAAGTCACTAACCAAGCAGCAAGGTAAGGATCAGCTGGGGACTGCCCCAGAGAGACTGAGGGGTGGAGCCTTGGTAAAGGGGAGGAGCTTCAATAAGAGGGAGCAGTCTGCAGAGTGGACAAGTGGTGCCATGTGCCTGATGAAGGACACTGTCAGGCGGCGCTGATCTCCCCCATTACTGACGAATGATGATAGATATTCCCTGCTTTACACTGCAGCTCTGCTTCTTCAGTCTGTCTGCTGTGTATAATAAGTCAGTGCATGGAGAGAGGATTACAGGACAGCAAGGACCGAAGGATTAATCAGGTCCCTATAGATGGAGGGGAGGAGCCCCAGTCAGGGGGAGGAGCCTGGAGAGCCGCCCAGCCGTTCCGTGCAGCCGACTACGCCATTGTCAGACGCCGCTGATTTGCCTCCATTAAGGATGAATCATATAATAACCGGTATTGAAATTTTCGACTCTGAACCTTTTCATGGAAGTGAAGCGTGAACGTCTCTGCATATTTAGTGTAGCAGAGTGGAAGATGCGTGACAGCGTGCAGCCGCCGCCGAGATTACTGACATCTGCAAGGGAAGCGATTACCATGTGGTCACATCACAAGTGTATGGGCTTAGTCAGATCAACTGGAGCGGATCCACATGTACATCCAATTATATCAGTAGTCACAGACGTTACCCGGCTCAGCCGCCAGGAAAACCTCTCCGAGCGGCGATCTGCACCGCCGACGAAAACAAAGCGACAACGCAAATGTCTGTTATTACATCACCGTGAGCAAGCGGGAGGTGTCTGAACTGCGACTAGAAAGGAAAAATTACAATTCATAAGATAAAACTTACAAAAATACTATATTTATACTCCAGTCACATCCAGAGCTGCAGTCGAAATTGTACTAGTGATTGGTTAGCTCTCAGATTGAACGATCTTGGATAGCACTGCTGCCCCCTGCTGGTTCAAAGTCTGTACAGACCATATGGAGGGGCCATTTTGGGAGGTGTAATGTGCACAGGGGCGATATATCAGTCTCCCAGAATGCACAGCAGGGGGCACAACACATTATATGATTTTAGGTGAGATGTGACAATTGTATCAGTCAGGACAGATCTAACCAGCACTGGCTGCAGTAGTTAGGAGGATTCTGAATGCAGCTCTGGATGTGACTACAGAAAATGACATCATAAATAAAAATCAGAATATTACAGGGGCGCACAGGACATTATATGATCCTATATAAGCTGTGACAATAGCAGGTCTAACCAGCAGTGGCTATGCAGCAGCTAGGAGGGAATTCTGAACGCAGCTTTGGATGTGACTAGAGGGAATTACATTGTAGCTCTATGCTAGATATGTAGTTAGAAGTATTTGGATACACATTCATTACATAGCACCTCGAAACCTCCTTGTGTCATACCCAGGAAGCTGAGATACGTGGAGCTGTCTGCAGAGCCCTAACACTAGAACCACCTTAACAACATGGCAGCCAGGAACTTTTTTGGAAATCCTGACTGCCAGAAAAATCGCTAGTGACTTTTTTTTCATGCACTGTTAGGTGAGAGGATACAGGTCCCCATATCTCAGCTTCCTGGACGCCTGGAAGTCTTATATGGGTGGGTTATCTACAGTTACCATAATATTAGAAAGATATTGTTCAAAAATTATAATTACACGCTGGCCCTTTAAGTAAACTCCGATGCCAAACTCCTGAGCGGCCGTGCCCCTCGTGTTCAGTCCAATCCTTCCTCCAGAATGCAATCACTGACGGCGACACTCCCCAGACCTCAAGGTGTTTCACCAATAAGGGGCACATCAGGAGGGATATATGGGGAGATAGAGTGTCCGAATATGCAGTAACAACCTGCTGGGGCCCTGATGGTGGGCCCCGGTACTTAGAAAAGAGCTCTGTGGGGTCCCCTGAGGTCACACTCCTACCAATCACATTGCTGGCCTATCCTCATTTACATGCTGACCAGATGTGCTCATTGGCACCCCCTATGTTACCCCCTGTGTATTTAGTGACTGACCTTCGGGATGAGTCTGTCCAGGTGCTCCGCTCGGTTCTCATGTGACGGGTGGGTGGAGAGCCATTCTGGGATACGGGGCGCCCCCACCAGGGTGTCCATGAGTTCCATCTGTTTCCAGAAGACAGAGCTGGCTCTGACATCGACGCAGGCCTGTGGGAGAGTGGAGGGAGGGAGGGGGGTTAATAGACTTTTACTTTGTATCCAGCAAAATAACAACAAATATTTATAATGCAACATTCTAATATTGTGTGTTTTACTGAACAGGGGTGCGCCCTCTACCAGCCGAGCAGGGGACTGCAACACGGCTCCAACCAGGTGCTAGGGGGCGCTAGTGTGCAGGGGACACTGCGTAAATCAGCAACAAAGCCCCGTCATTCTCAGGATCATGGGGGTCCCAGAATGCCCCTTTAAATATTATCTTGGGTTGTCACCTAGCTTTAAGAGCACATAGGCATGCAGCTCTGGCATTTCTTTGACATTCAGGGGTTTGGGAAAGCTGGGTGACAACCCTTTAGGTACAGGATTTAAAGGGGGGTTTTCTTATAAGTCAGCACTATGGTGGAGTTCTGACATCCGGTACCCAAGTTATTTGATGACGTTACAATCATTGGTCACATGGTACAACAGTAGCTCAGTCCCATTCAAGCGAATGGGGATGAGCTGCAATACCAAGCAAAGCCACTATACAGCCTACAGCGCTGTGCTTGGTATTCAGTGAATGGGCCACAGCATCTTCAACCAGCTGAAGGGCGGGCGGGGGTCCTGGGTATTGGACCCCACTGATCACATACAGGATAGGTCACCAATACACAAATCCCGGAATCCCTTTTAACTGACTTTAAGTAATTTTTGGAAATCCCATACAGAGAAATGAGAGAGGCCTGTATCACTGCACAACTGGCCTGGGCAACCATTCAGGATACTGGGAAAGCTGGGTGGCACTCACTCCGAGGAAAATGCATGCTAAAGGAACAAAATGTAGCGGCAAGAAAAAAAAAAAAAAAAAAAAAAGCAATGATAAAAATGACAGCGCGGTGAGCGGCAGATGTCATAGCGCGACCTTTATGTGTCCTTGTAAAACCTGACAAGTGACAGCGGAATGACAAGGACTTCAGGAACCGCCGCTAGACGGCAGCCATGATTAACTGCGACAGACACGCACATAACAGTGATACATTGTCACGGAATACCGCATGGACAACGCTTACGAAAAGACCCGCATCATACTCTGGAGTGATGAATAAACCCCGGCGCCGGATATCAGGATGATAGAACCTGCGATCAGTCCATTATCAGGGCAACGGCAAGATTTAAAGGGACATTCACCAAGATGATAAGCAAATGTTTTATGTCATTCCACTTATTCCTCAAACGTTACAAGGCCCTAGCGCCAAGGAGAAGAAAAATCAAGAATAATGTACATCGTGGGCTTCCTGAATAGAATATTGGGATGACAGTAAAGACTGACACTCAGACAAGCAAACCAGCAGGGGCTTTCATTTAAATTCAGTACGTCAATCTTGTGAATCAAATTAAAGAAAAAAAAAAAAAAAGCAAAATTCTACGAAAAAGAGGATAAAAAAAAGTTAATTAAAACTGCAGAAAGTCGGCCTAAGAAAGTGGGCTAAAGACGTGACTTTTAGAATTGATTTCTGGAGTGATTGAGTGAAGTAGGTCATTTACAGAGCGGCGTTCAGACAGCGCAGGTAGATGTGAGACGAGAGTTTCTAAGCAGCTTGAACCCGGGAGCTGAGAGCATCCACTGACAGCCAGTGCAATTTCAGAGAAGAGCAGGCGACCGTCTCGCTCCCCTGGGGTTTCTGAAGTAGCTGAGTCCGTCCTGCGCAGCCCGACTGACTGCAGAGAGAGCGCCTTTAACTATTCCACTGTCAGACAAAATTCAATGGGCTTTCATACTCTCTTTATCATGGTCATACTCATGGTTGGGAAGCAACGCGACAACCTCTCTGAGCACATTTCAGGATTTTCCTGGTTGTCACTTGGTAAGGCCAATTCAGCCTTATCCTTATGCTGAAATTCTCCCTCCTTTTCCATAGGCTATGAAAATGTCAGTCTTTACTGCAACTCTGGCATTCTATTCATGAACCTGGGGGTTAAGTCATGCAGCATCTGTAGAGACAGTCAATGAGGACCTACTGAAATTTGTCTGTGGGGGGGGGGGGCTCAGAGGCGCATTATATTGTGTGGGGAACACTGGGAAGCATTAAACTATGTCGAATTTCTGGAGAGCATTATACTGTGTGTGGGGAAGGAACACTGGTGAGTATTATACTGTTTGCAGGAGATACTGAGAAGAATTATACTGTGTGGAGAGGACAATGGGGAGAATTATGCTGTGTGGAGATGACAAGGGGGAGCAACATACTGTGTGGGGGAGACACTGGGGAGCAACATACTGTGTGGAGGCCACTGGAGAGTATTATACTGTGTGGGGATCTCTGGAGAGCTTTATACAGTGTGGAGGAGAAACTAGGGAGCATTATACTGTGTGGAGGGGACGACAGGGAGTATTATACTATATGGGGGAGACCTAGGGGAGCATTATACTGTGTGTGGGGAAGGAACACTGGTGAGTATTATACTGTTTGGGGGAGATACTGAGAAGAATTATGCTGTGAGGAGAGGGACAATGGGGAGCATTATACTGTGTGGAGATGACAAGGGGGGAGCATTATACTGTGTGGGGGAGACACTGGGGAGCAACATACTGTGTGGAGGCCACTGGAGAGTATTATACCGTGTGGGGATCTCTGGAGAGCTTTATACAGTGTGGAGGCGAAACTAGGGAGCATTATATTGTGTGGAGGGGACAACAGGGAGTATTATACTATATGGGGGAGACCTAGGGGAGCATTATACTGTGTGGAAGGGACAAGGGAGCGCATTATACTGTGTGAGGATCTCTGGGGAGCATTATACTGTCTGGAAAGGTCAATATGGAGCATTATACTGTGTGGAGAGGACAATGGGGAACATTATACTGTGTGGAGAGGACAAATGGGAGCATTATACTGTGTGGAGAGGACAATGGGGAGCATTATACTGTGTGGAGAGGACAATGGGGAGCATTATACTGTGTGGAGAGGACAATTGGGAAGAATTATACTGTGTGGAGAGGACAATGGGGAGCATTATACTGTGTGGAGAGGACAAATGGGAGCATTATACTGTGTGGAGAGGACAATGGGGAGCATTATACTGTGTGGAGAGGACAATGGGGAGCATTATACTGTGTGGAAAGGACAATGGGGAGCATTATACTGTGTGGAGAGGACAATAGGGAGCATTATACTATGTGGAGAGGACAATTGGGAGCATTATACTGTGTGGAGAGGACAATGGGGAGCATTATACTATGTGGAGAGGATAATGGGGAGCATTATACTGTCTGGAAGTCATTATACTGTGTGTGGTCACTAACGGAGCATGTGATGGTAAAAGGTTAATTTTAATATGTGCTGGGTGGGAAGCACAGGATGGTGTATCTTTGCGGGTGCATTCACACTGTGCAGATCTAGGGCACTTTTTATTGAGGTTTTCGAATTTTATAAGTGAAACAAACCTTTTTAACATGGATCAGCTATAAATTTAAAAACTGTGCTAAAAAGGCATCAAAGTTATTAGTAGGGAAGCACAAATATATATATATATATCCCTGTAGCAGGTCATAGAAGCATCAGAGGTATACAGAGCCATCAGTGGTGGCTGCTTACTGACAGTCTCCACGTCCACAGCCATATGTCAGCCGCAATGTGTACTATCACTCTCAGACGAAGGTTCCTCCCTCCACCCACACCTATATACATCTACCTGATAGATATGGCAGTGATTACGAGGACGCCGTCCTCCAGTCTGCGGAGTTCACTTCATTAGTTGGTTTTCGCCTCCCGCAGTGACGGAGGATCTCGTGTCACCGTCGTAGTCGTCGCTCTTCTCTCCATCCCTCTAATAAATCACTATTAGATAGCTACAGACAAAACATGTAAGCCAAGAATGCAGACAGCCGAGTCTTAATGAACCGCCGCGACCGGATCCTCGAACCGCAGATGCAGGAACTCAAGGACCCTCCAATTACAGCCGAAAGGAATTAAGACAGGTGTAACATTTAAAGGGACAGTACGCCTAAAGTCAACCCTATTAATACACAGTTAAATGCAACCAATTAATCTCTGTTATCAGCCACATCAGGCTGGAGAAAGGAAGACTGTAGAGTTAACCAATGGGGTGACTAATAGGCAGTGTAGAAACCTCCCTGCTCCCCATGATCACTACTTTAAAAATAAAAATAACATATCACAAGGGCTACTATTACAGGCAATAACTTATCATTACACATATTACTGTGAGAGAATGCAGTCTGCCTGCAGCCACCACTAGAGGGAGCTCCCTACATACTGATTATACAGTCACCACTAGAGGGAGCTCACTACATACAGATTATACAGTCACCACTACAGGGAGCTCACTACATACAGATTATACAGTCACCACTAGGAGGAGCTCACTACATACAGATTATACAGTCACCACTAGAGGGAGCTCACTACATACAGATTATACAGTCACCACTAGAGGTAGCTCACTACATACAGATTATACAGTCACCACTACAGGGAGCTCACTACATACAGATTATACAGTCACCACTAGGAGGAGCTCACTACATACAGATTATACAATCACCACTAGAGGGAGCTCACTACATACAGATTATACAGTCACCACTAGAGGGAGCTCACTACATACAGATTATACAGTCACCACTAGAGGGAGCTCAGTACATACACATTATACAGTCACCACTAGCAGGAGCTCACTACATACAGATTATACAGTCACCACTAGAGGAAGCTCACTACATACAGATTATACAGTCACCACTAGAGGGAGCTCACTACATACAGATTATACAGTCACCACTAGGGGGAGCTCACTACATACAGATTATACAGCAACCACTAGAGGGAGCTCACTACATACAAATTATACAGCAACCACTAGAGGGAGCTCACTACATACAGATTATACAGTCACCACTAGGGGGAGCTCACTACATACAGATTATACAGTCACCACTAGGGGGAGCTCACTACATACAGATTATACAGTCACTGCTAGGGGGAGCTCACTACATACAGATTATACAGTCACCACTAGGAGGAGCTCATTACATACAGATTATACAGTCACCACTAGAGGGAGCTCACTACATACAGATTATACAGTCACCACTAGGGGGAGCTCACTACATACAGATTATACAGTCACCACTAGGGGGGAGCTCACTACATACAGATTATACAGTCACCGCTAGAGGGAGCTCACTACATACAGATTATACAGTCACCACTAGGAGGAGCTAACTACATATAGATTATACATTCACCACTAGGAGGAGCTCACTACATACAGATTATACAGTCACCACTAGAGGGAGCTCACTACATACAGATTATACAGCAACCACTAGAGGGAGCTCACTACATACAGATTATACAGTCACCACTAGGAGGCGCTCACTACATACAGATTATACAGTCACCATTGGAAGAGCTCACTACATACATATTATACAGCCACCATTAGAGGAAGCTCACTACATACAGATTATACAGTCACCACTAGGAGGAGCTCACTACATACAGATTATACAGTCACCACTAGGAGGAGCTCACTACATACAGATTATACAGTCACCACTAGGGGGAGCTCACTACATACAGATTATACAGTCACCACTAGGGGGAGCTCACTACATACAGATTATACAGTCACCACTAGAGGGCGCTCACTACATACAGATTATACAGTCACCACTAGGGGGAGCTCACTACATACAGATTATACAGTCACCAGTAGGAGGAGCTCTCTACATACAGATTATACAGTCACCACTAGAGGGAGCTCACTACATACAGATTATACAGTCACCACTAGGGGGAGCTCACTACATACAGATTATACAGTCACCACTAGAGGGAGCTCACTACATACATATTATATAGTCACCACTAGAGGGAGCTCACTACATACAGATTATACAGTCACCACTAGAGGGAGCTCACTACATACAGATTATACAGTCACCACTAGGGGCAGCTCATTACATACAGATTATACAGCCACCACTAGGGGGAGCTCACTACATACAGATTATACAGTCACCACTAGGGGCAGCTCATTACATACAGATTATACAGTCACCACTAAGGGGAGCTCACTACATACAGATTATACAGTCACCACTAGAGGGAGCTCACTACATACAGATTATACAGTCACCACTAGAGGGAGCTCACTACATACAGATTATACAGTCACCACTAGGGGGAGCTCACTACATACAGATTATACAGTCACCACTAGAGGGAGCTCACTACATACAGATTATATAGTCACCACTAGAGGGAGCTCACTACATACAGATTATACAGTCACCACTAGGGGCAGCTCATTACATACAGATTATACAGTCACCACTAGGGGGAGCTCACTACATACAGATTATACAGTCACCACTAGAGGGAGCTCACTACATACAGATTATATAGTCACCACTAGAGGGAGCTCACTACATACAGATTATACAGTCACCACTAGAGGGAGCTCACTACATACAGATTATACAGTCACCACTAGAGGGAGCTCACTACATACAGATTATACAGCCACCACTAGGGGCAGCTCATTACATACAGATTATACAGCTATGTTGCATCTCTCTTAAAAATATTCTCCTATGTTGTTGGTGTTTGCTGATTAATGAATAGAACACCAGAATTATAGTGCAGACTCACACAACAGCACTAGCATATATAGTATAGAACAGCAACACAATATATACTATGAAACAAATCAGTACTGCAGAGTGGCTGCCAATAAAATCTAAACTCCTTTACTAGCTACCATATAATTACCGGTCACTAGATGGCGCCAACTATGAAGACATTGTGAAATATCCAGATACTAAATATACTGCACGCTCTTTGTGACTGTTCTTTGCTTCTCTTTGAGAGAATTGTATCTAGTGGCAGCGATTACATCAAAGCATCACCATAAATGTGAATCCTGTACACAGCCACCTTGCGACTTGACATTTCCGAGGCCGACTTCCAAGCATGCAGTGCATGAGATGATAACACAGAGAGGAAGCTCATGGGAATGAAATCTGTTATTCAAAGCGGAGGAGAGATTTGCATGTGTACAAGCTCCTAGACAAAGGAGGTTACTCCGCAGCAGTTTGTACATCATCATCCCAGTCAGACGAGCTGTCGAGCTAACAAATTATCATGCAGGCTCTGCCCGTCATTGTGTACAGCGAGTAATTCACTGCAACGAGCTGTACGCTACCGCCAGCCTCCCCGCCGTGTGTCCCAACTTATGACAACACGAAACAGACGTTCAGATGCCAACGAAAGATGAGATTTTATTCTGTATTTATATAACCGCATTTTATCTCTCTGGGTCAAATCTTCATCTACAAGACGATCATAGAAATGATTATAATACCCAGGTACCTGAAGATAGTGTGAAGAAAACTACTATAATACTGCCCCCTATGTACAAGAATATAACTACTATAATACTACTCCTATGTACAAGAATATAACTACTATAATACTACCTCCTATGTACAAGAATATAACTACGATAATACTAGCTCCTATGTACAAGAATATAACTACTATAATACTACCTCCTATGTACAAGAATATAACTACTATAATACTGCCCCTATGTACAAGAATATAACTACTATAATACTGCTCCTATGTACAAGAATATAACTACTATAATACTGCTCCTATGTACAAGAATATAACTACTATAATACTGCTCCTATGTACAAGAATATAACTACTATAGTACTGCTCCTATGTACAAGAATATAACTACTATAATACTGCTCCTATGTACAAGAATATAACTACTATAATACTGCTCCTATGTACATGAATATAACTACTATAATACTACCTCCTATGTACAAGAATATAACTACTATAATACTGCTCCTATGTCCAAGAATATAACTACTATAATACTGCTCCTATGTACAAGAATATAACTACTATAATACTGCTCCTATGTACAAGAATATAACTACTATAATACTGCTCCTATGTACAAGAATATAACTACTATAATACTACTCCTATGTACAAGAATATAACTACTATAATACTGTCTCCTATGTACAAGAATATAACTACTATAATACTGCTCCTATGTACAAGAATATAACTACTATAATACTACCTCCTATGTACAAGAATATAACTACTATAATACTACTCCTATGTACAAGAATATAACTACTATAATACTACCTCCTATGTACAAGAATATAACTACTATAATACTGCCCCTATGTACAAGAATATAACTACTATAATACTGCCTCCTATGTACAAGAATATAACTACTATAATACTGCTCCTATGTACAAGAATATAACTACTATAATACTACTCCTATGTACAAGAATATAACTACTATAATACTGCTCCTATGTACAAGAATATAACTACTATAATACTGCTCCTATGTACAAGAATATAACTACTATAATACTACCTCCTATGTACAAGAATATAACTACTATAATACTGACCCATGTACAAGAATATAACTACTATAAACCCTCCTATGTACAAGAATATAACTACTATAATACTGCTCCTATGTACAAGAATATAACTACTATAATACTGCCCCCTATGTACAAGAATATAACTACTACTATAATACTACTCCTATGTACAAGAATATAACTACTATAATACTGCCCCTATGTACAAGAATATAACTACTATAATACTACCCCCTATGTACAAGAATATAACTACTATAATACTGCCCCCAATGTACAAGAATATAACTACTATAATACTACCTCCTATGTACAAGAATATAACTACTATAATACTGCTCCTATGTACAAGAATATAACTACTATAATACTACCTCCTATGTACAAGAATATAACTACTATAATACTGCCCCTATGTACAAGAATATAACTACTATAATACTACCTCCTATGTACAAGAATATAACTACTATAATACTGCTCCTATGTACAAGAATATATACTACTATAATACTACCTCCTATGTACAAGAATATAACTACTATAATACTGCTCCTATGTACAAGAATATAACTACTATAATACTGCTCCTATGTACAAGAATATAACTACTATAATACTGCTCCTATGTACAAGAATATAACTACTATAATACTGCTCCTATGTACAAGAATATAACTACTATAATACTGCCTCCTATGTACAAGAATATAACTACTATAATACTGCTCCTATGTACAAGAATATAACTACTATAATACTGCCTCCTATGTACAAGAATATAACTACTATAATACTGCTCCTATGTACAAGAATATAACTACTATAATACTGCCCCTATGTACAAGAATATAACTACTATAATACTGCTCCTATGTACAAGAATATAACTACTATAATACTGCCCCTATGTACAAGAATATAACTACTATAATACTGCCCCTATGTACAAGAATATAACTACTATAATACTGCCCCCAATGTACAAGAATATAACTACTATAATACTGCTCCTATGTACAAGAATATAACTACTATAATACTGCTCCTATGTACAAGAATATAACTACTATAATACTGCTTCCTATGTACAAGAATATAACTACTATAATACTGCTCCTATGTACAAGAATATAACTACTATAATACTACCTCCTATGTACAAGAATATAACTACTATAATACTACTCCTATGTACAAGAATATAACTACTATAATACTACCTCCTATGTACAAGAATATAACTACTATAATACTACTCCTATGTACAAGAATATAACTACTATAATACTACTCCTATGTACAAGAATATAACTACTATAATACTGCTCCTATGTACAAGAATATAACTACTATAATACTGCCCCTATGTACAAGAATATAACTACTATAATACTGCTCCTATGTACAAGAATATAACTACTATAATACTGCTCCTATGTACAAGAATATAACTACTATAATACTACCTCATATGTACAAGAATATAACTACTATAATACTGCTCCTATGTACAAGAATATAACTACTATAATACTACTCCTATGTACAAGAATATAACTACTATAATACTGCTCCTATGTACAAGAATATAACTACTATAATACTGCTCCTATGTACAAGAATATAACTACTATAATACTGCTCCTATGTACAAGAATATAACTACTATAATACTGCTCCTATGTACAAGAATATAACTACTATAATACTGCTCCTATGTACAAGAATATAACTACTGTAATACTGCCCCCTATGTACAAGAATATAACTACTATAATACTGCTCCTATGTACAAGAATATAACTACTATAATACTACTCCTATGTACAAGAATATAACTACTATAATACTGCTCCTATGTACAAGAATATAACTACTATAATACTGCTCCTATGTACAAGAATATAACTACTATAATACTACCTCCTATGTACAAGAATATAACTACTATAATACTGCCCCCTATGTACAAGAATATAACTACTATAATACTGCCCCCTATGTACAAGAATATAACTACTATAATACTACCTCCTATGTACAAGAATATAACTACTATAATACTACTCCTATGTACAAGAATATAACTACTATAATACTGCCTCCTATGTACAAGAATATAACTACTATAATACTGCCCCCTATGTACAAGAATATAACTACTATAATACTGCCCCCTATGTACAAGAATATAACTACTATAATACTGCCTCCTATGTACAAGAATATAACTACTATAATACTGCCCCCTATGTACAAGAATATAACTACTATAATACTACTCCTATGTACAAGAATATAACTACTATAATACTGCTCCTATGTACAAGAATATAAATACTATAATACTACCTCCTATGTACAAGAATATAACTACTATAATACTGCTCCTATGTACAAGAATATAACTACTATAATACTGCTCCTATGTACAAGAATATAACTACTATAATACTGCTCCTATGTACAAGAATATAACTACTATAATACTGCTCCTATGTACAAGAATATAACTACTATAATACTGCTCCTATGTACAAGAATATAACTACTATAATACTACCTCCTATGTACAAGAATATAACTACTATAATACTGCTCCTATGTACAAGAATATAACTACTATAATACTACTCCTATGTACAAGAATATAACTACTATAATACTACCTCCTATGTACAAGAATATAACTACTATAATACTACCTCCTATGTACAAGAATATAACTACTATAATACTACCTCCTATGTACAAGAATATAACTACTATAATACTGCCCCCTATGTACAAGAATATAACTACTATAATACTACCTCCTATGTACAAGAATATAACTACTATAATACTACCTCCTATGTACAAGAATATAACTACTATAATACTACTCCTATGTACAAGAATATAACTACTATAATACTGCTCCTATGTACAAGAATATAACTACTATAATACTCCTCCTATGTACAAGAATATAACTACTATAATACTGCTCCTATGTACAAGAATATAACTACTGTAATACTGCCCCCAATGTACAAGAATATAACTACTATAATACTGCTCCTATGTACAAGAATATAACTACTATAATACTGCTCCTATGTACAAGAATATAACTACTATAATACTACTCCTATGTACAAGAATATAACTACTATAATACTACTATGTACAAGAATATAACTACTATAATACTGCTCCTATGTACAAGAATATAACTACTATAATACTGCTCCTATGTACAAGAATATAACTACTATAATACTACCTCCTATGTACAAGAATATAACTACTATAATACTACCTCCTATGTACAAGAATATAACTACTATAATACTGCCTCCTATGTACAAGAATATAACTACTATAATACTGCCCCCTATGTACAAGAATATAACTACTATAATACTACCTCCTATGTACAAGAATATAACTACTATAATACTGCCTCCTATGTACAAGAATATAACTACTATAATACTGCCTGCTATGTACAAGAATATAACTACTATAATACTGCTCCTATGTACAAGAATATAACTACTATAATACTGCTCCTATGTACAAGAATATAACTACTATAATACTACTCCTATGTACAAGAATATAACTACTATAATACTGCTCCTATGTACAAGAATATAACTACTATAATACTGCTCCTATGTACAAGAATATAACTACTATAATACTGCTCCTATGTACAAGAATATAACTACTATAATACTGCTCCTATGTACAAGAATATAACTACTATAATACTACTCCTATGTACAAGAATATAACTACTATAATACTACTCCTATGTACAAGAATATAACTACTATAATACTGCCCCTATGTACAAGAATATAACTACTATAATACTACCTCCTATGTACAAGAATATAACTAGTATAATACTGCCTGCTATGTACAAGAATATAACTACTATAATACTGCTCCTATGTACAAGAATATAACTACTATAATACTGCCCCTATGTACAAGAATATAACTACTATAATACTGCCTCCTATGTACAAGAATATAACTACTATAATACTGCTCCTATGTACAAGAATATAACTACTATAATACTACTCCTATGTACAAGAATATAACTACTATAATACTGCCCCTATGTACAAGAATATAACTACTATAATACTGCTCCTATGTACAAGAATATAACTACTATAATACTGCTCCTATGTACAAGAATATAACTACTATAATACTGCCTCCTATGTACAAGAAAACTATAACTACTATAATACTGCTCCTATGTACAAGAATATAACTACTATAATACTGCTCCTATGTACAAGAATATAACTACTATAATACTGCTCCTATGTACAAGAATATAACTACTATAATACTACCTCCTATGTACAAGAATATAACTACTATAATACTGCTCCTATGTACAAGAATATAACTACTATAATACTATCTCCTATATACAAGAATATAACTACTATAATACTACCTCCTATGTACAAGAATATAACTACTATAATACTGCCTCCTATGTACAAGAATATAACTACTATAATACTAGCTCCTATGTACAAGAATATAACTACTATAATACTACCTCCTATGTACAAGAATATAACTACTATAATACTGCTCCTATGTACAAGAATATAACTACTATAATACTGCCTCCTATGTACAAGAATATAACTACTATAATACTACTCCTATGTACAAGAATATAACTACTATAATACTGCTCCTATGTACAAGAATATAACTACTATAATACTGCTCCTATGTACAAGAATATAACTACTATAATACTGCTCCTATGTACAAGAATATAACTACTATAATACTACCCCTATGTACAAGAATATAACTACTATAATACTGCTCCTATGTACAAGAATATAACTACTATAATACTGCTCCTATGTACAAGAATATAACTACTATAATACTGCTCCTATGTACAAGAATATAACTACTATATTACTGCCTCCTATGTACAAGAATATAACTACTATAATACTACTCCTATGTACAAGAATATAACTACTATAATACTGCTCCTATGTACAAGAATATAACTGCTATAATACTGCTCCTATGTACAAGAATATAACTACTATAATACTACCTCCTATGTACAAGAATATAACTACTATAATACTGCCTCCTATGTACAAGAATATAACTACTATAATACTGCCCCCTATGTACAAGAATATAACTACTATAATACTACCTCCTATGTACAAGAATATAACTACTATAATACTGCCCCCTATGTACAAGAATATAACTACTATAATACTGCCTGCTATGTACAAGAATATAACTACTATAATACTGCTCCTATGTACAAGAATATAACTACTATAATACTACTCCTATGTACAAGAATATAACTACTATAATACTACTCCTATGTACAAGAATATAACTACTATAATACTGCTCCTATGTACAAGAATATAACTACTATAATACTGCTCCTATGTACAAGAATATAACTACTATAATACTGCTCCTATGTACAAGAATATAACTACTATAATACTGCTCCTATGTACAAGAATATAACTACTATAATACTACTCCTATGTACAAGAATATAACTACTATAATACTACTCCTATGTACAAGAATATAACTACTATAATACTGCTCCTATGTACAAGAATATCACTACTATAATACTACCTCCTATATAC
The DNA here is from genome assembly GCA_947044405.1 of Leptodactylus fallax. NCBI lineage: Eukaryota > Metazoa > Chordata > Amphibia > Anura > Leptodactylidae > Leptodactylus > Leptodactylus fallax. The sequence continues at coordinate 571,664 of CAMRHE010000587.1, forward strand.
AAGAATATATCTAGTATAATACTGCCTGCTATGTACAAGAATATAACTACTATAATACTGCTCCTATGTACAAGAATATAACTACTATAATACTGCCCCTATGTACAAGAATATAACTACTATAATACTGCACCTATGTACAAGAATATAACTACTATAATACTGCTCCTATGTACAAGAATATAACTACTATAATACTACTCCTATGTACAAGAATATAACTACTATAATACTGCCCCTATGTACAAGAATATAACTACTATAATACTGCTCCTATGTACAAGAATATAACTACTATAATACTGCTCCTATGTACAAGAATATAACTACTATAATACTGCCTCCTATGTACAAGTATATAACTTTTATAACTACTATAATACTACCTCCTATGTACAAGAATATAACTACTATAATACTGCTCCTATGTACAAGAATATAACTACTATAATACTGCTCCTATGTACAAGAATATAACTACTATAATACTACTCCTATGTACAAGAATATAACTATTATAATACCGCTCCTATGTACAAGAATATAACTACTATAATACTATCTCCTATATACAAGAATATAACTACTATAATACTACTCCTATGTACAAGAATATAACTGCTATAATACTGCCTCCTATGTACAAGAATATAACTACTATAATACTGCTCCTATGTACAAGAATATAACTACTATAATACTACCTCCTATGTACAAGAATATAACTACTATAATACTACTCCTATGTACAAGAATATAACTACTATAATACTGCCCCTATGTACAAGAATATAACTACTATAATACTACTCCTATGTACAAGAATATAACTACTATAATACTGCTCCTATGTACAAGAATATAACTACTATAATACTGCTCCTATGTACAAGAATATAACTACTATAATACTGCTCCTATGTACAAGAATATAACTACTATAATACTACTCCTATGTACAAGAATATAACTACTATAATACTGCTCCTATGTACAAGAATATAACTACTATAATACTGCTCCTATGTACAAGAATATAACTACTATAATACTGCTCCTATGTACAAGAATATAATTACTATATTACTGCCTCCTATGTACAAGAATATAACTACTATAATACTACTCCTATGTACAAGAATATAACTACTATAATACTGCTCCTATGTACAAGAATATAACTGCTATAATACTGCTCCTATGTACAAGCATATAACTACTATAATACTACCTCCTATGTACAAGAATATAACTACTATAATACTGCTCCTATGTACAAGAATATAACTACTATAATACTGCTCCTATGTACAAGAATATAACTACTATAATACTACCTCCTATGTACAAGAATATAACTACTATAATACTGCTCCTATGTACAAGAATATAACTACTATAATACTGCTCCTATGTACAAGAATATAACTGCTATAATACTACCTCCTATGTACAAGAATATAACTACTATAATACTGCTCCTATGTACAAGAATATAACTACTATAATACTGCCCCTATGTACAAGAATATAACTACTATAATACTACTCCTATGTACAAGAATATAACTACTATAATACTGCTCCTATGTACAAGAATATAACTACTATAATACTGCTCCTATGTACAAGAATATAACTACTATAATACTGCTCCTATGTACAAGAATATAACTACTATAATACTACTCCTATGTACAAGAATATAACTACTATAATACTGCTCCTATGTACAAGAATATAACTACTATAATACTGCTCCTATGTACAAGAATATAACTACTATAATACTGCTCCTATGTACAAGAATATAATTACTATAATACTGCCTCCTATGTACAAGAATATAACTACTATAATACTACCTCCTATGTACAAGAATATAACTACTATAATACTGCTCCTATGTACAAGAATATAACTGCTATAATACTGCTCCTATGTACAAGAATATAACTACTATAATACTACCTCCTATGTACAAGAATATAACTACTATAATACTGCTCCTATGTACAAGAATATAACTACTATAATACTGCTCCAATGTACAAGAATATAACTACTATAATACTGCTCCTATGTACAAGAATATAACTACTATAATACTGCTCCTATGTACAAGAATATAACTACTATAATACTACTCCTATGTACAAGAATATAACTACTATAATACTGCTCCTATGTACAAGAATATAACTACTATAATACTGCTCCTATGTACAAGAATATAACTACTATAATACTGCTCCTATGTACAAGAATATAACTACTATATTACTGCCTCCTATGTACAAGAATATAACTACTATAATACTACTCCTATGTACAAGAATATAACTACTATAATACTGCTCCTATGTACAAGAATATAACTACTATAATACTGCTCCTATGTACAAGAATATAACTACTATAATACTGCCCCCTATGTACAAGAATATAACTACTATAATACTACCTCCTATGTACAAGAATATAACTACTATAATACTGCTCCTATGTACAAGAATATAACTACTATAATACTGCTCCTATGTACAAGAATATAACTACTATAATACTGCTCCTATGTACAAGAATATAACTACTATAATACTGCCCCCTATGTACAAGAATATAACTACTATAATACTGCTCCTATGTACAAGAATATAACTACTATAATACTACCTCCTATGTACAAGAATATAACTACTGTAATACTGCCCCCTATGTACAAGAATATAACTACTATAATACTACCTCCTATGTACAAGAATATAACTACTATAATACTACCTCCTATGTACAAGAATATAACTACTATAATACTGCTCTCTCTCTCTCTCTCTTTATATATATATATAAAACTAATATTATACTACCCCATCACTATTATTATACTCTGTAGACTTTTTATGAGGGCCTTTCCCCTTTAGTCCTCTTAGCGGTGCGGGCAGTAGGGCGGTATACAGCCTCCTCTTTGGTTAGGTTACCTTTGCAGCGAGCTGTAGTCCCACTTTATCAGCTTCTGCCTCCAGGGTGCGGCTGTATGGCCTCTCGAACAGATACTAGGATAGAGCAGAGTTCACACTTATCATTACTTGTTTTTTGTATAATTCAGAGATTGTTGTGCAACTTATTGACATCCAAAGGCAGAAATGCTCCTGACCCAATACTTCTCACAGCTGAGCACAGGCTCTCATTGTTGCAATGTATCAGTGTAAGCTGAAAAACCCATAAACACCAGTCCAGGCTGAATAAAATGATATAAAACCCAGATCTGTGAGAGTGAGGTTAGGAAGGGAGGTCAGGGCAGGAGATCAGGACGAGAGGTCAGGACAGACAGACTGGGTAGGAGGACAGGGCAGAGTTTCAGCCTCACTTACAAGGAGTAGAGATCATGGAAATAGGAGGGGCCATATTTCCATATGATGGTGCTTAGTTCTACATACCTCATGGAGGGGATTTTTTTTATGTCAATAATCTAAAACGTCTTTAATTCTCCATAGCTAAGAGGGGTTAATAATAAAATGATCCCAGAAAACCAAAATCCGCCTCCGATCCCTCCCTGGTGTTATAAACTACCTGCAGCAGCTCCTGCTGCGGCTCAGGCTGGACTAATAGAGCACTGATAGGTACAGAGCTCCCCCTAGTGGCCATCATGAGTAAATTACTATCAGCCCTTCCATTCACTTCACATAGAAATTACAGGTAAACGAGAATGTTTTGCATCCACTGGACATAATTATATATATGAGGATAGCGACCAAAAATACAAGATTAGGGGTAACTGCCGAATACCCAACCTAAGGAAGAGGGGGGAGCCGAAAAGTCAGTGATCCAAGATCCTGCAGCCTCACCTCTCGTAGTCTGGAATGAATCCACTGACCGACAACAGCGAGGCTGTCCCTGGGGCAGATAGCCCAAATCATGGCTAAGGAGATGAGCAAGAGGAAGTCCAGGAAGTGGCTGACACTAGCCTTCTCCGCCTGCAAGAATAACACAAGATCTAGATCAGTGCAGAATAGTGAGCGCAGCTCTGGAGTATAATACAGGATGTAACTCAGGATCAGTACAGGATAAGTAATGTAATGTATGTACACAGTGACTGCACCAGCAGAATAGTGAGTGCAGCTCTGGAGTATAATACAGGATGTAACTCAGGATCAGTACAGGATAAGTAATGTAATGTATGTACACAGTGACTGCACCAGCAGAATAGTGAGTGCAGCTCTGGGGTATAATACAGGATGTAACTCAGGATCAGTACAGGATAAGTAATGTAATGTATGTACACAGTGACTGCACCAGCAGAATAGTGAGTGCTGCTCTGGAGTATAATACAGGATGTAACTCAGGATCAGTACAGGATAAGTAATGTAATGTATGTACACAGTGACTGCACCAGCAGAATAGTGAGTGCAGCTCTGGAGTATAATACAGGATGTAACTCAGGATCAGTACAGGATAAGTAATGTAATGTATGTACACAGTGACTGTACCAGCAGAATAGTGAGCGCAGCTCTGGAGTATAATACAGGATGTAACTCAGGATCAGTACAGGATAAGTAATGTAATGTATGTACACAGTGACTGTACCAGCAGAATAGTGATTGCAGCTCTGGAGTATAATACAGGATGTAACTCAGGATCAGTACAGGATAAGTAATGTAATGTATGTACACAGTGACTGTACCAGCAGAATAGTGAGCGAAGCTCTGGAGTATAATACAGGATATAACTCAGGATCAGTACAGGATAAGTAATGTAATGTATGTACACAGTGACTGTACCAGCAGAATAGTGAGTGCAGCTCTGGAGTATAATACAGGATGTAACTCAGGATCAGTACAGGATAAGTAATGTAATGTATGTACACAGTGACTGTACCAGCAGAATAGTGACTGCAGCTCTGGAGTATAATACAGGATGTAACTCAGGATCAGTACAGGATAAGTAATGTAATGTATGTACACAGTGACTGTACCAGCAGAATAGTGAGTGCAGCTCTGGAGTATAATACAGGATGTAACTCAGGATCAGTACAGGATAAGTAATGTAATATATGTACACAGTGACTGTACCAGCAGAATAGTGAGCGCAGCTCTGGAGTATAATACAGGATGTAACTCAGGATCAGTACAGGATAAGTAATGTAATGTATGTACACAGTGACTGTACCAGCAGAATAGAGAGCGCAGCTCTGGAGTATAATACAGGATGTAACTCAGGATCAGTACAGGATAAGTAATGTAATGTATGTACACAGTGACTGCACCAGCAGAATAGTGAGTGCAGCTCTGGAGTATAATACAGGATGTAACTCAGGATCAGTACAGGATAAGTAATGTAATGTATGTACACAGTGACTGCACCAGCAGAATAGTGAGTGCAGCTCTGGAGTATAATACAGGATGTAACTCAGGATCAGTACAGGATAAGTAATGTAATGTATGTACACAGTGACTGTACCAGCAGAATAGTGAGTGCAGCTCTGGAGTATAATACAGGATGTAACTCAGGATCAGTACAGGATAAGTAATGTAATGTATGTACACAGTGACTGCACCAGCAGAATAGTGAGCGCAGCTCTGGAGTATAATACAGGATGTAACTCAGGATCAGTACAGGATAAGTAAATGTATGTACACAGTGACTGTACCAGCAGAATAGTGAGTGCAGCTCTGGAGTATAATACAGGATGTAACTCAGGATCAGTACAGGATAAGTAATGTAATGTATGTACACAGTGACTGCACCAGCAGAATAGTGAGTGCAGCTCTGGAGTATAATACAGGATGTAACTCAGGATCAGTACAGGATAAGTAATGTAATGTATGTACACAGTGACTGTACCAGCAGAATAGTGAGTGCAGCTCTGCAGTATAATACAGGATGTAACTCAGGATCAGTACAGGATAAGTAATGTAATGTATGTACACAGTGACTGCACCAGCAGAATAGTGATCGCAGCTCTGGAGTATAATACAGGATGTAACTCAGGATCAGTACAGGATAAGTAATGTAATGTATGTACACAATGACTGCACCAGCAGAATAGTGAGTGCAGCTCTGGAGTATAATACAGGATGTAACTCAGGATCAGTACAGGATAAGTAATGTAATGTATGTACACAGTGACTGCACCAGCAGAATAGTGAGTGCAGCTCTGGAGTATAATACAGGATGTAACTCAGGATCAGTACAGGATAAGTAATGTAATGTATGTACACAGTGACTGTACCAGCAGAATAGTGAGTGCAGCTCTGGAGTATAATACAGGATGTAACTCAGGATCAGTACAGGATAAGTAATGTAATGTATGTACACAGTGACTGCACCAGCAGAATAGTGAGCGCAGCTCTGGAGTATAATACAGGATGTAACTCAGGATCAGTACAGGATAAGTAATGTAATGTAATGTATGTACACAGTGACTGCACCAGCAGAATAGTGAGCGCAGCTCTGGAGTATAATACAGGATGTAACTCAGGATCAGTACAGGATAAGTAAAGTATGTACACAGTGACTGTACCAGCAGAATAGTGAGTGCAGCTCTGGAGTATAATACAGGATGTAACTCAGGATCAGTACAGGATAAGTAATGTAATGTATGTACACAGTGACTGCACCAGCAGAATAGTGAGTGCAGCTCTGGAGTATAATACAGGATGTAACTCAGGATCAGTACAGGATAAGTAATGTAATGTATGTACACAGTGACTGCACCAGCAGAATAGTGAGTGCAGCTCTGGGGTATAATACAGGATGTAACTCAGGATCAGTACAGGATAAGTAATGTAATGTATGTACACAGTGACTGCACCAGCAGAATAGTGAGCACAGCTCTGGAGTATAATACAGGATGTAACTCAGGATCAGTACAGGATAAGTAATGTAATGTATGTACACAGTGACTGTACCAGCAGAATAGTGAGTGCAGCTCTGCAGTATAATACAGGATGTAACTCAGGATCAGTACAGGATAAGTAATGTAATGTATGTACACAGTGACTGCACCAGCAGAATAGTGATCGCAGCTCTGGAGTATAATACAGGATGTAACTCAGGATCAGTACAGGATAAGTAATGTAATGTATGTACACAATGACTGCACCAGCAGAATAGTGAGTGCTGCTCTGGAGTATAATACAGGATGTAACTCAGGATCAGTACAGGATAAGTAATGTAATGTATGTACACAGTGACTGTACCAGCAGAATAGTGAGCGCAGCTCTGGAGTATAATACAGGATGTAACTCAGGATCAGTACAGGATAAGTGATGTAATGTATGTACGCAGTGACTGCACTAGAGATGCTCCTCTCTGATGTAGTGGTGCGGCTCTGTTCTCATCATGCTTAACAGTACAAATTAGGTACACAGGAATTCATTGTCAGCTCCCACAGCAATAAAATGCATCACATTGGCAGCAGAGCTGATCATCTCTGGCTCTGAGCTTGTATACACCAGTATTCTATCACCGGCCACCTGCAGGCAGACAATACACTGGGAAATTCACAGACCCTGCTCAGCTTTCTATTTCCAAAGCAGGAAGTCGCACGTATTGATCCAGGGCAGCTTTATAATTCTCCACTTGCCTAAACCTGACAGCAAGAAAATATTTCATTACTATAAAATGATCCAATTACAGTTTTAGCCACATCCGATACTAGGATTCTAGGTCTGGAAAAGTACTGCCAAACCCACTCCCTACACCAAGCAGCACCATATAGAACAGAGAGCGGGTTATAAGAGGGAAGAGAATTTACCACCTATGAATAAGAATCTGTACATAGGAGCAGTATTATAGTAGTTATATTCTTGTACATAGGTGCAGTATTATAGTAGTTATATTCTTGTACATAGGAGTAGTATTATAGTAGTTATATTCTTGTACATAGGAGGTAGTATTATAGTAGTTATATTCTTGTACATAGGAGTAGTATTATAGTAGTTATATTCTTGTACATAGGAGCAGTATTATAGTAGTTATATTCTTGTACATAGGTGCATTATTATAGTAGTTATATTCTTGTACATAGGAGTAGTATTATAGTAGTTATATTCTTGTACATAGGAGGTAGTATTATAGTAGTTATATTCTTGTACATAGGAGGTAGTATTATAGTAGTTATATTCTTGTGCATAGGGGTCAGTATTATAGTAGTTATATTCTTGTACATAGGAGGTAGTATTATAGTAGTTATATTCCTGTACATAGGAGCAGTATTATAGTAGTTATATTCTTGTACATAGGAGCAGTAATATAGTAGTTATATTCTTGTACATAGGAGCAGTATTATAGTAGTTATATTCTTGTACATAGGAGCAGTATTATAGTAGTTATATTCTTGTACATAGGAGCAGTATTATAGTAGTTATATTCTTGTACATAGGAGGTAGTATTATAGTAGTTATATTCTTGTACATAGGGGGCAGTATTATAGTAGTTATATTCTTGTACATAGGAGGTAGTATTATAGTAGTTATATTCTTGTACATAGGGGGCAGTATTATAGTAGTTATATTCTTGTACATAGGAGGCAGTATTATAGTAGTTATATTCTTGTACATAGGAGCAGTATTATAGTAGTTATATTCTTGTACATAGGAGCAGTATTATAGTAGTTATATTCTTGTACATAGGAGTAGTATTATAGTAGTTATATTCTTGTACATAGGAGCAGTATTATAGTAGTAATATTCTTGTACATAGGAGCAGTATTATAGTAGTTATATTCTTGTACATAGGAGCAGTATTATAGTAGTTATATTCTTGTACATAGGAGCAGTATTATAGTAGTTATATTCTTGTACATAGGAGCAGTATTATAGTAGTTATATTCTTGTACATAGGAGCAGTATTATAGTAGTAATATTCTTGTACATAGGAGCAGTATTATAGTAGTTATATTCTTGTACATAGGAGCAGTATTATAGTAGTTATATTCTTGTACATAGGAGTAGTATTATAGTAGTTATATTCTTGTACATAGGAGTAGTATTATAGTAGTTATATTCTTGTACATAGGGGGCAGTATTATAGTAGTTATATTCTTGTACATAGGGGGCAGTATTATAGTAGTTATATTCTTGTACATAGGAGGTAGTATTATAGTAGTTATATTCTTGTACATAGGAGTAGTATTATAGTAATTATATTCTTGTACATAGGGGGCAGTATTATAGTAGTTATATTCTTGTACATAGGAGCAGTATTATAGTAGTTATATTCTTGTACATAGGAGCAGTATTATAGTAGTTATATTCTTGTACATAGGGGGCAGTATTATAGTAGTTATATTCTTGTACATAGGAGCAGTATTATAGTAGTTATATTCTTGTACATAGGGGGCAGTATTATAGTAGTTATATTCTTGTACATAGGAGCAGTATTATAGTAGTTATATTCTTGTACATAGGAGCAGTATTATAGTAGTTATATTCTTGTACATAGGAGCAGTATTATAGTAGTTATATTCTTGTACATAGGAGCAGTATTATAGTAGTTATATTCTTGTACATAGGAGCAGTATTATAGTAGTTATATTCTTGTACATAGGGGCAGTATTATAGTAGTTATATTCTTGTACATAGGGGGCAGTATTATAGTAGTTATATTCTTGTACATAGGGGCAGTATTATAGTACTTATATTCCTGTACATAGGAGGTAGTATTATAGTAGTTATATTCTTGTACATAGGAGCAGTATTATAGTAGTTATATTCTTGTACATAAGTATTATAGTAGTTATATTCTTGTACATAGGAGCAGTATTATAGTAGTTATATTCTTGTACATAGGGGCAGTATTATAGTAGTTATATTCTTGTACATAGGAGCAGTATTATAGTAGTTATATTCTTGTACATAGGGGCAGTATTATAGTAGTTATATTCTTGTACATAGGGGACAGTATTATAGTAGTTATATTCTTGTACATAGGAGCAGTATTATAGTAGTTATATTCTTGTACATAGGAGCAGTATTATAGTAGTTATATTCTTGTACATAGGAGCAGTATTATAGTAGTTATATTCTTGTACATAGGAGCAGTATTATAGTAGTTATATTCTTGTACATAGGAGCAGTATTATAGTAGTTATATTCTTGTACATAGGGGCAGTATTATAGTAGTTATATTCTTGTACATAGGGGGCAGTATTATTATAGTTATATTCTTGTACATAGGGGCAGTATTATAGTACTTATATTCCTGTACATAGGAGGTAGTATTATAGTAGTTATATTCTTGTACATAGGAGCAGTATTATAGTAGTTAACGCATAGTATTATAGTAGTTATATTCTTGTACATAGGAGAGTATTATAGTAGTTATATTCTTGTACATAGGAGCAGTATTATAGTAGTTATATTCTTGTACATAGGAGCAGTATTATAGTAGTTATATTCTTGTACATAGGAGTAGTATTATAGTAGTTATATTCTTGTACATAGGGGCAGTATTATAGTAGTTATATTCTTGTACATAGGGGGCAGTATTATAGTAGTTATATTCTTGTACATAGGAGCAGTATTATAGTAGTTATATTCTTGTACATAGGAGCAGTATTATAGTAGTTATATTCTTGTACATAGGAGGTAGTATTATAGTAGTTATATTCTTGTACATAGGAGCAGTATTATAGTAGTTATATTCTTGTACATAGGAGCAGTATTATAGTAGTTATATTCTTGTACATAGGGGCAGTATTATAGTAGTTATATTCTTGTACATAGGGGGCAGTATTATAGTAGTTATATTCTTGTACATAGGGGCAGTATTATAGTACTTATATTCCTGTACATAGGAGGTAGTATTATAGTAGTTATATTCTTGTACATAGGAGCAGTATTATAGTAGTTATATTCTTGTACATAGTATTATAGTAGTTATATTCTTGTACATAGGAGCAGTATTATAGTAGTTATATTCTTGTACATAGTATTATATTAGTTATATTCTTGTACATAGGAGCAGTATTATAGTAGTTATATTCTTGTACATAGGAGCAGTATTATAGTAGTTATATTCTTGTACATAGGGGCAGTATTATAGTAGTTATATTCTTGTACATAGGCGCAGTATTACAGTAGTTATATTCTTGTACATAGAGGCAGTATTATAGTAGTTACATTCTAGTACATAGGAGCAGTATTATAGTAGTTATATTCTTGTACATAGGAGGTAGTATTATAGTAGTTATATTCTTGTACATAGGAGCAGTATTATAGTAGTTATATTCTTGTACATAGAGGCAGTATTATAGTAGTTACATTCTAGTACATAGGAGCAGTATTATAGTAGTTATATTCTTGTACATAGGAGCAGTATTATAGTAGTTATATTCTTGTACATAGGGGGCAGTATTATAATAGTTATATCCTTGTACATAGGAACAGTATTATAGCAGTTATATTCTTGTACATAGGCAGTATTATAGTAGTTATATTCTTGTACATAGGAGCAGTATTATAGTAGTTATATTCTTGTACATAGGAGCAGTATTATAGTAGTTATATTCTTGTACATAGGGGCAGTATTATAGTAGTTATATTCTTGTACATAGGAGGCAGTATTATAGTAATTATATTCTTGTACATAGGGGCAGTATTATAGTAGTTATTTTCTTGTACATAGGAGCAGTATTATAGTAGTTATATTCTTGTACATAGGAGCAGTATTATAGTAGTTATATTCTTGTACATAGGAGCAGTATTATAGTAGTTATATTCTTGTACATATAGGAGCAGTATTATAGTAGTTATATTCTTGTACATAGGAGCAGTATTATAGTAGTTATATTCCTGTACATAGGAGCAGTATTATAGTAGTTATATTCTTGTACATAGGAGGTAGTATTATAGTAGTTATATTCTTGTACATAGGAGCAGTATTATAGTAGTTATATTCTTGTACATAGGGGAAGTATTATAGTAGTTATATTCTTGTACATAGGAGCAGTATTATAGTAGTTATATTCTTGTACATAGGAGCAGTATTATAGTAGTTATATTCTTTTAGATCCAGCAGAATGTGTAATTGTTCTTTAGGTGTGACTGGAGGTGAATATTGTGCATTTACAAAGTAAACTTTTCTCTAACTATGCACTTACGGTATGTTCTAGAATGGCGTGTGCCAGCTCGTGCCCCAATATAAAGGTGAGCTGGTTGATATCGGCCACTGCATTCAGCATTCCTGTGAACACAAACACTTGACCGTTCTGGAAAACAGAAGACATCACAGCTCGGATTAATATGGTGACATATAATGGGCGGCAGCAACAAGTCTTTGCAGCTATTTCATGTGTTAACTCTCGGTGTACTAGTGTAGGCTAGCGAGAGGAAGAATTATCTCTTCGCATACATCATGCACAAGTCTCCATTGCTACATTTTGGGGGCCATTTAATGGGTGCAAAGTTTAAGAGTCCTATCTAATTGACTGATGCCCTTTAAGACTTGCCCTGTACAAAGATTGTGTGTCTGAGGACGTGGAGCGGCTCAGAAGTAACCTGGATGTGCAGAAAACTAATTACACCCTCTCACCCCGCCGCTGCTCTGGGAATTAAGATTCTCTCAGCGATTCCCTCCGTGCTTCAGTGCCCACGTTGTGTGATCTTCAATGGAGCAGCTAACCTCATCTATCCTCATATCTGGCTGTGCAAAAATGTCCTGATTTTATAGAATATGCTCAGTGGAAAGGGCCAAGTACGGCCTCCCGCTAAGACAGGGGCGCTCATGTTGTTACATAGTATTTCAGGACGACCATGTTGCTTTAGATTACATTTACATCTGTGTCAGGCTGTCTATTGTTCTGGTCCTTCAGAAGACCAGTACAACGGGCAGGTGGACCAAAAAAATGGTAAATACCTATGGAGACCGACGGAACCCATTGTCTAAATTGGGGTCCGTCGGGCGTCCATTGTTTTAAAATGAAAGCGATGGACGCAAAAGCAGTGCGTGTAGAACTTTTTTTGTCCCCGATTTCAAGCGGACACTGAAATGGAGTCTCTGTAGATGCCGATGTGAATGTAGCCTTAAAGGGGTTATCCAGGGGTGCCCAGGGTGGGTGTAAAAAAAACCCTATCCCTGGTGCTCTATTGTGTATCCCTGGAAGCGGAGAGGCCGACATGACCGCTGAGGCCAATCTGTAGAGAGGGATCAGTGATGTCACTCAATAGGTCACCACTGAGGCCTCTGATTGGTTTCAGCGGTCATGTGAGCGTCTCCGCTTCTGTTGTGGCGAGTCCCAGCACAGGAGGAAAAAGGGGAGCAGGACTGGACATCGGAGCGCTGGGGATAGGTATTTTTTGTATGACTTACACTCACACCGGCCATCCCTGAGTTTCCTGGACAACCCCTTTAATGTATATGTAAAAATTTGCAGATGTTTAGGGGCCGATGTGGTTTGGATGGCTTGCTGGGAGTTGTAGTTGCAGCTGTGTCTCACCGGCAGCACATAAGCGTTGATGACCTCCGGCTTGTCCACAATGTGCACGGAGCACTGGAGCCGGGACACCTCGGGCAGGTCCTGGTTGCAGGCGATAAGGTGGTGGACAATTTTCTGCACCAGCCGATAACGCTCGTCCTCCGCGGGGAGCATGACATCCTTAAACTCCTCCATCAGCTGCAGGAAGGCAAGAAGAAAATAGGTAAAATCCGCAGAGTGACAGCTCAGCACTTTTATACCGTTAATCTCCCTTGTATTAGAAACGTCCTATCTATTCTGGAGCGGGGGAGGGGCAGATGTCGGAGCCCATGAACCGGGGAAGACCCCTGAAAGACCCCTCTATAAGAAGCTGCCAAAGTCAGGTTATCTTTGAGAAGAAATGAATATGGAGGACGGACAGATTTGCTGCGCTTGGAAAAATCCGCTGTATTCTGTTATGGGGACAGAAAAGGGGAATAAAAAGGAAATAATTGGTTTTATTGTTGGGCGCGGGGAGATAATCTGCAGCGCTCGCTAGTCTGCGGCACAGCCAACGTAACAAGACTTCAATGACACAATGTGGCGGCGTAGTCAACGCCTGTCATCCAGAACTTCTCCTATAAAATGGCCAATTTGTCCATTATATAAGAAAACACAACTTTCCTGGGATCCTGAATGGTTACTCTGCCTTGCTACGTGGTGATATAAGAAGGGAGGTTTGTCACTGAGCTCAAGTTTGCTGATCAGGAGTCTGGGAAAGCTGGGAGACAAAACCTTATCTATAATACTGTCACCCAGCTTTCCCAGATGGTGACAACCATAGACGGTGGCCCTTACCATTACCATATGGTTTGTCACTGTGGACTCCTGAATGTGCTGGTCAGGACTTGTGGAAAGCTGGGTGATTATAAGAACCATAACATACTTAGGGTTGCCTGTAATAAATATTCTCTACATTGTATAAAATTCTGTACAGCAATGTCTTAGTTGTATCTGTTTCTGGGAAAGTTGGGTGACAACCAACCTCTATTTGGGTCTCAGGGCTTATCACTCAGCTTTCTCAGACTGCTGCATGGCAAATCTTCCCAGTTAATTACAGATATATCCATCATTGCTTTATCACTTCATATCTTTCAGGGCTCTAGGAAAGCTGGGTGCTGAGGACATGCCATCCATTATAATGGGCCGTTCTCTCTGTATCCTCCTATAATACTGATGACTATCTGGCAGTGCGGGGCTGATGCTATATCAGTCATGGCGGTATTTGCAGGAATCTCGACTGTCTTTATTACCGCATTAGTGTCCTGCTGTTTTTACTAGTTTGGCCGTGAAAGATGTTTTTTTTTTTTTTTTTTTAATTCTCTCCTTTTTCTAAATTTGTTATTTCAAAATTCATTAGTTTTTCATCAAGTAGAATTGTTCACAGCTGGCACTAAACTGCACAAACAACACATCCGTTTTCTATCGCTTAAGTAGACGGCAGCGCCATCCATCTCTATACTGCGAAATGTGAGGAAGCCCTGTACCATGAATAAAGTATACTGAGCCGTGTACATACATTACATACCCTGTATTATACTCCAGAGCTGCACTCACTATTCTGCTGGTGCAGTCACTGTGTACATACATTACATTACTTATCCTGTACTGATCCTGAGTTACATCCTGTATTATACTCCAGAGCTGCGCTCACTATTCTGCTGGTACAGTCACTGTGTACATACATTACATTACGTATCCTGTACTGATCCTGAGTTACATCCTGTATTATACTCCAGAGCTGCACTCACTATTCTGCTGGTGCAGTCACTGTGTACATACATTACATTACTTATCCTATACTGATCCTGAGTTACATCCTGTATTATACTCCAGAGCTGCGCTCACTATTCTGCTGGTACAGTCACTGTGTACATACATTACATTACTTATCCTGTACTGATCCTGAGTTACATCCTGTATTATACTCCAGAGCTGCGCTCACTATTCTGCTTGTGCAGTCACTGTGTACATACATTACATTACTTATCCTGTACTGATCCTGAGTTACATCCTGTATTATACTCCAGAGCTGCACTCACTATTCTGCTGGTGCAGTCACTGTGTACATACATTACATTACTTATCCTGTACTGATCCTGAGTTACATCCTGTATTATACTCCAGAGCTGCGCTCACTATTCTGCTGGTGCAGTCACTGTGTACATACATTACATTACTTATCCTGTACTGATCCTGAGTTACATCCTGTATTATACTCCAGAGCTGCGCTCACTATTCTGCTGGTACAGTCTCTGTGTACATACATTACATTACTTATCCTGTACTGATCCTGAGTTACATCCTGTATTATACTCCAGAGCTGCACTCACTATTCTGCTGGTGCAGTCTCTGTGTACATACATTACATTACTTATCCTGCTGCCTGGTTACATCCTGTATTATACTCCAGAGCTGCGCTCACTATTCTGCTGGTACAGTCACTGTGTACATACATTACATTACTTATCCTGTATTATACTCCAGAGCTGCGCTCACTATTCTGCTGGTACAGTCACTGTGTACATACATTACATTACTTATCCTGTATTATACTCCAGAGCTGCGCTCACTATGCTGCTGGTACAGTCACTGTGTACATACATTACATTACTTATCCTGTACTGATCCTGAGTTACATCCTGTATTATACACCAGAGCTGCACTCACTATTCTGCTGGTACAGTCACTGTGTACATACATTACATTACTTATCCTGTACTGATCCTGAGTTATATCCTGTATTATACTCCAGAGCTGCGCTCACTATTCTGCTGGTACAGTCACTGTGTACATACATTACATTACTTATCCTGTACTGATCCTGAGTTACATCCTGTATTATACTCCAGAGCTGCGCTCACTATTCTGCTGGTACAGTCACTGTGTACATATATTACATTACTTATCCTGTACTGATCCTGAGTTACATCCTGTATTATACTCCAGAGCTGCACTCACTATTCTGCTGGTACAGTCACTGTGTACATACATTACATTACTTATCCTGTATTATACTCCAGAGCTGCGCTCACTATTCTGCTGGTACAGTCACTGTGTACATATATTACATTACTTATCCTGTACTGATCCTGAGTTACATCCTGTATTATACTCCAGAGCTGCACTCACTATTCTGCTGGTACAGTCACTGTGTACATACATTACATTACTTATCCTGTACTGATCCTGAGTTACATCCTGTATTATACTCCAGAGCTGCGCTCACTATTCTGCTGGTACAGTCACTGTGTACATACATTACATTACTTATCCTGTACTGATCCTGAGTTATATCCTGTATTATACTCCAGAGCTGCGCTCACTATTCTGCTGGTATAGTCACTGTGTACATACATTACATTACTTATCCTGTACTGAGCCTGAGTTACATCCTGTATTATACTCCAGAGCTGCACTCACTATTCTGCTGGTACAGTCACTGTGTACATACATTACATTACTTATCCTGTACTGATCCTGAGTTACATCCTGTATTATACTCCAGAGCTGCGCTCACTATTCTGCTGGTACAGTCACTGTGTACATATATTACATTACTTATCCTGTACTGATCCTGAGTTACATCCTGTATTATACTCCAGAGCTGCACTCACTATTCTGCTGGTGCAGTCACTGTGTATATACATTACATTACTTCCTGCCCGAGTACATCCTGTATTATACTCCAGAGCTGCGCTCACTATTCTGCTGGTGCAGTCACTGTGTACATACATTACATTACTTATCCTGTACTGATCCTGAGTTACATCCTGTATTATACTCCAGAGCTGCGCTCACTATTCTGCTGGTACAGTCACTGTGTACATACATTACATTACGTATCCTGTACTGATCCTGAGTTACATCCTGTATTATACTCCAGAGCTGCGCTCACTATTCTGCTGGTGCAGTCATTGTGTACATACATTACATTACTTATCCTGTACTGATCCTGAGTTACATCCTGTATTATACTCCAGAGCTGCGCTCACTATTCTGCTGGTGCAGTCACTATGTACATACATTACATTACTTATCCTGTACTGATCCTGAGTTACATCCTGTATTATACTCCAGAGCTGCGCTCACTATTCTGCTGGTGCAGTCACTGTGTACATACATTACATTACTTATCCTGTACTGATCCTGAGTTACATCCTGTATTATACTCCAGAGCTGCGCTCACTATTCTGCTGGTACAGTCACTGTGTACATACATTACATTACTTATCCTGTACTGATCCTGAGGTTACATCCTGTATTATACTCCAGAGCTGCGCTCACTATTCTGCTGGTGCAGTCACTGTGTACATACATTACATTACTTATACTGTACTGATCCTGAGTTATATCCTATATTATACTCCAGAGCTGCACTCACTATTCTGCTGGTACAGTCACTGTGTACATACATTACATTACTTATCCTGTACTGATCCTGAGTTACATCCTGTATTATACTCCAGAGCTGCGCTCACTATTCTGCTGGTGCAGTCACTGTGTACATACATTACATTACTTATCCTGTACTGATCCTGAGTTACATCCTGTATTATACTCCAGAGCTGCACTCACTATTCTGCTGGTACAGTCACTGTGTACATACATTACATTACTTATCCTGTACTGATCCTGAGTTACATCCTGTATTATACTCCAGAGCTGCGCTCACTATTCTGCTGGTGCAGTCACTGTGTACATACATTACATTACTTATCCTGTACTGATCCTGAGTTACATCCTGTATTATACTCCAGAGCTGCGCTCACTATTCTGCTGGTACAGTCACTGTGTACATACATTACATTACTTATCCTGTACTGATCCTGAGTTATATCCTGTATTATACTCCAGAGCTGCACTCACTATTCTGCTGGTACAGTCACTGTGTACATACATTACATTACTTATCCTGTACTGACCCTGAGTTACATCCTGTATTATACTCCAGAGCTGCGCTCACTATTCTGCTGGTGCAGTAATACTCACATTCTCATACTCCACGCTGGTGAGCAGGTTGTAGTCCTCCTTCCTGAACACTAGGAGGCGGCTGCGCCCTGTAATGGGAGTCTCCTCCAGATTGGTGAAGTAGAAAAGAATGACTACAAATCCCAGCACTCCTGCACCCACTGTCAGCTTCCACTTATTCTGCCGCACACTCTCTTTGAACAGCTGGCGCTTGTTTGGTGGGAGAGATTTCCACCAATTCCTCAAACTCCTAGAAAAAAAAGACAAGTGGGAGGTCACTGACTGAGATAATAATTTGGAGCTGGGTCCACAGCAGCACAGAGTATTTCAGGGAATAAGTATGTTAATATTGACCTGTACAGTCATGTGATGATGTTAGTAAGGACAGGGGCAAAGTCATGTGAGAAATGGGATGGAGACATGCAAAAAAAACTACATTGTGTAAAGAGCAGAGTTTCCCAGCAGCACAGAGTATTTTAGGAGATGAGTGTGCTGATCTTTTAGGGTCATGTGATGATGTTAGAGAAGATGGGCTGTAAGTGACAAGTGAAGTGTCAGAAGAGGAAGAGAATGGGGGCAAATGGAAGTTAGTGGAAGGGATTTTTGCTGCAGCACAGAGTATTTCAGGATACATCACAGCAAGAGGTTATTCTGACCTGCCAAGGATGATTGCAAACAGTTTCTGCACCGGTTTGATGAAGAGCCAGATATGCGGCGGTAACAGGACGTTGAGGCGGCTGGTGGTGTGGATGGATCTGCTGCCCCCGGGGTAGGTCCGAGCTATGGTCAGAGTCCGGGGGGTCGGCCAGGAGACCCCTGAGCTCTGTATATAGCTGGTATACACCGCTGGGCTGGGTCCACGGCTGATATTTGTTAGTCTGCACCCTCCAGGGGCTGCTGGGGATACGGAGGACGATGATAAGGTCAGGGAGCTGCAGCGTACAGCGGCGGGGGGGACACAGTCTAGTCCTCGGGGCCCGATTCGGCACTCTGGGACTGGGTGCATTTAAGTAGCATCTACAAGGGGTTAATCTAGAAGAGATCAGTCTGCTCAGGGGCAGGATTCTCAGGCTGGAGATCCTCAGGATCCGGGCGGCCTCCATCATCATCCCTAGAGGACAGAAGGATTACAAAGTTACCAGGATTTATAGAGAACATACAATGTATCATATACAGCACGGCCATCGCGGGGGTTAAGAGGGGGACTGTCCTACAAGCCATTCTCTAATCCTTAGGCTAGGTCATCATCTGAAGATTGGCGGGGGTCTGACACCTTAGCCCCCCCACCGGTCACCTGTTTAAAGAGACCGCAGAGTTCAGGTGAGCACTGCAGTGTTTTACTACTTATCAAGAATAGCGCCAAACATGGTATAGTGGTTGTACTTGGTATTGCACTTGAATGAGACTGAGCTGCTAGACATGTGATGGATGAGTGTGATGTCACATGACCTGTGAGGCGGAATGAGCGCTCAGAGAGTGGGGCTGCTACTTAAACAGTTGAATCTCAGGGGTCCCGGGTGTCGGACCCCCAACTGATGACCTATCCTGGGTCATCCTGATGACTGGGGTCCCACTGCCTTGTGTGACTGGAGCAGTAGAGCCCACGTGTGACCACCGCTCCATTCACTTGTATGGGACTGAGATAGCAGAGTACTGAATAGAGCACTGGTCACACAGAAAACGCTGCAGAAAAAAGCCTGATGCATTTCCGCCGCGGTTTTTACCTGCGTTTCGTTATGTGGGGCTTAGCCTAAAATTAGATTGTGCCCTCCATTGTTCTCAATGAGAGTCAGAGATCGGAGCAGGACGCTGACACCTAACCAGCTCGATCATGTCGTGGATTCTGCGGCTCGAGACTCGCCGCTGAGTGGGCTCATTCATCTGTCTGGTCGGTGGCGGCTAGCTGATACTCTGCATTGGCGATCCGCCGCAGGGAGGGGAATGAAGATGAATCCGAGGTAGAGGTCCGCCTAAAATTCCTCTTTCTGACATTAACTGCCCCAACATTAGCTGCAAATTCCGATGTGTGAACAGAGGCTTATCGTGGCCTGCGCCAGCCTCATCATACACTAGGCTCCTCCCCCTGGCGTCCTTACACTTACGCACAAATCCACGCCAGTCCCTTTAGTTACCATTTCTGTGACATAAATAATAACGACTACGGCGTGTGGTGGCTCCGCCCCTTCTGGACAAGCGGCGAGGCCACGCAAAAACACCGCTTACAACTACTTTAGTCTCATGTGGCGTTATATAGTTGCGAATCATCAGGATTCATCCCCCTCACAATTAGGATAACGTAGCTGGTTCATTACAGAAACAGCGCCACCAATATCCACAGGTTGTGTCTGGTATTGCAGCTCGGATACACTGAAGTGATAGGGTCTGGGCTGTAACACCACGCACCTCCTGGGGACAGGTCTGGCGCTGGTTTTGGCCATATTTTTAACCCTTTAACCTCCTACTTACATAACACTGACATTTGGAACTTGGAGTAAGTGACTTTACCATAAGATAGACATGGTCAGCACTGGCAGGGCATGCTGGGGTTTGTAGTTCCACAACCTCATAGCCTCTACAGCTGTCACAGAGGCCCCACCTGTGTTGTACAGGGTCTTGTTGCCCCCCTGTCACCCCCACACACAGGCACTGACCCCTACTCACCACAGCCAAGAAGGGCAAGTCAGGGTCACGGCCTGTCACAGACAAATCCTCCCATGTACTGTCCGTCCTCCACTAATACTGAGCCCCTGGATACGTCTGCAGGGTAACAGACTCACTACAGCCCGGAGGAGCGACGGGAAATACAGGCAGAGCTCCTGACTGACACTTCGCCGCCATCTTGCTACACCCGGGTACCCCATACTATCTAGTCAAAGCTACACGTTTTACCACTAATCTGAGAAAATATCCTATAAAATTCAAAATCGTGACCCTCTGAGGAGCCCTGAGCTAAAATGATCTCGTATCCACAAAAATGAAATTGCTCGGGTGTACAAAGATGGCGTCTCTCGCTTTCCTACGCAAACACACGTCAAAGGAAGAAGCGGAGGACCAATATGGCGGCCAGGAGAGCGCGGAGAGGGTGTACTAAGATGGCTGCCGAGGAAGCTGATAGGCTACGGTGCTAGTGACGTAGACAAAGGCTGTTTGAGGCGCAGACAACATGGCGGAGGAGGCGGATGTGGACATAGAGGGAGATGTGACTGAGTCCTGCAGGGGGTGAGGACTTGTTATAGCATGTGGGCTATGGTGGGCTCCTGTGTGGGTGTGGGGAGGGGTGTGTGGCAGAAGAGCTTACATTCTAGTATTGTTTTACATGATGGAGTCTGGGCAGAGAGCTGACAATCTAATATCTGCTACCCTGATGTTTATTGTGAGTAGATTCTGTATTTCGCCCCCTTGTGGCCATTAGATCTGCAGCACACATTGACGTCATGGCGCGTTTTCCTGCAGTTATCGCCGAATTTACTGTCAAATATCAAGGGATGTGGACGAAAAAGATGTGGCGGTAAAATGATGCATCATGTGCAAGATCTCTGCTTGTTGTCAGTGACTAAGGACATGGATATTATGCCATCCTGACATATTCTCACAGCTGAGGGTTTGTTACAGTTGAATCCCGTCTAGCCAATCCCCTGTCTCTATTCCTACAGGTAATAGATGATATTTTACTCACTGATTTCCCTCATGTCCGCCTCCGCTTCAGCCTCCAGGGGGCGCTGCACATTACATCCCAGCGCTGAAGAACATCTGGACACAGTGTGCAGCGCCCCCTGGAGGATGAGGCAGGCCTGAGAAGGAGCGGGGACCAGTGAGGAAAATAATATCTGTTACCTGATGGAATAATCCACAAGGTAATGGCCTAATGTGTAGGGACAATATACAGTGTGGGGACCAAAAGAGGGGGCAAGATACAGTGCGGGGGCCAAAAGAGGGGGCAATGTACGGGGGAGGGGGCAATACACAGTGTGGAAGCTAAAAGAGGGGGCAATATACAGAGTGGGGGCCAAAAGAGGGGGCAATATACAGCGTGGGGGCCAAAAGAGGGGGCAATATACAGCGTGGGGGCCAAAAGAGGGGGCAATATACAGCGTGGGGGCCAAAAGAGGGGGCAATATACAGCGTGGGGGCCAAAAGAGGGGGCAATATACAGCGTGGGGGCCAAAAGAGGGGGCAATATACAGCGTGGGGGCCAAAAGAGGGGGCAATATACAGCGTGGGGGCCAAAAGAGGGGGCAATATACAGCGTGGGGGCCAAAAAGAGGGGCAATATACAGCGTGGGGGCCAAAAGAGGGGGCAATATACAGCGTGGGGGCCAAAAGAGGGAACAATATACAGCGTGGGGGCCAAAAGAGGGGGCATGATATACAGGGTGGGGGCTACACAGGGGAAGCTAAGAGGGGGCAATATACAGCGTGGGGGCAAAAAGGGGGCAATATACAGCGTGGGGGCCAAAAGAGGGGGCAATGTACAGGGTGGGGGCGAAAAGAGGGGGCAATGTACGGGGAGGGGGAATACACAGCGTGGGGGCCAAAAGAGGGGGCAATATACAGCGTGGGGGCCAAAAGAGGGGGCAATATACAGGGTGGGGGGCCAAAAGAGGGGGCAATATACAGCGTGGGGGCCAAAAGAGGGGGCAATATACAGCGTGGGGGCCAAAAGAGGGGGCAATATACAGCGTGGGGGCCAAAAGAGGGGGCAATATACAGCGTGGGGGCCAAAAGAGGGGACAATATACAGCGTGGGGGCCAAAAGAGGGGGCAATATACAGCGTGGGGGCCAAAGCAAGGGGGGCAATATACAGTGTGTGTGGGGGGGGCAATATACAGTGTGTGTGGGGGGGGCAAGATACAGGTGCGGGGGCCAAAAGAGGGGGCAATGTACGGGGAGGGGGCAATACACAGTGTGGAAGCTAAAAGAGGGGGCAATATACAGAGTGGGGGCCAAAAGAGGGGGCAATATACAGTGTCTGTGGGGGGGGCAATATACAGTGTGGGGGCAATATACAGTGTGGGGGCCAAAAGAGGGAAATAAAACCTAATTTTGTTTCAATGTATCAGTGTAGTCCAGGCTGTTTACTTCACATAAGATTGTTAGCCTGTATGCAACTGTAACAAACCCTCAGCTGTGAGAAGGATTAGGTCCGTACAGGGTTTGTACAGCCACTGGATGTAAACAGGAGAGTTCTCAGTCACTGCCAGCAAGCAGAGATCTTGATGATGGTGATTTGTATGGGAGCAGATCTTCGGAGCCGTGTTTGCACTGCTAACCTCATCTATGTGTCCTTTAGAGCCTACGAAAGTCTGAGCTCGCCCTTCACCCCCGATCACTACCTGGACCCCGTCTGGAAACGAGAGGACGAGCTGACTGTAAGTAGTAGGATGAATGTAATGCCAACAATGCAGTAAGGACTGACACACAGTAAGAGAACAGCCTCCCAGTGCTGCCTCTTTCTCCCCCTGAATGCAGTGCTGGTGCAGTGTGCTAGAAACATGTTAGAATTGTGAATTCTGTATCATTTTAGTTTTTAACTCTTCCCTGCCCTGTTTTCCTTCTCCAGCCCTGGACCCTGGATAGCACAATCAGTGATGAGAACCGCGCCGCCATCGAGAGAATGCTGCTAGAAGAGGAGTATCCTTTATCTGAGACAGCGCCCCTCGGAGGCCGCACAAGTCTTCTCTGCTCAGGTCTAAAGCGAAATTGAGAATTCTGCTGGTTCGTGTTATCCGGGAGCAAAGCATTGTGGGAGCTCCGAGGACACTTACACAATGGAAGCTGCCTCTATCTAAGGGCAACCAGCAGAATTTTGAAAGCAGCTTTGGATGTGACTAGAGAACACTATAAAAGTCTATAAACCTGAGGTGTAAGGGCCGGAACCCCAAATATTACTGCGGCGGTCTGTGCTGGACTAGCAGACCTGGATATTATAGGGGTTTCGCCGTCCGGTGCCGCGGGGGGCGCTGTTCTTGTCTCGGGGTTCTTTCTTCCTTAGCGGCTCCAGATACTATTTCTCTAACAAGCCGTCCGCTGCCAAGTTCTGGTCTGAGGCCAAAGACGACGACAAACCCGCCATCAAAAGGTTGTACGGACTCTTCCTAAATTTTGTCCTCACCGATCAGCTGGTTAAAAAGGTCACAGCATTCCGTCAGCGCTGCGGTGTCTTCACTGAATACCAAGCACAGCGCCAGACATTGTATAGTGGCTTTGCTTGGTATTGCAGCTCAGCCCCATTCACTTGAATAAGACTGAGCTGCTGCTGTATCATGTGACCAGTGGAAGTGACATCATCAGCACAGGGAGGAGGCCACAGCCCTTGTGAACGCCGCAGTGCCCCCTGCCCATCACATATTAATGAGTTATCCTATGGACAAGTCCTGAAAATCCCTTTAATTACCATCTTATTGCCGCAGGTGTAACACACAATGTCTTCCCTCCTACAGGAGTCCGCAGAAAAGAGTGGCGCGCGTTCCGTAAGTATTCTGCTCAGCGTTAATTTAAAGGGATTGTCCAGTCTTCTCTGTATAGTGACAAGTTCTGACACTTTCTAATAGACTTTGTGTTATAATTTCTCATCACTTATAAGATCTCTGCTCCCTGTCAGTGAATAGGAACATCCAGAGCTAGGAAAACTGCCCTGACCTAATACTTCTCACAGCTGAGGATTTGTTCCAGTGTAGACAATGCTCTATGAGCTGTCCCATTGTTACAGTGTATAGAGGATTGTCTAAACTGGATACTATGCTGCAATATCTCCATACACTGACAGCAAGCAGGGATCTTAAATTATACATTTACAGAACTTTTCGGCAGGTTGTGTTTGGGGTATTTGTATAGAAAATCCCTGAAGAAATTAGAAAAGTGACAACTTATTGTATGCACCAGCAAAATTGTCAGGTGGGCGGAGCATTGACAACCTGCAGAATGGAGTAGACATAGGGATATCTCTGTACGGTCCTGTTCACACTATTAATGTGGAGCGTTTACTTTCCAGGGTCAGATCCCCGTCTAAGCCCGGCAGCAGCTCCGTGAAGTGGACGGCGGAGGAGAAGCTTCTGTTTGAGCAGGGACTGGTGAGAGATCTGGAGGCCGAGCCCTCTTATGTGCTATGTGTGAGGGCCCCGGGCCCCGTGTCATCGCCCTCGCCCCCCCGTGTCATCGCCTGGCCCCCCGTGTCATCGCCTGGCCCCCCGTGTCATCGCCTGGCCCCCCGTGTCATCGCCTGGCCCCCCGTGTCATCGCCTGGCCCCCCGTGTCATCGCCTGGCCCCCCGTGTCATCGCCTGGCCCCCCGTGTCATCGCCTGGCCCCCCCGTGTCATCGCCTCGCCCCCGCGTGCGCCTCGCCCCCCGTGTCATCGCCTCGGCCCCCGTGTCGTCGCCCCCCCGTGTCATCGCCTGGCCCCCCGTGTCATCGCCTGGCCCCCCGTGTCATCGCCTGGCCCCCCGTGTCACCTCGCCCTCCCCCCGTGTCCTCGCCTCGCCCCCCGTGTCGTCGCCTCGCCCCCCGTGTCGTCGCCTCGCGCCCCCGTGTCATCGCCTCGCCCCCCCGTGTCATCGCCTCGCCCCCCCCGTGTCATCGCCTGGCCTCCCGTGTCATCGCCTGGCCCCCCGTGTCATCGCCCCCCGCCTGGCCCCCCCGTGTCATCGCCTGGCCCCCCGTGTCATCGCCTGGCCCCCCGTGTCATCGCCTGGCCCCCCGTGTCATCGCCTGGCCCCCCCGTGTCATCGCCTGGCCCCCCCGTGTCATCGCCTGGCCCCCCCGTGTCATCGCCTGGCCCCCCGTGTCATCGCCTGGCCCCCGCGTGTCATCGCCTGGCCCCCCGTGTCATCGCCTGGCCCCCCCGTGTCATCGCCTGGCCCCCCGTGTCATCGCCTGGCCCTGCTTCATCCTGGTGCTCTGTACAATCTCACACACCCCTGCTCACTCAAGTCCCCCACCCAGTCGGATGGGCTCAGCCCCTTCCTCTATCTGATGACACCGCCCCGCTATATCTGCTAGTGATTAACCCTCTCCTGCCTGACAACCAGACAGGCAGAGGAAAAGGAAAGCAACTTGGCCATAATTGAAGAGCAGCTCCTCCATGTTTTTGGGAGAGTTGTTGCTAGTCCCAAAGGGTTGTCACCCGTCCGATATGTCTGGCTGTTCTATCCTGTGTGTGTCAGTACTCTGGATTGCACAACCGAATGGCTCACCATGTAGTACATGGTCAGGTCCTCCAGCACAGGAGGCGCTGTCTGCAGGTACTGTCCACTGACCAAGATACAGAGAAAGCGCCCCCTGTGTCCTAATGTCCCATAAGCTCCTGCGTTGTTTTGTATGTTGTATTGTGTTGCGTTATGGTGTTGTTGTGGTGTGTTGCGTTATGGTGTTGTTGTGGTGTGTTGCGTTATGGTGTTGTTGTGGTGTGTTTTGTTGCGTTGCGTTTTGTTGTGTTTTTTTTTTCTTCCATGAAACCTTTCTGTATCACCGGCTGACATTTTCCTTTCCTGTCTAAGGCCAAGTACGGCAGACGTTGGACGAGTATCGCACGACTTATCGGGAGCCGCACCGTGCTGCAGGTGAAGAGCTACGCCAGGCAGTACTGCAAGAATAAGGTCAGTGCTCTTAAAGGGGCGGTTTATCTTTTGGCACTCCCTGCTTCTAGAGCAGTACATATCCGTACCCCACAGGGGGCAGTATAGTAATGATATACAATTCTGTTTGTGCAGTGTAAGGTGGAGGACGGAGAGAGAGACTCCAAGGTGGGCTCTGCGGTTCTTCATCTGCTCCGTGTAGAGGGTCCTGAGTCCCCTGAACTGTCCGCGCTCCGGGGCCGAGCCGATCCCAACCTCAACGCTGTAAAGATCGAGACGTTATCAGATGATGAAGAGATCGACATAACAGATGAGGTGGAGGAGGAGCTTACTCCTAATGGAGAACCAGAAGTGACTCCGCCAGAGGAGGCGGGGCCTACAGTCACAGAGCAGGGGGAGGAGCCAAGGACTGATCACCAGTGTCCGCCGTCAGATATTGACCCCTCTCCCCAGACATCGGTGTCTGCGACTCACAGCGAGACTCTGGCCCCCAGTCCTGAGAAGGAGGCAGCGGCGAGTCCTGACAGCCCGCACACACACACCCAAGACCAGGACGGCTGTCCGTCCTCATTACCGTCCCCACCGCCCTGCGAGCAGGACCAGCAGGATGAAGAGGACGAGCTGAAACCGCCCGACCAGGTAGTGGAAATAGAGCGAGAGTTCATCTCCGAGGAGGAGAAGCAGGCCATCTCCGAATTCTTCGAGGGGCGGCAAGCCAAAACTCCAGAGCGCTATCTCCGGATCCGCAATTACATCTTAGATCAATGGTAACGAACCTGGAATGATCGAAACCGTCACTGCGGGGAAGGTCAAATCTGAGTGGAATTTCCTTAAAGGGGTTTTCCATTTTAGCACGTTATCCCCTATATAATGGTCCCTACTGATCAGGGAAACTGATTTATGTCCCCCATTCTGAACGGGGCGGTGGTCGGGCCTGAGTGGTTTAAAGGCATAGTTTGGATTTCTGTCTCCTCGCTTTCCTTTTACCACTATTGTTAATGTATATGGGGTATAAGTGTCTGATCACCGGGGGTCCGACCAGTGGGACCCCCAACGATCACAAGAATGGGAGCCTGCAGGTGCCCCATGTGAATGCAGTGGTGGTGCACCTACTCGGCCAGTGCTCCATTTACTTCTATGGGACTCCTGGTAGGGTTGTCTTCTGTGTTCCTATAGATGTGAATAGAGGTATAGCCGGGCATGCACAATTGTGAGCCCTTGTAATCACTAGAGGTACCTGCACTCTGACCCCCGGTATCGTCATAAGTCTGTAGTGGGACAACCCCTTTAATACTACTCACAGCTGAGAGTCTGGTACAGTCGTATCCACACCA